>CM023485.1:74952574-75417645 GCA_013339685.2 Hyalomma asiaticum | reverse complement strand
TTCCTTCAAGCTATTAACTGTTTTGTCAAGAGCAGTATCTCGGTACCTATTTTCTTGGAATCATCGCCGTTCCAACTTGCATCTTCTTCAAGCGGCATATAAAGCTCCCTCTTGCCGCGCAAAAAGAGCGTGCACATTTACAATCCTTGGAACACTAATGTCAACAGGCACTACATCCGCCCATAATTATCGAAAGTTCGCCCCCGTAACGGAAGAAAATAAAAACGGGGAGAAATGATTTCCCACTTACCGCATGAGTATGTCGGATCCTCACAAACGGAGAAATCTTTTATCGCCAGCGACAAGCCGACGTAGCCCAGAACCATCGGAACTATGCTGGACCATGAAAATAAAGCGGAGGACTGTTTAATTGGTTTCTCTCTCAAAGGTAACCGTACAAAAGTCACGTGCATGACGAACGCTTTACAGGAGATGTGACGGTACACATCCAGTATACGAAGCTAGAATGCGCGCAAATTTGTAGTTCTACTGGCCAGAACACAACATTATCAGCTGTGTTGATATTCACAACCGTAAGGCACATATCCTCCATATTTTACATGCTTTTTTTTTTGTTCTTAGAAAAATAGCTCACAGAGCGTTAAATAAAGCAAGCTTCGGTAACGTCGATGATGATTATCCCCTATGCACTATAGGCAAACCACAAAGAGCGTCGTACCACCTATAGCTCGTAGTCCGGGTAGATATAAATGACTGCGGAAATTCAGTTCTGGCTCAGCAACGATTCAGTTGATATGCTACAGTGTCTACACTTAGGAACGCCCCTAGCGAAGCGAGAGAGAACACGGCTGTATATAATAACAAAGGTCTTGTTCTCACTGCAAGTGAACAAGGCTGCCACCTACAAATAGCGTCAGCTTGCGCTCATGCATGTGGTTTAGTACCTGTAATCCACTGTACACATATAAATTAAAATTTAAAGAAATGTTATTGATGCAAGTTAACAGGTCGCTACGACACACAAAGATATATTATTGCGTTACGATAAATGAATTAGGGTCATTTTGGTTCGCTCAATGTGCCGTCAGACTTGGAACTTCGCAGGCCTACCTGTCGTACACAACGCCTGTGCATAGTACCCACGAATTCAAGTCAACGTAATATAATGTATGCTTACGATAAGAGGCTACCCCCAATTTATCTTGCATTAGCAGAACGAAAATAAAATAAAATGGGCTAGTTCGTGGACTTGCATCCTGAAAACTGCTTGCACTCACATGAGTAAGTAGCTTGTCCCGTTGTCTCTCTCCGTATTGCGTTTTTCGCGTCTAAAGACGCTTTCACGACAGCACACTCAGTCACATAACCAGAACAAGCTGGGAACAAGCGCGTGGTTTTGTTTGTCGAATGCCGCATAAACACTATAAGATATGTTTTGTCGTGAGCTTATAATGGGCGCAGATATTTTAAGTTTCCTTGCCGCTATAAGGTCCAGAAACAATAATTACGAGACCACAAGCTACATTGGTAACTTATATTGCCTGTCTCCTTAATAATATCCATCTCTTACGCAGCCTTCTTTCCTCGGTTATATCTCCTCAAGTGAAACTTGTTATGCGTGACAAGTGTCGGCGTTATGCCGCGTTACGCGAAAACACTCATCATTGTGAAAAGAGTGCGTGCACTTTACATGTGCACGCGCCAGTAACACGTGCACGCTCGGCAAACGAACAGAATGCGAACATATCGGAGCCATATTAATCCCTCACATATTCTATAAAAGAAAGAAAGAAAGAAAGAAAGAAAGAAAGAAAGAAAGAAGAAAGAAAGAAAGAAAGAAAGAAAGAAAGAAGAAGGAAGGAAGGAAGGAAGGAAAGAAAGAATTATATAAAAAAGGCACGCACACGCCAGCTTCACTTGTGCCCATTTTTCCCAATAGGGAAAGGGCACTTGATTTTTTTTTACATGTAGACAACAGAATTTTGAAAAACTAGCTCGTTAAATGCAGCACAATGCTACTACTCTAAATGGCTTATTCTATAATAAGAATAACTCACTTGGATGAGAAACCAAAACTTACAATGGACTCTTTGCAAGATTTCGCCAGTGATGATTTAATCGTATTTAAAGTGCAAAATCCAGGTTGATTAACAGGCACATGTCTTCTTGAAGCGATTTATGAGAATTGTATAACTATCAAGGTTACCGTCTCCAAAATGTTCGAAGAAACACAATCCCTTTTTTTTTTTTTAAATCTTCGGCACATATAGAAAGGGGTTCTGTTAAAGTAAGTTGAAGAACCGTGCCTTTTAAGACAAGTGTGGCAGCGCATACCTCTATTCGTAAAGCTTCGTTAATTGTCAGTTATATATTTTCTATTTCTTTGGTAAGCAATTAATGCCCGATTTTTCAGCAATTGACCTCAATAACTAGAACGTCCCGTATTCCACAGGCAATTTTAAGGTATCTGTTTAAGGTGGGAAAATAAAAAAACAACTAAGAACTGCATGTGTCCAACACCACTCCCGTGTTCTCACATTTAAATAAAAAAGAAAAAAAACATCATTGAAGGAGCACTGTCTCGTCTGCTCATGTTGTGCCGCGTGGTTTCTTTGGTGAGATTGGGTTGGTTTGATTTACTATAGCTAAAACGTAAGAAAGAATAACTACTTCGACAACGTCTCCTGAGCCACCAATACCAGCAATTCTCATGCAGAGGCTAAAAGAAGGCAGACAAGGAAGGCATCGGCTTGCATGGCGCTGTAATAATGAAAAACAAACGTCGCGGAAAAAGAAAAAAAAAACTCAAAGGGGTGCTAACCTAAATTAAAAGGGAAAAAAAGCTAGGTACCTGCTGTTGCATGTTATACCACGCAGTACAATTCACCGTTAAAGTGGGAACTGCCCTAGATAAAAAGGGGAAGAAAAATTCTGAGAAATTCCACTTCCTGTAGGTATATCACCAGTGAAGCGGCGGAATTACCCGACCCGATTCGCCGACGTGGCATTGGCTTGAACGATTGAGCATTAATGAAGCACATAAAATCATTGACGTCAAGATAACTTCGATTTCGCCTTTAGTTCACATAGGAAACTTTTAAATCACTTCAATTAACATTCGATTCGTTGAAACTACACCTGATTAACGAACTCACCTGTATTCAACTTAATGCACCTTTCACTCACCGTAATTCTAACTTGGTTGACTGCATATTCACATTTCGTTTTGGATACGAGCCATCTGCTACACGCACTGCACTGCCCCTGACATCGGCTCACGTACACGCCAATCATATACACGGCTATACATAACGCAGTTCAAACTACATATCTGCCACGGTAGCGGCAACTTGGAGACGCTACCAGTGCAACCGTAATCTTTACCGGGCACGTGGCAAACTCTAGAGGCGAATCATACGCATACATGCTGTCCGACCGCACCGTCTCTGTAGGATCGGCCCACATTTTCTGTCGACGGCAGGACCTAGTTAGAGAGCTTTCTTGTAACAGAAAATAAATGGGGATAACTTACTGCCACCATTCCATGTTCAACTTCATTCGGCGGAGATTCTTCTTCGTTAGGAGCAACGACACATGGCCCTTTTAGGGGGTGTATTTCTACTGGGGTAATTTGACACTACACAGTTTCGAACGAGCGTACTCGCTCGTAGTTTACCCCTGCGCTTATCGGCCTAGCGAGCTCGGGCTACTTGTGTCACTCGACAGAATGGCGATAAAACCAGCGCGTATCACCTGTCCATTGTGTTTTGCGGGTATTTCAGCAACGCCGCTACGATACCGGCAACTACCGCTCGAGACATTTTAACTTTCAGCAACAAACGTCGTTTCCTTTCATCGCAAGTAGCACGTGCAAAATTAGAACCGATTTCATTAGCCGAGTGCAGACTGCACGGGTGCACTACACACACACGGCAACTGGCGGGTATCCGGTGAGAGCAACAATGTGGGAGCAAAAATTTTGAGGGCGGTGCATAGTAGATACTTAGAAAGAAATCGTGGAATAATAGAGGAAGCGCGTGCGTGTGTCAGCCTTCGATTAGCTTGCACAGGGAAGAAATAGAGTGTCTTAACCGTTGTCTCTTACGTACACCGGCACGTGTACCCGTTTGACAGGCGACGACTGTCACACCACGCCTGAGCATGCGCAGATATGTTTTGTGTCCGATGTCTTTTCGCCACAGTACTCTCCTTCAATCGATAGTCGGCGTTCGTGTTGCCTTTTCTTCTATTCTTGTGTCTGCGCCTTCTCCTTGCGTAATGAACCGTCACCACCTTGCTCAGATTTCTGTCGTTCAAAGCCATCGAACCCGAAAAACTGCACCAATGATGAGGAGAAAATTGGGAACGATACTGGCAAAATAAATAAATAAATAAATAAATAAATAAATAAATAATAAATAAATAAATCGTACAGCACTGCTGTCGGCATTGCAACTCACCACTTACTGTGCGAGTGAGCCGGTCTGAACCAAGTGCTCAGCTACACAATATGGAATGCTGCCAGTGTGCTCCATTGCGTCCGACCATGGAATGCGATCACATTTTACTTTTTCTTTAATAACTAGGCTGTCCGACCATCCCGACCACTAGATAGAGAGAGAGAAAGAACTTTCTAAACAGTGCCCCAAGCTATGCCCGGTGTAAAGTGGGAGGACTCCTCAGTCCAGAAACCTTCCGGCTTCGCCTGCCCCCTTCGCCCTGGCGACGGGTTGTCGTCGCTGGTCTTCTAGGTCCACCAGGGCGAGCTCTGGCTCTCACGTTTCGAATGAGTACTTTTAGTGTGCTTGTGATGCTTGGTTAGCGCGTGCCTGATGTTGCTTTTCGCGGTTCACATGGCAAAGGCCTTCGGGAGCAAATGTGCCAGAGCGTCGGGTACACTGCACAGCGGACAGACGTAACTGTGAGGCGTCGGGCATAGGCAGTGCATTAGAGTTCCGTGAGCCTAAGTGTTGATTTGCAAATGTCCGAAGATCGTGCTTGCTTCGTATGATAGTTTTGAACGAGGTGGAGGACACACACGACGTTCGAATCGGTAGTGCTGCAAGATAGCCAAATAGGTGATCGGGTATCGCCTCCACTACTACTGCCGCGGGTTGGGCGTCGTGTCTACTGTGGTCGAAGAATTTGCCTCAGTCACAGATGGGTGTGTTTGACATTACAGTAAATAAAGAGCAAGTTATCATGCAGTGGTGGAACCTTTGCGCTAATCGCGCCAAGTTCCACCGAAAGATGATGGATCTTTGCACCAACCTGCGTCAGAAGATCATTTTGGCGGAAAAATGCGCAAAGCCTGCGCCGCGCCATTCGTTAGAGCCAAACACTCCTGCTCATAATCTCATAATCGGCGCCTCTCATAATCGTACCCTTTCAATCATACCTCATAACGTATATCATATCTCATAACAGTCATTTTTCCCCCACACCATACATGAATGGAACGCAGGGCCCGAAAACGTGCTGCAGAGCCCAACCATATCATCGTTTCTTGCCATTACTTTCACGTGTAGTATCTGCTTTACTGGATTTCATTGTTCCTTGTGCTTTCTGTAAACATAGCTCAACACTCATGTCAGTTTAATTTCGCGAATTTGTTTCGAATTGTTTTCAGAGATTTTTCATCATTTTCTTTTGTATCATTCACTCCTGCCCATGGCTCGTATAACAAGATGGCAGTAGGAAATAAATAAGTAAATAAATAAATATCGTGGTTTTCGGACGTGAAACCCCAGAAATCAATCAATCAATCATTAAAGTTCTCTTCGTCTAGGGCATGGTCTCTCAAAGTGAATGATTGATTTGTGGGGTTTAACGTCCCAAAACCAGCTCTGGTTATCAAAGACGCCGTAGTGGAGGTCTCCGGAAATTTCGACCACCTTGGGTTCTTTAACGTGCACTGACATCGCACAGCACACGGGCCTCAACATTTCGCCTCCATCGAAATGCAGCCGCCGCGGCCGGGATTCGATCCCGCGACCCTCGGATCAGCAGCCGAGTACCATAGGCACTAGACCACCGTGGCGGGGCGCCTCTCTCTCAAAGTGGGTTCCGCGGGCACCTCTTCGAGGTTCCACCACCCATGGATGTATCTTCCTCAGTTCCGTGTTCGCCGAGTGGACGACGGTGGGCAAGAGGTACACAACCAAACGCCCTTCGTTACGTGCCTGAGTGTAAAGAGAAAGGATGCACAGTGCATACCAGCAGCTGACCTGAGGTTGGCCCTATCAGCGTGACAGAACTACGGATCGATTTGATGGTGCAGAATAAGTGAGGTGCGTGCGCGCTCCATTGAAATAAATTTCGTTTTCATCCCCTGCCTCTTTGGACTCACTGCCACAAGAACGTGACACAGATGACTGGAAACTGACACAAAGGGAGATACACAAACAAGGCGAACAATGCGTCCTGTTTGTGTATCTCCCTTTGTTTCTGTGTCTGCTCTGCTCAGAACGAGGATGATGACTGGAAAACATCGCGCTAGGAGGAGGTGGAGGAGGTACTGGGTTTCCACGACCTCCCGGGAGTATGGGCAGGGTTCTTTAGGACAATGAGGCTTGAGAACCCATAGTCTAGGGTTTTACTAGAAGCAATTTTGACTACGCGCATCCATTTGCACAAGTTCGTGCGTTTACATTAAACTCTTTTCATTTGGTTTGTGGTTTGTTACTTAGTTTTATCACAGTAACGGTAACGTAATGAAGCTACTTTTTCACGCTAAATGTAACTGCAACAAGCTACATTTGGAAACTTGTAGCTGGAACAGTTATTTTTGGTGTAGGTAGCTAACTGCAACACTGTTTCACTTTTTTCTATAGCAACGTACCCATGAAAGGCCGTCGCCCGTTAGAGTTGCCAATTTGTCATTCGCCGGTGTCCCTCTGACGAACATACGATGTAATGCACCTGCCCTGTCCTTCCTTGTGCTTTATTTGAGTGTCGATCAAGGGCGTGGCAGCGCGCAGTTTATCGGTGGAGGGTCACGTGACATACCCGAATAAAAAGGCAAGCTTTCCCGATCTCTACGGTGGTAGGCGGGTCTTTGAAAAGAGACAGGCGCGATCAGAATCACACGTGATGCATAGTTTCGAATGGTAATTGAAATCGATTTTTATTCAAGTGTTCAAGTACACTAAGGAAAGAGAGGACAAAAGGCATTTACGCTTGACGGGGTCCTCCCACCTGAAAACAAGTTTGCAGACAAGCATTGGCAACATAAGCAGGCGCATTCCAGCATCCGCGACATGTGAAGCGATGAATAGATTATGATTTACAATAGTACCACCAGTTTTATCGGACACGGATATGGGTGGAAAGCTGCCCGCCTGAACTAATGGGGCTGCTGAGAAAGAATATCACGATGGCGTGCCAGTGCACATCGTTGGTCCCAATGCCTCCTACAATTAAGCTTTCCGTGTATTCTTGAACACCTTTTTCCCATGATTTTCGCAATGCAATTTCGCGCTAGCGACACGGCAGTCAGAGTGGCCGGAATTTCGTGACCCGTCGGGGTGGCTGTGCCTGGCTTCACTGCAAAGCTCGACATCGCGAGTGAGCTTGCGGCTGCGGTTTCCACTCATTGGCGGCCAAGTAGAACCTCGATCATACGATCACGGTTGATACGAATTTCGGCAATCTGTCTGCGGTGCCATCTCCGCGCCGTATCGCAGAGAAGGCAACTTTCTCCTGCTGCTACGCAGCAGTTTAAGCTATATTGGCACTTGACGCGGTGTGGATCTTCTACTCAAACGGGGCTATGAACAGGTACAGCGTCGTCCTGGCCAAGAAAGACGCCAACGCCAGGGGTACCATCATAATTCCGTGTCAAAAACAATTTGACCGAGTCTCGAGGAAAAGCATATCCTCGCGAAAACTTTGCCCACCCGCAATGAAGCTAGGTAGGGTCGACAGCTTCGCTGTTTGCAGTCGTCGCACTTCAAAGCGAACCTGACCCCTAATTTGTTTTCTTTTTCGGCGCTATGCAATGTAACGCGGAAAATGAGTTGAAAACGGTCACCGTGGATCACTACGGCTCGCAATTATGGGGACAAATTTCATATTAGGCCTGAACTGTGCGGTACAAACATACTCTTGATTTGTATTAGATTGTTTCCCCCATGCTGATAACTTAAATTCGAGTCACGCGGTGCAACACTGGCCGTTGGCTGTCGCATGCTATCTACGCGTACATACGATTATGTTTCCGGAGCCGAGGTTGAGGGCTCCGGAAATATCGACCAGCTGGAGTATTTTAATGTGCACTGACACCACACGGTACACGGACCTCAACACTCCACCTCCATCGAAATGCAACCGCCTATTTGTCAGAAACAACACAAAAGGAAAATATAAAGAGCTTCGTATGCACGTAAAAGATGTTTTATTGGAATGCAATGGTCAAATAAGCTACAAACTGTGCATCATTGAGCACCTATGCATTATGCAGGAAACCTAAATATAAATATCTTACAAGCATTCCTCTAGTATACCCTCATGATATGCACAACAGTAACACTCGTAAGGACATCAGACATGAATAGTGCGTCGCACAGTATGAGTGCACAAATAAACAGGTAAAATGACTAAGGAATTTGAACAGAATATAAAAGACTACATCACTTGAAGTACAACCCTAGTCACATGGCATGATTTCCTTTCTCACAGCTAGGCTATACCTGTGTATAGTACTATATATGCTCACTCAGCAAATAAGAATGCGACACTGACATCTTGAGGAATAGCCACTGTTCAACAAAATTCGACCCAAAGCATGGATCTTTAATAAAATGTTTAAACCGCTATGAAGTCCTACATCAAGGATTTAAAGGTGAAGTAACCTTCAAACCATCCAATTTTGATTATGTTAATCTACGAGTTAACCCAGACTATTGTTTACATCCGAAAACACCGTAGCAGAGTTACTAATACAGCTTATCAATAAGCTCGCAATGATGGTTGCAGATCTCAAATAAAACGCACCTACTCTAAATCCCTGCATATTTGAAGAACAGAGAATTACGTGATATGTACCTATGTCAACATAGCACAACAAAATAGTACAGTTGAAAATCCTCACCTGAAAACCCATACAGATGCTTATGAAAAAATGACAAGATAGAAATAAAAAACCAGACTCCCTGCATGGCTTCATAAACACATACCTTTGTTCAACAGAATGACACGTAATGCCAAAACATTGCTGTTTTATTGTACAGCTACTTAATTACTAACATCATAGGCAATGTGTGTTTGAATTACCGAGTGTCTAACACTAAGGCAAAATAGATTATAGCAATCATATACTGGAAGCCTCCACATCACTTCAAACCATTTTGAGATTATTAAACAACTTCGCTTCTGCACATTGGAAATGCTGTCTATAACAGCCAGAGGTCAAGCTTGGTACCCTGGCTGATTTCCTTATCTATCGATTTCTGGGGTTTTGCACCCGAGAACCACAATATGATTACGAAATGCCAAGCTTGGTGCCCAGCAACAATGTGATACTCATGTGAGCTCTGTGGCAAGCACCTACTAAAATATAGAACTTGCAAGCCGTCACAGACCACTTCTAAAGAAATCAGAAGCTCAGTACGTATGCAACAAACACAATCTCACTTAAGCATCAAACAAGCTGCATTTAAAGGGGCCCTGAAACCGAATTTTACTCGCCTAGTTTTGCATTGAAACAGATTCCTCACATTGCCCCGAGACAAATGAATAAGGAATTGGCAAGATTGACGTGGGAAAACGTACATTATTCAACTTGCAATCTTGAAATAAAAGTAGACAACAAATATAAGATATGAGCATCCCCTTTCACATTTCACTCGTCCAGAGACATGTTGTGCTGCTTCCATTCAAAGTGCGACCTACATATTGTCGTACCGGAACCGCGCTGTCCATTGTGGCCTTCCTACCTGCGGTTACCGCGCTTTTTGACGCTGCCATTGCCTTGGGCTACAGCTACCACGTGGGCAATATGAAATTACAGTACTCCTCGTGTAGCACACAAAATGAAATAGTAACACGCAGATTTATGTCCTTTTGTAGCTTTAGCAAGCACAAAACATGCTTTTGTCTTCAAATTCATTATAGTCAGTGCAACGTAAGCCTGTGCAACAAGTATTTTTATTCCCGAGTGTCCCCTGCCAATCAGAAGCAGCAGGGCAACCAGCATAACAATGTCACATCCGCTCGCAGAAACTGCTCACATACAACGCTGCAGTCGGCATGGAAATCGATTTCAGGTACAAATTAAAACATAATATGCCCTGATTTCACCGCTCTTACTGGTGCCCCTTTATAGAACAAGATCTGTATGAAACATGTTTCCAAGCAAGCCTGTAATTTAATCATCTTCATCCGAATGAACTACAGCTTACTATGATCTGGCACTAGCTGACCAAAAACAGTGCTCAAATACTGCATAAATTATACTTTATTAATAAAGTTTAATAAGTACTAGTACATCATCAAATGCCTTGTAATGCAGCTCCCCATGAACAGTTAAATTGGCTAATGCCCAGTGACATTCTGATCCAGCACAACTCAGCTGTGAAAATTACTGACATGAAAGAAAAAGAAGTCTGCCGATAACTATGTGCACAGATAACTATTTCCAAAGCACCATATTCCAATTAAAGCAGGTACATTCAAAGGGACAAAGGTACATTCAAAGGGATTTTAAGCTAATTTATGCAGGCAGACAACCCCAAAATCTTCATCTCATCACAATTTCCTTGAGTGTAGGTTCAAAATGTTGGTACTACTGTACGCAGAAACAAAGAGAAAGGTAGTGATGCCACTATCAAATATTCTTTTCCAATACCCTCCAACGAGCTGCCTACACCTTCATGCACCTACACACACATGCACACACAGCATGTGGCTAGATAAATAACTTGTAATGGGCAATATTGCACTGAATGTAAGCAAAACAAAATAGAACTAACCTACAGCTAAAAAACTAAAAAAAATTGTGGCTACAGTGTGAAAGTAAAAGCCAACACACTAACATGAATGCATCTGATTATTACATTTATACAGGCATGTTGTATGTGCTAACTTACAAAACTATAAATGACTTAAATTGACAGCTTATCACAATCAAGGTTTAATGCCATGCTTTGTTTATCCTGAAAACACAAAGGTGTACCTACTGGAAAGTGCTCTCAAACTGTTCGCTTCCGTAAGCCCACTAGAGATACTTGAGGTACCGAGATTCCAAGTCACTGCAACAGATGTTTACTCGGATCTACCATAATTATTAGGACTGCTTTCTACAATGCTTCTGGGCACTAAGGATTTCAAATTACTATGCTTACAGGCTTGCTGATCACAGTCATCATCACCATCACTAGTGGGACAACATTCTGTAATTGTTGCTACCTCAGCAAGAAAAATCTGCTTTCAGGACTCATATGACCACATGGGTATTGTAATCAAGTAATACATATTTCCCTAAGGCCGAAATTTATAATCAGCAGGACAGGGGCCACCAGTGATAACATATAAACATGCATAAAAGCTTTTGAAATCAATCAAGGCCATACTGTGACTATCCCTTCGAATTGATTGATATGTAGGGTTTAACGTCTCAAAACCAGCCCTGATTATGAGAGACGCCGTAGTGGGGGGGCTCCGGAAATTTTGACTACATGGGGTTCTTTAACGTGCATACCCTTTCGAATTAGCTTAGACATTCCATGAAAGCAGTTGTGGGGTGTTTCATTAACCAGACTGTGAAAATAAAGATGACTGTCACTGTTATTTATGTAGCTCCCGGGCTCAATGGCTCAATCATGGAATTTTATGGCACTCAAGCTATACGTAATAGGAATTAAAGACAGACTACAATGTTCAGTGGCATATAATGCAGCGGTACCATGTGTATGTGACAGATGCCTTCATCTCTTCAGTATTTATATTAAGTGAGGGCAGCACTTTCCACTTCCAACACAAAATTAAAAGCCTGGCATTTGTAATGCGAACAACACTGTCAGTACTGTACTTTGTTTCATACATCAGGTGCAATGCCATGAAGGCTACACAAGCAGTCCATAGAGAAAAACAATAGGAAAGGTGTATCCTCCAAACATAAGATACAAACTCGCACATTTCGAGTGTTTCCTCAGCAATACAAGCGTGTTGTGTCAAGCTGATGAGAAATCTATTATGATTCAAAGCTACCAGCGAGGCATTTACTATTTTTTGCTCGCCACAAATAATGCACTAGTTTTTGGTCACAGAAGTATGCAGCGCAAACACAAATACTAGCTTTGACAGTGTTGCACCTGATGTGGGAAATGGAGTATAGTAAACTACTTAATAAAAAAAGGAAATGTTTGAGCTACATTACCTGCAAAAAACACGCATCCAAGTGACAGCACAAGTTCAAATCACAATATACTCTCCCCAAAGAAACACTAAATTCAAAAATGAAGTCCAGGCAGTTTAACAAATTAGCATTCTTAAAGTAAGAATCAAGGACTGCAGTACAAGGACAAGAAAAGAACAAGAGTAATACCAGGCCATCCCACAAGAACCACATTTTAGTACAAGCAGTGGCATCTGACTACTGCTGAACACAAAGGGCACAAAAAAATTCACTGGTAATCACCAAAAGAGCTGAGGTATTAATTATGCATTTTTTGCTGATGGATTTTGCATGCCAGAACTCAAAAATATTGCAATATAAGACCTTTTTACATTACAAAAGAAGAGTCTGTGCCACAACAAGTTCAGGTTGCTGTGTCAGTTATGTGACAATTATAACCTAGTTCAAAACAACAGAACTTTCCCAACGGTGAAAGGACATGAAGACATTATACATACTGTATGACCACCATGAGACATACAGAAATTTGCAAGCATCATCTCATACATGATGTGAACAATCTATGATTCAGAAGACTAGAGTGCTCTTGGTTTTGCAGTAGAGCCCATTTCAATACTGTGCTGTAAAAAAGGGAACACAAATCAGGAAGTCCCATTTTAGTAGTAGCCTGGGAAAATTACCTATTCACTTTTTCAGATGGATTCTATTCAACATTTATTTACCTGCCACTTTTTTCCACCATGCTATCATTACAGAGTGTACGTTGTTGAATAATGTAGCATACAACTTTACTACAGTCGAAGGAGAATGGTTGCACTACTTAGGCCTTGTTAATGGTAAGCAGTGCCATTTCTACAATTCTGTGTGTCCTGAAAATGCCCTATTTGGTGACCAATGTGTTGGTATGCCACATATTTAATGACAAATAAGCACAGTCAACGACCAACGCTAACTGAAAAAATATCTACTTTCAGAAGCTATGTAAAAAGATGGGTTTGCGAAACCTCAGCATTTTTTTTTTTACTGCTTTAAGTATGAATTGAGAGCAGTGCTCCCAGGTTGCAAAATAAAGCAGAAGGTTGCTAGCAATGGGAATTTTAAATAAACTAGACTATCCCCTGAATACTGAGAAGGCTTTCCTTAATGGATTCAAGCTTAAATTTTGAAGACAGTGCCGGCATATTCGTGGTGGTGTAAAAATGACACATCACAAAACATTACGTCTGCACTATTATACATAACACTTAATCTAATAGCTGCTTTTGCTCTGAATAACTCAACATTATATTTCCTTATATCAATCTGCAAATTCATGTTTGAATCACCGGAAATCATAAAGCACATAAAAGAAACGCGACAAGCAAAACAAATGCACGAAAGCACTGCCAAGTCCTAATAAGCAAGGCATGAGGAAAGTTCTGACCAGAAAATTAGAAGCCTATACTCAGTGCCTCACGAAGATGAACACCACTCCATTCAGACACACAATATGCGATATGCAATACGCAATACATATGACTCTGTCCCTAGTCGAAGTTGCAGAACTGAGCTCACTTCTGACGTCACAGTTTGTCAATTCAGACTGGGAAAGGGACTGAGAGAAGTGGACAGAGCCTCACGCTTGTTCAGAGAGAGCGCGATTCGATAAAATCTCTCTCTTGTGAGCCTGCACACAACACAGGATTGGGGCAACCATGAAGGAGTGCGTGGTTAGCTGGCTCTCAAAAGGCAGGCCACTTGCTGTACGAACACAGTCCAATTACAGCTGATGACCAGTTCAACAACAACACTCTCCATGTGCCAGGCACTCATCTGGCCTGGACCCATGCCTGCAATCTTGGGTGTCCGCATCACTGTCAGTGAAAACACCGTACTCAGATTCGTTGGTGACATCAGGTTTTTCTTCTGGTGCTCCGAGAACCTGCATCAGGAATGAGCATTCACAAACGTACTCTTTCCGTTTGGAAATATGCAACACCTCTACTTTATGCACACACCGAAGCTACAGGTAAGCCTCTGTATAATGAGTGGATATCACGATACAACAAGCACAGTGAAACCAACTTGTAACAATCGGAGCCGCAACTACTAATTGTGCATGACTCGGAACTAATGAGCTTGGATGGCAGAGAAAACCGCTATTTACTGCACTTCACTTGGAGCCATCAAAGGCACCTTTCTTTGGCACACTGTCTGAAATTCTGTAGCTTCGGTCAGTAGCATCACTGGATTGCGTCGACCGCCTCTGGTATGCGATGTTGTCAGCACCTTGAAGGACATCGTAATGTACAAAAAATGATCGCGTTGCACATGCATTCCAAAGTTAACCTGAAATGAAAAGCTGTGATTACTGCTCGACTTCTCATACAGAAAAGGACAACGTTAATGAAATGGTGCTTTAATTTTCGTAACTGGCAGATGTTGGGCGCTTCAGCACAGCAATGAGACATAGTAGTGCCTTTTTCTTATTTACTGCATCACTCCCACGGATTTAGTGCTTTAAGAAAAAGCTAGAACAGCCAAATAGTACGCCTGACAATAGCAGTTTTTATCACAGCCATGGCACTGTTCAAACTGTGAATGGCCGATGTCAGAGGAGAGATGCCTCTTCGTTATACAACCACGATTAAGTTTCTTTTGGAAGTTCTGCCATACACGGTTTACAGTACTCTAGAATAAAACATGGACATAGTACTGGTGGTCATGCAAGTGCACGTGATTTTTTCCGTATATAAAATATGCATCGTCTTACAAGATGCACTAATGAAAATTTTTTAAATAGAAAACGTGTACTATACATTGGATAATATGGTACACTGTTATAAACAATAACTAACAGAGATGCACGAAAAATAGCTAAACAAGCTGACTTCAGAGCTGTTGTGTGTGGTGTGTTAGTGGGTGTAGGGAGTGGACGGAAGGAATGACTAAAAGCACATTCAAACATTCTCTATGCTTCACAGCATGACAAAGACCACAGCAATGGCCAAAGATAACAGATTAAACCAACCCCAAGGTGCCTTGAAAAGGCCTGGACACCTCCTCCACCCCTCCCCCACTTCAGCTAGTTCAAACTCCTGAAGGCCAGATCTTGTTACTTTTTTTAATGTAGGGGCTGGTGTTTGAGTGGGTGGAAGAATGAAAGACCAAATGAGAGACCCAGGACGAAAAGCTGGTTTTATTGTATGACAGTGAGTCAGCACTTTGTAGGGAGGAACAAGGAGTGTACAGTGGCCAGTTTGTTTTCTTTTCAAAGATTTCACATTCCATTACCTCTTGGCATCAACATAGGGCACAACCAGAAGTCAGACTGCATTGCTATAACCAATAATGGGGCATGGGGGCATTGATGTAAGAAGCTTAGTTAACCGTATAAAACATACAAAAGTTGATGGTGCAGTAGCTCATCAATGCTACAACCTATTTCTAGTTGTAATCGATGTAAAGCTTGGTGAAAAAGGTGGAAGTTACGGTAGCTCAACTCTCAGGTGCCCAAATGCTCGTAGCCGTTGGCTAAGCAGGCTGCAGGAACAACAACCCTAGTTGTGACACAGACTTGCTGCTAAGATTCCTTTGTGTGAGTGTCATGGTGTCGTGAGGCGTTCTTTTGTATAGGAGCGTGTGAGAGTCAGGTGCAGAGATTACGCCAAGATGGTTTTGTTGACATGTAAACAGGATGGCACCGCAATATCTATTTGTTTCGGGTGTGTTTTTTGCATGCGTGGTTGTCGGCACTATCCCCTTTCAGCTAAAACAAGTTTGTCCAATAAACGGGATGGGAGAGGGCGAGGTGCAAGTGTTATAAGTGCAATAAGTGTACAAATGGTTGCAATTTGCCATCAGCGTTTTGGGGCTGAGCAACCAAGGTGCTCAAAACGTGACCTTTCTTCCCTGACTGGAGGTAGGAGAGCGAGGAGGAGGTAGGAGAGTGCTCAAGCTGTGTTCGGGTTCTAGTACTGGTTGTGGCTCTGGTCACAGGAGCAGTGCTATGCATTGGTCAGCTCTGCTGAATAGAAGCGATGGTTCTACAAACCAAGCCATTGTCTGTAAATAATGTACATACGCCTTGTACATAAAGTCGAGTTGTGTTTGCATGAGTGAAAGGTTGGTCTCCATCCTTCAAGAGACATGAGAGAAAGAGGCAGTGGAGAAAAGACTTCCCCACCATTCTACTTAGCAGCAGCTACGCCAGCTGGGAGAGCTCTGCTTTACAAGAAAGCGAAGTTGGACAAAGGGGAGTGAATAAGTTTTTAAATTACTACCAGTATTGTTATAAGTGGGTTGAACTGTATACCACTCCCTTCTGTTGCACTCTCAGGCACTGCAGAATGATGCACCAAACATCACAGTTGTCATTGCTATGCTTTTATAAAAGAGCATGTGGTTCATTAAACATGAAGCAGCAATTCTATTCTCTTTCCTCATGTATTGAAATTTCTTGCTCAACCAACTAGGCTTCCTATTGGTTTATGTATCATGTCCTTGTGCCACCTCTTAATAAGTATGCAAATACACCAGCATTTATAAAGCTGCGTGTGAAAAGTATATAAGGCGACACCATAGCCACTTCCCTACCACTGTGGGTCACTGCGAAATTAGGCACGATATCTAATGAGTGCAAGTTTCACATTTGGTTTCTACACTACGTGGTGAATAATCCACTGCGAGGTCCGCCCATTAGTGCCCTCGCACCTCAAAAGAATTTCCAAGAAATGTCAGTCTCAAAGTTTGCTTCCATCATGACGTAACGAAAATAACCTATGAAATGCGGCAGGCCAATCATACGTGTACTCAAGCTGATCGACGATATAGTCTCTGACACTGCTTTCTTAAGCTTCCCCTGACTACAGTACTCAATCTTTGCCCTCCAGAATGCTGCACCAAACATCACCGTTCACAATGCTATGCTATGCTTTAGAAAAGAGCATGCGGTTCATTAAACATGAAGCAGCAATTCAATTCTCTTTCTTCATGTACTGAAATTTCTTGCTCAACCAACTAAGCTTCCTATTGGTTTATGTATCATGGCCTTGTGCCACCTCTTAATAGGCAGGCAAATACAGCAGCATTTCTAAAGCTGAGTGTAAAAAGTATATAAGGCAACACCATAGACACTTACCTACCACTTTGGGTCACTGAGAAATTTGGAACGATATCTAATGAGTGCAAGTTTCACCTTTGGTTTCTATGCTACGTGGTGAATAATTCAATGCGAGGTCCGCCCATTATTGCCCTCACACCTCAAGTGAATTTCCAAGAAATGTCATTATCAAAGTTTGGTTCCATCATGACGTAACAAAAATGAACATATGAAATGTGGCAGGCCAATCAATACGTGTACTCCAGCTGATCGACGATACAGTATCTGACACTGCTTTCTTAAGTTGCCCCTGACTACAGTACTCAATCTTTGCCCTCCAGAAGTGCTGACATGAAATTTTTGAAAAGTGCATTTTACCAGCGTACACTCACTTGGAAGTACTAGTTATAGCCCTTTTCAAAATGCCATCCACAAGAACCCAATCTACAGTGTATTCTTGGCATGGTGTCAAGTGACACCGGCATGTGAATCTCAAACAGTGTAATCAGGGCAGGTATGGTATATGCAATCACTAATTACAACAGATCTCCTATAGTCCACATGTTTAGGCACAGTAATGGTGCGGGGATCATGCAACGAAACATACAGACACTGGACCAACAATGTTATTCTGTGTGGTTTAGCATTTATCCATTCCTGCTTAAAGGAGATGGTTCACTAAACTAAGTGTGGCATTACTGCCCACAGAACTGCACATGAGATATGCTTGAATTTCATTAACGTGACTGACTGTTAAGCTCACTGCTAAAGGCATGGTCATTAATGTCCTTACCTGGAAGGGCAGGTGGTGCTACTTTTTCTTTCCTGTAAAAGAATGAAGAGTCGTCACGTTTCTGCTGACATCTCAACATCGCATCAGACAGTATTCCACGGAAATACAAATGGTCAACTTTATGATCATTACATATGTCACTTGCTTCTTGGAGCTGTGATGCTTATCATGCAGTGAAATCAAATAGAACAGTGCTAATAAGCTTCAAGTAACTTAGCATTAAGTAAAATGGTGAGACCTGTAGTTTCTCTTCAAAAATATTGAAAAGGCACTTCGACGCCACGCATTTTCTTCTCATCACTTTTCTTTGCATAGAACTGCAGATTTCACACAAGAATGTCAAGTAGTAATCGCAACGTCTCTCACAAGAAACGTGAGCTAAAACGTAGCGACCTAAAAGGTCCAGGTCTGCATATCAACCCAAGCTCAAGCCTAACATATACACACCTACACGCAACATTATAGCAGTGAATGCCCAGCATGTTTTCAAGTGACGATTACATGTGAACAGTGCATTTGGACTTGACATAGTACATAGTATTTAGTCTGATGAGGCATATCTTTCATCTGACATGCCTGCTAAGCTGTCATGGCTTTAATTTGGCAGAGAACCTGACTGCATGCATAAGACACTTTCTGATAATCTCGAAAAAGTGCTTTGCTCGATATTATATTAGTGCTATGCCACACAGCACTATGCTTTAGTCTCGCCTGCTTTATTGAACAGAATTTATACAATGCTTAAACGTTGAAATCAAAGCTAGCCAGAACGGATCCTATGAGCTGGATGATAGCATCTGCAATGTTAAAGTACCTATCGATTTAACTCAGTGAAGGGATAAAATCAGGTTAGAAGTAAGCTGAGGTAGTGACCTTGAGAAAAGAAAAAAAAGGCTTAGTTAACTGGAGGGTTGCTTACTATCACAAATCAATTCAGAATTTAAAAGGTGTTTTCTACAAACCAACGATATAGCTAAAGATCTCAACTTAGTAAATCCATTCACACGTGCACACAGTTTATTTTCAACAAACACCAGAGCTCTGCTTCTTTCTGAAGAGTTTCTCACAAGCGCACTGGCTATTTCGCTCTTTAGATGAGACGACACTTGTAGTTTCCAAGGAATTAGATGTTGCGCATGAGAACCACAAAACATACGCCTGTGGTCAAAGCCGTGAATGTATAACAATTTCTATACTTTCAAACAACATTTTTTGGCAATGAAGGGAAGGCCACATGGGTGGAGCTACTGCACATAAATTCCTATGCCAAGCAGTCCGGTCTGCCGTGCATTTGGTTTGTGAACCTTCTACAGCTTTTGTGCATGTCTGAAGGCAGACATCAACAATCCAACAACGATGAGGCAGCCATTTCCTGGCGAAGTTTGTTCCAAGCTTCTGTGACGAGTCAATATGATGTGCGCTCACCTAAATATGGAAAAGCCATTTGCATTTGAGGTACGCATCAAAGGTGTGGCATTTTCACACATGCAAAGACATGAAAGGACCAAGTAGAAAACAGAATAGATAAATATTTCTACTTATTTACAGCCTCCATTTTTCAAACAGCCTCTTTAAAAAATGAAGCAGTGTTGTTTATTTTATTTCTCAGACAGAAAACACGAATGCAATTGTGGGACCACATTCCTTAAAGGGCCTTCGACACGGTCTTTTGAAATTGTGTCACTGATTAAGCTATGCCATTATCAAATCACTGACACCACAAAATTAAAACACCTCATACCAAGGCATCTGTGCACTTGTTCATGACACATTACTCCTCACCACCACTGCTCAACTCATTTAGTTTTGCTCACGCTAGCAACAGCTGTGCCTCCCATGGCAGCCGATGTGTCAAGGCCTCAGAGGCAACATGGCACCACTATGTCACTTCAGAGCCTCACCAGCCTCAATAGTGCTGGTTGGCTAGAATGCTGCCCTAGTGTGCTGGCGCATATGACATCATTTGGGCAAAAACCGATCTCATCATTTATAGTGCATGCAATGCCTTGCAATATGCACACATTTGTTGTGTGCCCATTGCAAGGCATGTGGGCAGGGGCCTCTTGAGGCTGAGTTACTTCGGTGTGCATATTTCACACTTTGTAGTAAATTACACAGTTAACGTAGAGCACTGATATTAGTCTGCTAATGATCAGAAGGACTTGAGCTACCGGATTAATGCTTCTGTACAAAAATCACTGAAACCATCTCAGGCGACTTTTAATGGTAACACACACGTGATTTGATTGTGTAGCCTTCACTTCATTGCCTAGAAAAGCTGTGTGAAGGTATAGTCATTGTGCGTTAGGATCTACTGACCACCATTGTTTGTGCTACGCTGTAAAATAAAAGTATGTTTGAAATACAATGCATGCACAATGCCGCTGTCATTCATTTAAGGGGCCAAAAGTTCATTCCTCAGATTTCAGCGTGGTACTCAGATTCCTCGGATTAAAGCTGCGGTACTTTTTAAGAAACATGGAACAGCACAAGAATGACTCACCTTTACTTGGCCCTGCACCCGAGAAAGAAATAAAAAACAAACGAAATCAGCAAACTGAGAACATCGTCAAAGCACCCTTGATTGTACAAAGCATGCTGCAGTGCACCCCAATTGTACAACCTAGAATACTGCAAATAACTTCCTATGGTAGCAGTATATAGTCTATCACTCAGCGGTCGGTAGCCCACGTGACGGAAAGATACGTGTCTGAGAAACCCTCATAGATGTTATAGTAGGAGTCAGCTGGCATGATATGGCAAAGTTAATATATACTAAATATCTACAGTAAAAGCTCAATTTGAGCAGAACGGCTACAGTAAAGCTTCTTTATACTAAATATAGCTTGCAGAAAGCATATGATTTATGACACTCTGATTGCAGTATGAGCACAACAGCATACATCCACACGAAATATATGGTCAGGCATGCCCATCGATCTAGTACTAGATCAACAGTACACTCACTACAGGCGTGAGTATATAGTACATCTGTTTGCATAAAAAAAAGCAGCATTCTATTCAAGTCCGCATGTTACATCGCAAATCGGCAGACCAAGCGGCTATTGCCGACGGCCATATTGATTTTCCATGTCTCTTGACCTTGTCTTGACTGCAGGATTAGCTGCGCAATGGGCGACGCCCATTACGTTTCTGGCTTCTACTAGCAAAATTATGAGATTAAGCCTTCGCCGGCTGCAAAGAACTCGGCATAGCGAGGCAAACTGTCGGTGACAGAATCGCATAGAATGATTATGTTTCGGTCAATGACGCCGTTGTCACCTCCGAGGTTTTATCTGTCAACGAAATCGTGGCTGAGTGTGCCGATGCATGCAGCAGTGAGGAAATTGAGGAGGAGGAGGAAAGGGAGCAGCTATCGGGGCCAATCTCCTCGTCGGCCGTAAAGGCACAAGATTTATTCAGCAGATACGTGAGCTCAAGCGACAATGTCGACTGCCACACGGCACTGCAGCTTCTTGAAAAACACCTCGCGCTGCTGGGGCATGAGAAAATGTGCCAGACAAACCTTCTTCTTTGGCCCGCACACACTTCATCACAAAGAGAAGCAAAAGTGTTAGTGTAATTTCGGCAAATAAAACATACCTGCTTTGCCTTTTGCTCCTTTTGCCCCTTTTCCACCTAGAACATATACGGGGCATTTATAGAAAAACAAAAGTGTTGTGCTTTTTGCTTTGAGAAAGCAATTCACTGATCGAACTGAAGTTCTCACCTTTCTTTTGAGTATTTCCAGTTCTCATCATGGTGAGCTCGGCTTCCTTCTTTGTCTCTGCGAACACCAACACGGTACTATGACGTCAGAAAGCTCAGCTCCAAAACTGACCCCAGCAGTAGCACACTGACACAGCCGTTCTCACACGAAGGCAGTTCCATATCAAGGGCACTTAATTGTAAAGTTCTTGCAATCCCCTCCAGACCACTTTGAAGTACGCATGCAGGACAAAGACACTTAAATCAATGTTGAGACTAATGAAGCTTTTCAATGATTAAAATATGGCAGTCACGCAACAGTGATGCTTAAGGCTGTGCTTGAGCTTTTCAGGCAGTTTTTTCATTGAACGTCCACGGTGGCCCACAGCATGAATCGAACACTACTGGCTGCGATCTGTGGATACTGTGATATTTTCATGGTGTGAAGTTTCAGGTGCTTAATCACTGGACGTAACACTTTTGCAGAATCATTGTGATAAACTTGGGGAAATTAAAATACAAAGAAACAAAGTAGCCATGATGAGTGTTATACTGTGGGCTTTGAATTAGGACTAAATCATCATGGGCTGTTTCATACTCATGAGCTTAATCACCATCACCACACTATATTACGCTCCCTGCAGGTTGCCATGGTGAAGAAATGAACCGATGACTTCCTGCCTAACGGCATCAGAACTAAAAGCAAAAATTGAAATATTAGTGCACTTTACCTACAGTGCACAAACAGTTTGCTCTTTCTCTCGAAAATCCGCAACAGAAAACTGCATGAGCTTAGCAAGGCATGCATCTTTGCAATACAACAAAAAACATAATGGTAGCAACCTTCTTGTAACCAGTTCCCACTAAGCAGTCATACAGCAGTTACTCTCGCTTACTGCTCTTCTTGCCACTTTTGGTGGTTGTCCTTGTGGTGACGCCACCTCTCGTCACCCGTCTGCTCAGCTCGGCTGAAAGGCAAATAAGATGAGGACAGTTGTGACCAACGGAGCATCTCACCCGACAAGTATGCATATTTGATTTACTGACTTAACAAAAGTTCAGACAGGCATTTTTTAGTCTTTTACAAACATGAGGCAGAGAGAAACAAATGCCTCAGTCTCATATTTGGAGAACGTGCTCTACAAAATCCAGAAGTGAGGATTGCTTTTGTCATATTTTGCAGGCTCCGGAAGGCAAGTTAGCACTAGTCAGAACGTTCTCATAGTCATATGGTCAGCGACAAAATGATTGCAGGGAACATTAGTTGTATTACATTTATGAAACAGCAAACTTGGAGTGTCCATTCCTGAAGTATAAGAATGTGGCAATCAAAACTATAAACAATTTCGAATTTAACTGCGATAAGGGAAGCGTAAGAAGGCAGTCCTACAATCTCAAATAAAAGCTATCCTGGTATGCAGTGTGCAGATTCTGTAGCTCTTACGAGTTCTCACAACTGCTAATGTATCCACACGTGCACACATACAGTTTGTTGCAACCATACGAAGGAACAATGAAGATTTGCCACTGTAGAGAGCTAGATTCATATACTTTGAATTTCACATGCCTTACTTTACCATGGCTACGCATATAGGCTACTGTCATAGTTGCACTCTCGACCGCTTTCTAGGGCATTTGTGCATGCATGAAAGATACAGGCTTCGGTGTGTATACCGGAGCATGCTCGATTGTGTCAAAGGATGTGGAACATTATATTAACCACGTCTTTAATTCATTACAGTAACTTAAAGGCAGTGCTGGCCAAATAAACCCTTGGCATACAATTTCATGGCAGCCAAGTCACCAAATTTTGGATCTTTGGTATAATGTGTACTCTTAAATAATACAATAATGTGCACCACAAATAATATGTACTTTTGAACCTGGGAAAGAACAACTGTTCACACGGCACATGTCACTCCTCATATTAAGAGCGCTCACATTTCATTCATTCAGTCAGGAATTCAGTTCAACAGTGAATATAGGTGCATTCCAAAAAGCAATTAAAGCTTCTTGTACAAATTTGTTGGTTCTTACCTTGCATCTTTTCTGAAAGGAAAAGAAATGGAGCAATCATCAGTTTCATCTGATCAATCAGTCACCGCAGATCAAGCTTACAATATGCAAGAAAAGAAGTAGCGCCAATGTGCTATTACATCACACACCTAAACCAAGTGTTGCTTTCGACAATGCACAATGTTTAGATATTGCCTGGGGCACACTTTCATATTGACAAACTTGAATACACTGAGTGCGAGTGCACAGCTGCTCCAACACCGTGTGACAATGAAGGAGACTGTCTCGTGGTGAATGCAGTATGCTGTTCTGTGACATAACCAAAGACATCACAAGAGGTGTGCCTAGGTGTGTGCCAGGGCACCCATCTACAGTTCTTTCATTGCAAATTAATAGGGCTAAGATTCCGCAAGTAATTGCATTTTTTAAGACCCAAAGACAGATAGGGATTTTACATGACCTCCTATTTACGATCACAATAAATCCGCTAAGCTTACCAGCTTAAAAAGCAAACAAATTTTTGTTAATTAGCAAATGATTACCATTACCACACAGTGATTACCACTAATCACTCCAGTGCAACTATAATTTCATATAAAAATGGTTATTGAGAAATCTTGTTTCAATGCTTCGTAGAAATGATACAGGAAGTCTTCATACAGAGAACGTGCACAAATGCTGTTCATGCAGAATAATGTCTAACTCGACTCAAAATTTTACACTTACTGACCTGGATTAGCAAACACAAACAAACAACCAAAAGTGCCTCAATGAGACATTTCTAAAATGCATATGTGAACAGTAGCAGCTGCAGTGCCCCTTTTCATCAATATTTTTCATGCACCACTGCATTCGTTACAACACTGCTGCTGATGAGATCAATGCAATCGCAACTCAAGAAGTAAAAGTACTAAAATGTATTGCAGCACTTCATTCTTAAATGTCAGCACATTAAAATTTATATATGCTTATAAATAGCCCATTCATTGCATGTCACTACATCACCTGACATATCTGTGTACATGACAAATAAAAAGACATTCTTAACTAGCCTACAGATAGCAGCATGATTTTGCTTATGTGCAGGCTAATCATGCACTTGCAGAAGCATTCTTTCACAAAGTCGGTTAAGAGGATAACGACAATGGGCGTAATAGAACTTAAATTAAGTCCTTCACTGTGTGAATAAGCGTGCATGACCTTGTGGTATGGGAAGATTATTCGTGATCACTGACTATGGAACGTCCATTACTCCAGATACTCACACCAAGCACCGTGGAAGCACACGGAAAGTGGCCAATTTTGGTTTCTTAACTTCTCACAAACTACATGCATGCATTCATGTGCAGCTGAAATTGTGCATGTGCCGGCTGCATGACTGAGAAGACAAACAGCTGGAGATGGACAGCACCGGAATGAATAGACTCTTCAGGGCCACTCTTCAAAGAGCTAGTGAGTCATTGTTGAGTACAAGTCCAGGCTTCACGTTGTTGTTGTTGTTGTTTTGTAGGGTTTTACGTCCCAAAACCAGTTCTGATTATGATAGACGCCGTAGCGGAGGCTCCGGAAATTTCGACCACCTGGGGTTCTTTAACGTGCACTGACATCGCACAGCACATGGGCCTCAACATTTCGCCTCCATCGAAATGCGGCCGCCGCGGCCGGGTTTCGATCCCGCGACCCTCGGATCAGCAGCCGAGTACCTTAGCCACTAGACCACCGTGGCGGGGCCGGGCTTCACGTTCTCATCAGTGCAGTATCAGTGGGATGTTATTTGTGGCACAGAAACTGGTTAATTAAAATTAGCACAGCACTTTTAGCAATTAGATTTCTTAAACGGTCACAAGACACTGTCAAAATACTTATGGTTCGCTACTGCACTAACGTATTCATCTTTTGTGTCAATGCCATTTTACTAGCCAATGAATCAGGCAGCGAGGCATTTAAGCGAATCAGTGAGCCGCTCCAATGAATCCATTCCTCTCAGTAAGCGGAGCCGCTCGGAGCGGCTCGCTAAAGTCAGCCGTTTTACTCATCTCTCAGCCGTTTCCATCGCATAAAGGTAGGTGAGAAAACTTAGGGAAAAGCTTTGCAATGGCCTGCAAATGCTGGTGGCCTGCCCATCCTACAGGCTGACATCTACGTGCAGCAATGTTGTTGTACAGGACGTACAGGAGGTCATGACCACACTGTAGTTAACAATATAGTGGTCAATGCAGCTCACCCTCGTCGTCGTCGTCTGACATGGTGTGAAGAAGGCGTCCTTAGCGCTTGCTCGGTGCCACAGTGGTCGAGCCGGGAACGCTCACCAGGTCGGGGCCGGAGCCTGCCGATCCTGGTCGTCCGGTGAGCGAGGTTGATCACCGCTACGATCGCTGCCCGGCGGTAGAACGGAATAGCGGTGCCGTTGACGACGGGCGGATTTTGCTGACCAGGTTTTGGAAGCGGCAGAACGGAGCTTTGCTAGAATTACGGCGAAAACTTTGGCATACACACATAGCCAACGTCGTAGGCACGCGCTTGTACCGGTGTCGATGACGATGACGCTGGCCAGAACGACGTGGGCCCGCCCAAAACTCGCATGTTCTCGTCCAGTGTGAAAGGCGTGAGCGTGGTGAGTGCGACAGCTGCAATCGTGACTCGAGAAGTTACGAGTTGCCATTGCTGGGTTTCGTTGCCGAGCCAGCAGAAGATAAAGCCTCTTAATAAACTCTCTTCCATCGCAGCGCCTTCGGCCCATTAAAGAATGGAATAAACGTGCGTGCGTTCGAAGGCACCTCTCCAGGGTTCGCTCTTTCTTGCAGTGCTAAACAAACTCCCACGGTGGGATTAAAGCTCGCGCGACATTGTAGTACCACGACCGCTGATAGTATGGCCTGCGATGCTGCGAAACGTCGTGACTTCCCACAAGCCGCTGGCGCCGATCATACTGTTTGACACCGCGAAAAGAAGCGCCAGAGAGCACGTGACGGCCCAGCGTTGAGGAAAGCATAAGAGAGGAGGGCGTCAGCGAAATTCAATAAATGTCGCTATTTATATTCTTTTGGAGGGTTTTAACAGAACACCTTGCTGAGCTGTCGTCGTCCTTTTGTTATCAACCTGAAGCCTCATTTAAGGATTTATTTATTTGCCTATTTATTTATTTCGTGGTACTGCCAAACCCGTCAAGTATTTTAACAGGAGTACGTGGGTTGAAAGATCACTAAATATGGTGGTTCACGCCGAAAAGCATAACCATTACAGAAAATATTCGTTTAATGTGGTTCTTCAAGTTAATAGAGCTATGTTCAAGCATTTAAGGGAAAAAGGATAACGTGACCCACTTGTTTTAATCACACATAATATATGCACCGCCAAAAGAAAAAAGGAGATGCAGATGAGATAAAAGTTGAAAACGTACATCGCCTCAACTTTCACGTAACAGATTCATACCTGTAAGGATAAGCTGATGAAAAAAAAAAAAAACTACGCCACATGCTTGTGAAATCTGCTGAAACAGCGGAGGTGAGCAAGCGATCGCCTTAACATCTGACCGTGGGCCCTCCGGTTGAAATGCCTCGCCAAGAAAGTATTTTTGATTGTTTTTCACTCTCTCTCTTCTCTCCGTGTCTCTCTTTGTTCTTTCACTCTCGTCCTCCCTATCTCTCTCTCTGTATGTCGCTCCTTCTTCTCTCTATCTCGTTCTCATGTTTTTTTCTTTCTCTTGGCCATAGGATCGTCGCGCGTAGGTTGAGCACCCTCAACTACAGGTAATTGTACCAATTACAATCGTTGGTACAACGCAATCATGTTCGGCAAGTGCGCTGTATGGCCTAGTGAGATGATACTCGACATCGGACCGTGGATACTCAGGCTCGAGTACCTCCTTGACAAAAAAATTTATCTCGTTCTATTAATTTCTGTACTCCTCTTTCTTTATTTCTCTATCTAGACCTGCTCTCCTCAGTTCGCACTGTTCGTTTCGCCCTAACCAGCTTCATCCTGGCTCAAATTACGCTTGGGTCCAGCATGGTCTAGCCATAGTCCAGCCATGTCGGTAAAGCAGAGCATGTCTAGGTCCCGTCACGTGACTAGGCTGAACACCTGCTCAGCGCAGCTTCCACGGCTGTTGAGCATAGCGGTGAGCATAGCGCGCGCATCGCAGGTGCGGCGTAGCGTCTAGAAACTCTATGGTCTAGGCAGCGCCAAGAGGCACTGGTGTAGGCTAAGCTCCACCAAGGAGGTTTAATTTTTTAGCGGCGAAGCTCCTTAGGGCGTGGGTCGTTCCCTCCTCTGTAGTATGTCTGTAGTAGTATGTATGTAGCCACCTCACGCCGTCGGGAGGCTCGCGCTCGCCCTCGGCGCGTGCCTCCCGGCGCGCGAGCTCTCTCACTCTTCCATCTGCTGTCTTGTGAGAGAGAGACAGAGAGAGCGAAGGGCGCGCGTTGGCCATGGAAACGCTCCTTCTTCGATGAACGCGCTACCAACTCGCAAAGAAGAATGCGCCCTCACCCGCGAGAGACAACGTTGGCGCAGGCAGCGCCTTCTAGCGAGTTTCTTGATTGAAAAATACCGAATGGTTTACATGCCACAGTCATAGTGCTCTTGCGGCTGTCTCGTTAACTTCATATGTACCAAACTCGGTATAGCGAGACAACAACGCAAATCCATTTTACGTTCCTTATGCGTGCTTCGCATTTCCTTGATTCCCACTGCACGTGGGATCTGCCAATTTTTTAAATTTTAAACCTCCTTGAGCTCCACCACCGCATCTAATGGTGATTGTGGTTCGATTAGGAAAGGACGCTTACTTGATGATGATGATTGTGGTTCGGTTAGGAAAGGACGCTAATTTCTGCAGCCCACGTAGGGAGCACGGCTAAGCGTCCGTGGGGGTGGGGGAATGGGAGTGAAAGAGATAGAGAGGAGAGAAAGGCCGTAGTGGAGGACTCCGGAAATTTAGACCACCTGGGGTTCTTTAACGTGCACTGACAACGCACAGCACACGGGCCTCTGGCATTTTCGCCTCCATCGAAAATGCGACCGCCGCGGCCGGGATCGAACCCGCGTTTTTTGGGTGGCAGTCCATGTAGGGAGCACGGCTAAGCGTCCGTGGGGGTAGGGGAAAGGGAGTGAAAGAGATAGAAAGGAGAGAAAAAGCCGTAGTGGAGGGCCCGGGAAATTTTGACCTCCCTGGGGTACAACGCACAGTACACGGGCCTCTGACATTTTCGCCTCCTAAAAAAATGCGACCGCCGCGGCCGGGATCGAACCCGCGTTTTTCGGGTGGCAGCCGTGTACCGTAACCACTACACCATCGCACCTGCTTTTTTTTTTTCATTTATTGTACACCATCGCACCTGCGCCCTACTCAGCGCTCTCGATTGGGGTCATAATGACGATTGTGGTTCGGTTAAGGAAAGGACGCTAATTTCTGCTGCCCATGTAGGGAGCGCGGCTAAGAGTCCGTGGGGGTAGGGGAAAGAGATGGAAAGGAGAGAAATTACACCATCTCCCGCAAAACGGAACCATGTGTGGATGCAAAGCAGCGGGGGATAGTTAGCTTTAGCGGGAGATGGTGTAATTTTATTGAGATCGAATGAGAATGTGTAAGAGAGGGAACGCGGTGGGTAGCGTGACGGCCCGAGCGCCCATCGCGGCACGGCAGAGAAGAGAGAATGAGGCGCGCGCGTTCCGTCGTTTTCATACCGCGGAACTACCGTGGCGCCCCCAGCCACGTGCCCCCAGCGGCGTATGGAGAGAGAAATAAACTTTATTGTTGAGCAGACGACGATGGTCGCCCTCAGGTGGGCGGCGTCCTCAGTCCAGGATGCCGTGGTCCCTTGCTGCCCGTCTCGCTCTGTCCACCAGGCGAAGCTGGTCTTCAGGGCTTGACTTGGTCAGCTGGTCCTCCCACTGCTCTGGAGTCGGCGGTTGAGGGATCGGAGGCAGTGTTGAATTACCCGCACACTCCCATACCATATGGTAGAGAGTGCACGGCGCTGAGCATTTCTTGCACGCGTACTCGTAGGTAGTGGGGTGGATAGCGTGCATCAGTGTTCCGTGCGGAAACGTGTTTGTCTGCAGTTGTCGCCATGCAACGGCGTCCTCCCTCGTCAATTTGAGGTGCGGTGGTGGATATTTTCTCCTGCCGAGTCGGTAATGCGTCACGATGTTGTTGAATCGTGTGGGCACACTTTCGTCAGGACACTCCACGACGCGGACCGCTGACGGGTTAGCCCGGAGAGTGTGTTCTCGGGCTGCGGCGTGTGCCGCCGCGTTCCCCGCCAGAGATTCATGCCCTGGTGTCCAGACTATGAAGAGGTCTGGGAGTTCCTTCGTCCGCTTTAGGATGTCTAATGCTGGAGCACTTATCCGGCCTAGTTGGTAATGCCTACAGGCTGCCTGTGAGTCCGTAAGGATGACTAGCTGCTCGTTACCCCTCGCTGTGGTAGCCGCGAGGGCGATTGCGGCTTCTTCGGCCGAGTCCGTATCCGGGTGAGAACCGACGCGGCCGCGAGCTCTTCTCCCCTGCCATTTGTCACGCTGAGTGCGTGCGCTTCCATCCCTCTGTATTTAGCGGCGTCTGCGTAGCGGACACCCTCGTCATTGCCGTAGGCTTTACTCAGTGCTTTGACCCTTGCGATTCTCCGTCCCTTGTGATGTTCGGGATGCATGTTGCGAGGCAGTGCCGCGACGTTGATGTAGTTGCGTAACTGGAGCGATATATGTTTCTTGGCTCTTTCGTCGTCCTCGACATGGTATCCCAGACGTCGCAGAGTGTCCCTTCCCGGCTTGGTAAGCTTCAGCCTCTCGATTTGGCTCGTTCTATGAGCCTCCGCCAACTCTTCCCACGTGTTGTGGATACCCAGGCTTAGTAGCTTTTCCGTAGAAGTCGTCTGGGGTAACCCCAACGCCGTCTTGTGTGCCTTTCTTATCAGCGTGTTGAGCTTGTCTCGCTCGCTGTTTTTGAGCCCAAGGTAAGGCGTGCCGTACGTCACCCTGCTGGTAACCAGGGCTTGCACTATTCTAAGCGTGTCTTGTTCTTTAAGACCGTGCCTGCGATGCGCTACTCTCTGTATCAATTGGACGACCTGTGCAACCGTCTTCTTCAGTTGATTGATCGTAGCCATGCCCGCGCCGTCTTTTTGCAGAGTGAGCCCCAGTACTCGCAGCGTGCTCACCGTGGGTATTCGGACGCCGTTGAGCGTCAAATCGGGGTCTGGTGTCTCCAGCGGAGGACGCCCTCTCGCCCTTCCCCGCATCACTAGCAGTTCAGACTTTTCCGGGGAGCAAGCGAGGTCGCAGCCAAGCAGGTAGCTCTCGGTCTTGTCGACGGCCTCCTGTAACGCGTCCTGCTGCTGGCCTGCGGAAAGTGCTGGCTTTGTCCAGATGGTTATATCGTCTGCGTATAACGCATGTTCGATACCGTCAATTCCTCTCAGGAGCGTCGGCAAGCCCCTCATCGCAACATTGAAGAGCAGTGGGGAGATTACCGAACCCTGAGGGGTTCCTTTTGGAGGGGCTCTGAGCTGTTCCGTTCTCAAGTGGGCCAGCCCCACCGTGACTGTGCGGTCCGTCAGAAAGTCTCGGACGTAGTTGTAAACTTTGGGGCCACAATCCGTGTCGTTTAGGCTCCGAAGGATAGCGCAGTGAGAGACGTTGTCGAACGCTCCCTTGACGTCAAGGGCCAGGATCGCGCTCTTATGGTGCGTGCTGAGGTTGTCTATCACGCGATCCTTCAGCTGAAGTAGGATGTCCTGCGCCGAAAGATGAGGTCGAAAACCGTACATGGTGCTTGCCAGGAATCCCCCTTCTTCCAGGTAAGGAGCAAGTCGGTTGTGAACCATGTGTTCGAATAGCTTGCCTGCGCACGACGTGAGGGAGATCGGGCGCAGGTTTTGCAGATTGAGTGTTTTGTTAGGTTTCGGTATCATGGTCACATCTGCATGTTTCCATATAGAGGGAATTTTGCCGTCTTCCCAGCATTCGTTGATGTATTTTAGAAGGTGTTTTGTGGCGTTATTATCGAGGTTGCGGAGCGTCTTGTTATTGATTCTGTCTCTCCCAGGTGTCGTGTTTCTCGTAAGTTTCGCCATCGCGGTCATAATCTCCGCATGAGTGAAAGGCTGGTCTAAATCCGAGTTGGGTTGGCCTGTGTATTCTGGTAGATAGACCTGGGGCTGCTGGGGTTGAGTGCCTAGGTACTTTTCGGCGACTGCTTTTAAGACCTCATCCTCTGTTCCCTGGAAATTATGGATCAGTCTCTGAATGTTTTGTTTTGTGGCGGTCCTCGGTTCTGTTTTGGCCAGCAACTTCCTTAATATTGCCCACGTCCGGCGGTTGCTCAAAGTGCCCTGGAGTTCGTCGCACACCCGGTTCCAGTTTTGTCTCGCCAAGTCCTCAGCGTACTCCTCCGCTTGTCTAGTCAAAGCGGCAATGCGGAGCCGAAGCTTGCGGTTTCCTTTCTGCCTTTTCCAACGCTTTAGAAGGCCTCTCCTGGCCTCCCACATGTGAAGCAAGTGGGGATCCACGTCAGGATGGTCGACGCTGAGTTTGACAGTCTTTGTGTGTTTGGCCACCGTGTCAATGACTTGTTTCGTCCACTCTTCGATGTCTCGCACGTCTGGGATGTCGTGCTTCCTGAATGCGGTCCAATCTGTGATCTTCGCTTGGCCCGTCTTTAGGGGGGTCTTATAGTGCTGTATAACCAACTGGACGATGTAGTGGTCACTCCCTAAGGTTTCGTCCAACCTCGTCCATTGGACCTGCCGTATACCAAAGGAGAAGGTGAGGTCGGGGCTAGTGTCCCTGGAGACGCTGTTTCCCACCCTGGTTGGAAGTTGGGGGTCGTTCCATAAAGTCAAGCCGTGCTGTTGAGCCGCGTCATGCACATTGTTGCCTTTCTTGCGGGTGACGTGGTAGCCCCAGGCGACGTGGGGAGCGTTAAAGTCGCCGAGAACAATGAGTTGCTGTCCTTTGGTGATTTTTTTCACGGCGTTGAGGAGCTTATCGAAGTCGTTTAGAGATTCGGATGGAGGACTGTACACGTTTAATATGAACAACGATTGGAGAGTCTTCGTTCTCGGTATTACTTCTACTAGGGTGTGCTCCGTTCTGTGATCGATGTGGTGTTGCTGCGTTGTGTACTGTTTTTTAATAAGAATGGCAGTCCTTCTTTTCCCTTCAGCTATGTGGGTCTCATAGCCGCGAAGTTTGAATGTGTCGGTCTCTGTCTCCTGCAGGGCGATAATGTCCGGTTGATGACTGTAGGTAAATTGTAGAAGGTTCTGTTTTTTTGCGCTGTATCGACCTACAATTCCACTGCCAGAGTTTGAGTTGCTCGCCGATTCCCTTTTTATTGCTCGCCATTGTGAAGGGTAGAAGTGGTTGTAGCACATGGCTGATTCGGCTTTGGCTTCTTTCTTAGTTGTTCTCGCTCTTTTTCAAGCGTGTCGAGACGCCGATCACTCTCATCAGCCCTGCTTACTAGGCTGCTGATTGTGTTGGTGAGGGTGTCAATGGCCTCTCCCATCTTTAATATGGTTGTGCCAATGTTTCCGAACTTCTCCGTCATGGCATTAGTAATTTGGTTCAGCCTCTGTTCCAAAAAATGCTCCAGCTGCTGAAACCTTTGCTCGATCTTCTGGTCGACCATGCGCTCAAGTTTCTGCTCGATATTGTGTTGATGCGTTCTTCGAGGCTCATAGGTAGAGAGGTCCCCGTGAAGTGTTGCGGCCGCTTCTCGCAATCGTCCAGTCGTTTCATTAACTTGCTGTTGAGTTCCCTGAGCGATTCTACCGTTTTCTCCAGCTTCGAGATCTGTTGCTGCTGCTGTTGCTGTTGCTGCTGATGCTCTTGTTGCTGCTGTTGCTGGGTCTTGGGTGAGGAGTTTGAGGGAGCGCTGGGAGGATTGATAATATGAGCCCAGTTCACCTTCTGTTGCTGCTGTTGGTGGCGCCCTCGTGACCTGGATCTGGACCTTGATTTCTTCTGCGGCTTTTCGGGGCTGGGGTTCTCGTCTACGTTATTGTTACTGCTTGGTTGGATTACGTTGCCAGTCGCCTTTTCTTCATAGGTGGTTTCTACAAGCGGTCTTGTTTTTGACTTACTTCTTGCTTCCCTTATTCGCAGAGGCGGGCGCGCCGGTTTCAAGCGCTTCTTGCATTCTCTACTGGCCGTCAGGTGGGGCAGTTCACACAGCTTGCATTTTGGATGGCATTCATGGTTTTCTCGTGGGTTTTCTACTCCGCACTTGTCACAAAGGTTTCTGTCTGGATTGGGGCACACGTCCGGCCTGTGGCCGAAATCATGACATGCCCTGCAGAACTGGACAGTCTTGCGATAAGGCCGGCAACGGGTGTAGACGCTGCCCACCTTCACGTAAAAAGGTACGTGAGGTCCCTCGAAGTATAGTACTGCCGTAGTGGACGTCTTTCCTAGCAATTCGTGCCCACGTCATCGTGTAGCCGTCGGTGTATATGAAGTTCATAAAGTTTCCCTGCTAGTGATGTACAGCCCTGATTCCGTGCACGACACCCTTCACGGACCCGGATCCAGTTCTCACACTAGGGGGAGAAGCTATATAAGTGGCCTTTCCAAGTTCTTATCTGTGGTGACAACTGAGCATCTTTTCCACACGTTCTTCTAGTGCCGTGCTTGCAACGATGAGATTTTGATTCCACTCGGCGCGTGCCTCCCGGCGCGCGAGCGCTCTCACTCTTCCATCTGCTGTCTTGTGAGAGACAGAGAGAGCGAAGGGCGCGCGTTGGCCATGGAAACGCTCCTTCTTCGATGAACGCGCTACCAACTCGCAAAGAAGGAGAATGCGGCCTCACCCGCGAGAGACAACGTTGGCGCAGGCAGCGTCTTCTAGCGAGTTTCTTGATTGAAAAATACCGAATGGTTTACATGCCACAGTCATAGTGCTCTTGCGGCTGTCTCGTTAACTTCATATGTACCAAACTCGGTATAGCGAGACAACAACGTAAATCCATTTTACGTTCCTTATGCGTGCTTCGCATTTCCTTGATTCCCACTGCACGTGGAATCTGCCAATTTTTTAAATTTTAAACCTCCTTGAGCTCCACCACCGCATCTAATGGTGATTGTGGTTCGATTAGGAAAGGACGCTTACTTCTGCAGTCCATGTAGGGAGCACGGCTAAGCGTCCGTGGGGGTAGGGGAAAGGGAGTGAAAGAGATAGAAAGGAGAGAAAAAGCCGTAGTGGAGGGCCCGGGAAATTTTGACCTCCCTGGGGTACAACGCACAGTACACGGGCCTCTGACATTTTCGCCTCCTAAAAAAATGCGACCGCCGCGGCCGGGATCGAACCCGCGGTTTTTGGGTGGCAGCCGTGTACCGTAACCACTACACCACCGCATCTGCGCTCTACTGAGAGCGCTCTTGATTGGGGTCATAATGACGATTGTGGTTCGGTTAAGGAAAGGACGCTAATTTCTGCTGCCCATGTAGGGAGCGCGGCTAAGAGTCCGTGGGTGTAAGGGAAAGAGATGGAAAGGAGAGAAATTACACCATTTCCCGCAAAAGGGAACCATGTGTGGATGCAAAGCAGCGGGGAGATAGTTAGCTTTAGCGGGAGATGGTGTAATTTTATTGAGAGATCGAATGAGAATGTCTAAGAGAGGGAACGCGGTGGGTAGCGTGATGGCCCGAGCGCCCATCGCGGCACTGCAGAGAAGAGAGAATGAGGCGCGCGCGTTCCGTCGTTTTCATACCGCGGAACTACCGTGGCGCCCCCAGCCACGTGCCCCCAGCGGAGTATGGAGCTGTCGCACTACCTGTCGTGCGCGCCGCTCCGTAGAGTAGAGGATTCCTGGAGGAGAGAAAGGGGGAGCGCAGGAGAGCAGACAGAGAGGGAAGGGGTCCGCCGCGGTGGTGTAGTGGATACGGTACTCGGCTGCCACCCAAAAAACGCGGGTTCGATCCCGGCCGCGGCGGTCGCATTTTCGATGGAGGCGAAAATGCCAGAGGCCCGTGTACTGTGCGTTGTCAGTGCACGTTAAAGAACCCCAGGTGGTCTAAATTTCCGGAGCCCTCCACTACGGCCTTTCTCTCCTCTCTATCCCTTTCACTCCCTTTCCCCCATCCCCACGGACGCTTAGCCGTGCTCCCTACATGGGCTGCAGAAATTAGCGTCCTTTCCTAACCGAACCACAATCATCATCATCATCATCAGACAGAGAGGGAAGGGACGTGCATGCGCTACGGGGGTGTGGGACGCGGGACGGAAGGAGGGACGGACAAAGCCCCCGCCATAAGCTGCATCGCATCTAGAACCGTAGTGGAGGTGGAGGGCTCCGGCAATTTTGACCTCCTTTAACGCGCACTGACAACGCACAGTATACGGGCCTCTGGCATTTTCACCTCCATCGAAAATGCGACCGCCGCGGCCGGGATCGAAACCGTGTTTTTTGGGTGGCGGCCGAGCACCATAACCACTACACCACCGCGGCGCAGTGTCGTGGCTTGGCGCGCGCTTGGCTCCACGTTCCCGATGTGGCCAGGCCTTTCCCTCTCTCCAGGGAGTTTTCGCGTCCGACACCGTAGTTACTCCAAGCTCAAACAGCTCTCCTTTCTGTCTCTTTCAGTCCCTTTCCCCTACCACCACACACGCATAGCCATGCTCCTGACATGGGATGCAGAAATTAGCGTCCTTTGCTTTACCGAACCACAATCTTACGTAGCTCCGTTTCTCTACGGGGCATCGTGCTCTGGTATATGGGAAAGCTCCGTAGAGCTCTCCCGAGAGCAGCCATTGAACACCCCTGAGGCTTAGAACAAATGCAAACGATTTAGTGCAATAATGTACCCTACTATGGGAAGCCTCCACAGCCGTCCCGACGTACAAAGCCAGGACGAAATCGCCTGTAACACATCGACTTCTACATTAGGGCCAACACCTATCGTAAGGCCTCTTCCAGTTGTCAGTCCACACGCCCTCCAATATAAAGCGACAGCCGCACTTGTTGATTTATATATATTTGTGGCTAATCATTATTGGATTTGATTTTTATTTGCATTTCAGGAGCGTTCCGTACATTGCATGCGCCTTTTATCTGAGACTCCGTAATGTGTCAGATTGAAAGAAGATAACTCTATCTACACACGACACGTTTGCGAAGTGTCTTAGACCAAGTTTCGTCCAGCGCTTCAGTGGCGCGTTATCAATAAATAAATAAATAAATAAATAAATAAATAAATAAATAAATTTACATCCCCAGGTTTTCCAGGATATGATTATGACAGACGCCGTAATGGTGCGCTCTGGAAATTTCGACGATTTGCGAAATGTCTACATTACGTACGTGCATAAGTTTATGCACTTGTATTTCTTGAAGTGCAAGAATGCTGCAACTGCTTCTATGAAGATACGTGCAACTTATGATTAATTCCTACGAAAGAAGGAACAACCATCACCTTTTTTGTACACGTGTCACACAAAAATATGTGTCACGTTAAAATTAAGCATTCGCCGAAGGTACTCATTGCGTAATGAATGCATCTAGGTCTGGAGCTAGCATTAACTAAACACAATACGAGCAATACCGGTACTACTTATTTTTATGCCTTACGTACCATCATATTTGAAAGGGGAAATAAGGGGGTGTGAAGCATTTTTCTCCATTTCCATTGCCATGCTGTGTGACGAAAGCGCAATAGATATCAGTATTCATGAGACGCACATGCTTATCACCGAAAATCCTCTAACATCACTACGGCGCATTGTATATCACATATTTTATATTTTTGTGTGAGAAGTTGCGGGCGTTGTTACGAAGCACTTTGTGAATGTCGTCAGATGTTCCTGTGACGACAAAACCCATAGGACAATAACATGTGCAAAAGAACGATTACCGGTGCAAGGACTTCTGGAGAAGCAAGCACCACAATTAAGCGTTTTTCTTTTGCGTGAGGGCTGTGTGACCACAAAAACTGGACTAATCAATTTTTTATACAGTCTTGTTTCACAGTTTCGGGCAAACTGACATATTTGCGACATTTCTGATCATTTCTTAAAGGTTTAAAACAGCGGAAACGGGGCCTTGTTTACGTATACGACCTGCCCCACGTCCCAAAGAAAATTTCTGTCGCGTTGTTCTGTAGAATGGAGTGAAATTGAAAAAAAAAAAAGAAGACACAATTCGCAAATTTCTGTCGCATTTCGGCTCACTTTTTTGCCCGAAATGTTTGAAGAAAAAAATTACAGCATATCCACGGAGTGAATGATGATGAGTGGGCGAAGCTCGGGAGGTTCATCGTAGACCGTGCCGAGTTCCGTATTAATTTAGTAACGCGCACGCTACGAATCCTCATGGCTCAACCATATCTCCCACCGGCACTTCATTGCAAGTCAAGATCCAGTGCCTATATATATATATATATATATATATATATATATATATATATATATATATGGGTTGCCGGTGAACGCTTCCCCAACGCGAGCAGGCGGTATTTCTCAATCAAGAAACTCGCTAGGAGACGCTGCCTGCGCCAACGTTGTCTCTCGCGGGTGCGGGCGCGTTCTCCTTCTTTGCGAGCTGGTACAGCGTTCCTCTAAGAAAGAGCGTTTCCATAGCCAACGCGCGCCTTTCGCTCTCTCTCTCCCTCACAAGACAGCAGAGGCACGCGCCGGGAGAGCGAGAGAGAGAGAGAGAGGCACGCGCCGGGAAGCACGTGCCGAGGCAAACGCCGAGGGCGAGCGCGTGCCGGGAGGTGGTTACTACGATAACGGGACGATCGGGTGACGCCATAAGGAGCTTCGCCCCTAAAAAAAAAGTTTGACGTTTTAGTCAAAACAGGGCGTGGAAATTATTGCTTAGCGACATACATGCGCAATTTATGAGCTCGGCCGCAGCGACTGATATTGCTGATATCGCCTATTGCTTGCTGTGGCTCTCTATCACACACTCGCACCTATGCACACAAGCACAGGTGCAGGGGTCGAACCGCATACGTATCTGTGTGCGTGCACGCTCATTTCAAGTGAGTGCTGTCGATTTCTTTCTTTAGTGAGGGAACAAGATTGAGTAAGGGTTTCTCTTTCTTTCTTGTTTTGCGATACGTGACGTCGTCGTTGCATGAGCACTAAATGAATGAGAGTGATAAAGAGCGCCCGAACAATTATTCTCTCTGCGATTGTGAATGCGCTATCTTTCGAAGGGTTGCGATATCGCGTCGTCAATGCAAGTGCAGGTCAAAATGGCTGAGCGCAGATATATTGTTTGCTATCGCTGAAATGGCGCATTTATAAAACTTGACAGCACTCTTCTGCACAACGAATATCGTTGCCTTCGGATTGGCGCTTTCGTATTACATGCGGATTGGGAGATGGCGACCCCGTAGTTTGGTGAGTGTATTGCTAAGCGTATGGATATTTATATTGTTCATCCTTTTATCCATTACTGAAGTATATAAATGAAATATGTCGGACTGGCACAGTCATTACGCTGCACGATGATAACCAAGCCGCTGCAGCGTATGCAGGGCGAAATAGACCGCTGATACAAAGATGCATGCGCGATCATCTATACGCTTTCGTTTACCCATATCTCTGAATAATGTGGCGGCATCTCCTGAACGACACTGTATCCGATCGCGTTCACCATATGACCGAATGGTTTCTCCTGATAATCTAGAAGGAATTCATGTTTATTTGATGAAATATTATGTCCCGTACAAAGAAGGCGCGCTGTGCAACGCACACACGAATCACTGCAAAACGCATGCTTGAAGCAGGATCAGGGAGGGTATCTCAAAACTGCGTTGTCTTCGTCGGCGCAACATTTAATGTAGTCAACTGCGAGTACGGTCAGCTTCAAATGAAAGTCGAACAGCGGAGCGCGTGGCACAGGCATTAGCAACACCCCTGACGCCCGTACATCCGGTTGGGAAGCACTGCGCGATCCCTTTATTGTGCGTTATCTTCGCTTCTGTATAGTTCTCACATGGTGATAATTGTGGCCGGCGTGGGCGTGCCAAACACCTTTGGTCTTATCGCTTGCACTTATTCGCTTAGTACGCAATGCAATCGGCGTCTGGGCACGAAACAAACAAAAAAAAATCCACGCATATCCACGGAGTGAATGATGATGAGTGGGCGAAGCTCCGGAGGTTCATCGGTAAAAACCGTCAATCTTCCGTGAATCTTACCCAGTACATCATCAAAGACGTGACAAACACTGTGTGTATATATACAAGAAACTTTTTATTCGTGAGCCGTGATTTTCCGTTTTCGTACTGGAGCCGTGTTTTCTTCGTTGGTCGTGAGCCGTGGTGGTTACCGTTTACATAAGCCGTGGCTTATGCTGCCCCTTCATCTGTCCGGACGGACAGACAGACAGACGGGCGGACGGACGGAAGCTTCGCCCCACTCATCATCATTCACTCCGTGCCGTGGATATGCTGTCAATCCGCAGCCGCCATCTAGCGCCCTCCTATCACACTACAGCACGCAGCGAGCGCCTCCGCGCCATGTATTGATCAATCCACGCATCTCCACGAAGTGAACCATGACGAGTTGGCGAAGCTGGAGATCGTTCTGTGTTACCGTAAATCACCCGTGACATTTCCTACTCATGCATGTCACACACGCGATGTCATTTATGCTCCTGGTCTTCATGAGATTCCTGCGCTCCCACGTCGTAGATCGTGCCGAGTTCCGGATTTAGTTAACGCGCACGCTACGGATCCTTATGGTTCAACTACGCACAAGTGAAATCTCCCAACGGCACTTCATTGCAAGTCAAGATCCAATGCCTATATATATATATATATATATATAATATATATATATATATATATATATATATATAGATGAGTAGTAGACCCTCGGAATTGGCAACAAACATGCGGAAAGCGTTTATTCAACGTTTCAGCCGGAGACCGGCCTTCATCAGGAATGATGAAGGCCGGTCTCCGGCTGAAACGTTGAATAAACGCTTTCCGCATGTTTGTTGCCAATTCCGAGGGTCTACTACTCATCTCTGTCTTCACGCCTCCGGCCTATTCACCACCATGACTGCTATATCTATATCTATATATATATATATATATATATATATATATATATATATATATATATATATATATATATATATATATATATATTGGGTGGCCGGTGAACGGTTCTCCAGCGCGAGCAGTCGGTAGTTTTCAATCAAGAAACTCGCTAGAAGACTGCCTGCGTCAACGTTGTCTCTCGCGGGTGAGGGCGCGTTCTCCTTCTTTGCGAGCTGCAGGAAGAGATTCTTTATTGCTGTGGAAAGGTGGAAAGGGGGAGTGGAGTGCACGATAACTGTCTCTCCGGAGAGGACACCTCAACCGGTACACTCAAAGGGAAGCGCGTTCATCGAAGAAAGAGCGTTTCCATAGTCAACGCGCGCCTTTCGCTCTCTCTCTCTCTCTCACACAAGACAGTAGATAGAAGAGTGAGAGAGCTCGCGCGCCGGGAGGCACGCGCCGAGGGCGAGAGCGAGCCTCCCGGCGCGCCGCACCGCACCGCCACCTCGTGATCATTCTGAGACCTAGAGGTGGCTACGACAACGACAACGACGCCGGACTAGCCTATGCCCTAAGGAGCTTCGCCCCAAAAAATTATCGAAACTGGAGAATGGAAAAAAATTACACCATCTCCCGCTAAAGGGGACCATGAGGCGATGCGAAGCAGCACGGGGGGTGCACACCTGCGTTTGAATCGCTTTGACGCTAGCAGACGCTGCCTGCGTCAGCGTTGTCTCTCGCGGGCGAGGGCGCGGGAGAGAAGGAGGAGTAGGATGGCGCATGCGCAGTGCCGGCGTGGACGCCACGCGGCGGATGGATGGATGGAGGGAGGGAGTCACATAGCCCCGACCATAAGCTGCTTCGCATCTAACATCGCACAGGGGTATCGCGCAGTGCTCTCAAACCGGATGTGCGGGCATGTCTATGGTGATGACTGGACGGCGCGTACTATATACCATTGCTAATGCCTGGGCCACGCGCTCCGCTGTTCGGCTTTCATTTGACGCCGATTGTACGTGACAACGTTATACGTGAGCCATATTATAACAATGTTTCTAAAAATTAGCGTCTTTATGTCCTTAAATAAAGCCGTAGAGTCGTAGCCCTCATTTACTACATACAGTGTCTCAATTAAATTAATTATATTCCACTCTCAAAGATGTGCCAAGGACGAGTAAAGGCTTCAAGTGGCTTTGGTTGTTATATGACTTTCTTTCTCTCTTTCTTTCTTTATTTCTTTGTTTCTTTCTTGCGCAGCATGTCTTACGTATTGAAGACTACAAGGTGAAACGGTACAATCACGTGCGCTCGAATATATATTGTGCACATTTTTACTTCATCCTCTTTTTCTATTCCAGACCAAGGAGGTTTAAAATTTTTTTTTCTAATTTTAAAACTCCTTGTTCCAGGCTCTTTACTAACTTTTTACTTTACAGACTCTTTACTGTCCTTATACGCTGGCGTACTTTTCGTATATATGCCTGTTTGGCTTGCTCGTTAAGTGTGGTCATTTTCTGCCCCTCTCAGCTTATATAGTATGCATTCTTGTCTCATACTGCCTTCCTACTGCCTTTAGTTGGTACGCGCCATAGTATCGTCATCATCGTCACCATCAATATCATCATCGACGTCATGCACACATGCTTACCGTTACACTGTAGTACCGCGTTTCATCGACCTCTGCACAGAAGAACGGCGCAGATACACAGAATCACAGGGAAAACCGAGCAACGCACGTTGCCGATTGCTGTAGCGTAAGGTCAAGATATTTGCTGTTGGGTTTATAATTCTATCATTATTCAATAAAAATGACTGTACTCGGAAATATTCGAAGCGAGTGCTTCAAATATAGTTTGGCGCCACTCTATAGGTGATCATCTAGTTAGGTCAATTTCGAACTTTCTTCTTCTTACGCATTATTTTCTCCGCGTTTCAAAAAAGCCCGTAAAGTATAAAAAATGAACGTGTGACACGCATTTCCTTTGCACGGCGCGGCCGCAACGCTTTCGTACATGCCCCGCACGGACGAGCTCTGCACTTAGCCGGCTGTGTAGGAAACATTGTCGCAGTGAACTAAATAATATTTACGATAGAACGTGGCTGGTCATGTGCGACTGCAGTGCTGTCTTTTTTTTTTTCTTTGTGTTTAAAACAGCAGTCAGGGGGCGGGCAACCACGACATAATAAAAAAAATACTTCGGACAGTGTGAGGTAGCGACTGCGACCGTGTTATAGGTAGTTCTTTAGTAATGTGACTCAGTCGTAGCGAAAATTGATTTCGTATCTCGCAAGAGCAACTGCTTAGCACCCCATCAACGCGGAACCAAATACGCAGAAACATCGGTAATGCTGCTGTAAGGAGGACGTTACTAACGGCGTGAGAGTAATAAAGCTTCGAATGCGAATTGAGTAGTTTTTCACTATTTCATCTGTATTCCATACTGCAATCGTCTGCTCGAAATCGCTGAGTGTCAATTTACGCTCTAATACGCGAGACCTTTGGTGTGCGTTCAGAACAAAAGGTAAACGACTAGGAGTACCGTAGCCTGCCACAGTCTGCAAAAACCACGTATACGCCTTTTCGTACTTCTGGGACTTTTATACCACAATCGTTTCTTAGTTCTGGGATGGCTACAACAGCTCTCCCATAGTGGGTGCATTGTTGTCTTAAACCGTTTACACTTGTTCTAAACACACATCGTGCTTGCGCTTGCACGGAGTATCAGGGACAGCCCTACGGAGCTCTCCCACACTAGAGTATGATGTATATACTCTAAATCGCTTACCTTTTGTTAGAAACACATAGCCCGGATGGTCTTGTATGGGCAACACTTCATTACTGGAGCGCCTGCAATAGCTCTCCCGTAGTAGTGTGCAGCTGCCCTAAATCGTTCACACTTGTCCTAGACACACTGAGCCGTCAACGCCGTGAAAGCTATAGCGACACTTGCAGCATAGACGCGTTCGTGCCAGGGAATACTTCGTTCTTGTTTCGCACCTACATTGTGGTTTCTTTCATTTCTTGCGCTCAGTAAAAAAATTGAAATTTCGGGCGTCGGGAATAGATAACTTTGTTACACGACTGTGAGTATGTTGTTCTATCTCTTGTCTTCATTTCCTTGTTTTCTCATTTGAAGCCGACCGCGACACTTCACACGCGTGTCAGGGCTCTGGTCTTACTATGGCTGAAGAGGTTAAATGGAGGCAACTCCAAACCAATACACTCCTAAATCCGGGCACAATGCATCATATCAATCCAGGAGAATTCAAACCCGACTGCACAAAATGTGACCAGAGAGCCACAATGCGACACATCTTTTGGGGCTGCCCCGCAGACCCACTGCCCAAAGAACTCCAGAAGCTTGCAGGCTCGCAAAAGTGGGAGACCCTATAATGGCCAGCTCTGCTCCGGACGTCCAAGTCAGGGTCACAGCAAGAGCCCAAGATGTCGCCTTCAGCGCCCACTAAGGGCCATATCTGGTGGGGTCGCAGGACCAGTCACTCCCAGTACCTATATTGAAGTTTTTTACTACTACTAATGCTCGCACGGGCGCTTACAACGACGAAAGGCGGTTATATGGGACACGCGGAATTAAATATTTTGCTGATCAAACTTCTTGCAAAGCCTCCACAGCGTTGGCTGCTATGTTTGGAACGGGCTTCACCCATGGAAGTGCGCGACGCCTGCATGCACATCACCTTGTAAGAGAATCGTGCCACCTATAGATTCAGCTCGAAGCTCGAACACTTTCTCTCTTCTAATCTGAACGCTATATAGGAGTATTGCAAGATAAAATTCCTTCCAAGATATTTCATATCACTGCGTACTGATCGCGGAATCAGTTACCAGAGGGGTTTATCATGAATTTCGATTTGGAGGGGGGTGTTACCCATGGTGTTACCAGTATGCGAAAAGCAAGGGGGGGGGGGGGGGGATACAAGGTCACTGGTTATCTGGAGAACTTTGGGGGCGGAAGGGGTAGGATCCGACTGGGGTGTGTTAGGGGTTGCCTGGGAGGGGGGGTGTATTAATCTCCGAGTGGCTAAGTTTGCCGGGACGTTCACATTTTCGACGCAATAGCGGCGACGCGTATGTCTTTGCATGGTAAATCAACTATCTTTTATGTGCCTCGTTTTTTAAGACCTTAGACTTTTTTTTACCAAGTGGGCACCTCACTATCTTTGAATCTCCCTTTGTTTAAAGATTAGAAAACAGCTGGTATTTATTTAGATATTTAAAAACGGTTACATTTTCTGTTTTTCGATGCGATTTGGAATTTACGCCTTTACACGGACCTTCAACTGGGCCCGCTATAGAGACAGGTCCCGAAGGTGGTGACAGAAATACACCTCAAGCTAGGCGGCAGAACAGCCCTGCTAATCTACATACACTCAGAGGCCGGTGATCGCCCGAGAAAGCATTTATTGGCAGTGGAGTCATTTAAGCGGTCGGCATTAAGCGTTACGGATATATGATTTCAGATTTTATTATGTTAGTTTTTGCTTCCTCACTATCTTAACCATAAATATTCCGTTAGTACTGTCTCCGTTCTTTAATCCACAGAGTGATTTACAACGTCTGGGAGTGCTATATGCAGGTTCTGCTGCCCTGTTTCAGAAGGTTATCAGTCAGCGAAACTAGACAGCAACGCCTCCGGCGCACACACAAGCCAGGAGGTACCGAGCAGTCACACTTTTGCGAGGAGCTCTGCCATACAGACATTCACGATGTTCTGGTAAGTGTAAGAAACTCTTTCTCGAGGTTTTACATAGTGCACAAGATGCCGTAACTTAGTCGTGCTGCACTCATTGTATACGACAACACTGGCTCAGTCATGAAGTCCTGTTTCTAGGAGTTCACGAAGGACGTGCATAGTTGTGGACAGCTAGGGATGTGAAAACTGCCTGGCGCAATATTTTCATCACGCAACCGCGTGAATCGAACCTAAGCAATTCTTAGTGTCGTGTGAAAAAAAAGCTTTTATTCATGTAGCCTAATAAATGGGTCAATTCTTCATTGTTTATTAAAAATAAATTACAATCTAGTTTCACAAAAGCAGGACCCCAGAGCACTTGCAAGAGTTATCGCGTGGGTCTCCTTATGAACACATGTGACTAGAGATGACAAAATGACTTATAAAAGTAATTAAATCACGTAATTACTAATTACTGGGTAGATTCGGTGGTTGTTATTTTGTGGGGTTTAACGTCCCAAAACCAGTTCTGATTATGAGAGATGCCGTAGTGGAGGGCTCCGGAAATTTAGACCACCTGGGGTTCTTTAACGTGCACTGACATCGCACAGCACACGGGCCTCAACATTTCGCCTCCATCGAAATGCAGCCGCCGCGGCCGGGATTCGATCCCGCGACCCTCGGATCAGCAGCCGAGTACCTTGCCACTAGACCACCGTGGCGGGGCGATTCGGTGGTATAGTAGTGGATTGGGATAAGTGTTCGTTTGCATCTGCCTCCAAGGGGCTGCTTGAGCTCTGCATAGATCGCCATTAGATGTAGGGTAGCCCCGCCGGGCCAAGTAGAACGCCTTGGTTATTTCGTTGTATCCTGTAAGTCGGTCCCGGTCCGCGTGCTCTAAGGCAGATCCATCTGCTCGTGCACGGGTTATAGCATCGCGTGCGGCGGAGTGCGCGCCCTCGTTGGGGAGCTGCGGGTAGACTTCGCGCATATGGACGGCGAACCAGGTCAAGCTATCGCCTGGGAAACTATGGGCGGCATTCGTGAATATACGAAGGGCTTCGATCAAAATTCTACCTTTAGCAAAGTTCCGCACAGCTGTGCGCGATTCGCTGAGTATATATAACCAGAGTGTCGGCGTCACTTATGGCCAGGGCGACGGCCATTTATTCAGCAACCTCCAGGTGCCGGGCTTTGACAATATCTGCGTACGTTGTTGTTTTCTCCGAGTTGATCACAACAATAGCGAAGCGTCCACCGGCTGGATAGCGGGCGGCGTCATTGAACATTGAACCGCGCATTCTCAACATTGCAGTACGTTTCAGTAGAGCTGTAGCTCGGACTTCGCAGATACCTTGGTTGTTAACCGGATTCATGTTTCTTGGAACCGGGGCGACGCGTATCTTCTCTTGTATCTCTTAGGCGTGTCCGCCTTAGCACTATGCGGTTGGTGCCAAGCTCTTGTAATATGTGCCTTCCCGTTTTTGTGATAGTGAGTATATAGGTGTGATAACCTTTGTGCTTCCGCTATTTAGTCCAAAGTGTTGTGGATCGCCAGTTGGAGTAGCTTCTCAGTACTGGTGGATTCCGGGAGGCCGAGGGCGACCTTATATTCCCTACGGATTATGGCGTTAACCTTATTCTTTTCGCCTTTATACCAGTTGTGCATGGACACAACGTATGCGATGCGACATATGACAAAGGAGTGGACCAGCCCGATGAGGCTGTCCTCCTTCATACCACCTCGTCTATTTTTGTGACCCTTTTGAGGAGTCTATAATGGCGTTGGTGGTCTTGTGAGTGAGTCTCTTGTTAGTTTCTCCGTTGGCCCCGTTGGAGTCGATCATTGTTCCGACGACTCGGATGCGATTGACAGTGGGGATGGTGCCTCCGTCCTTGGCGTGTAATTGGATCTCTTCGCTTTGTCTTGTTTTAACGAAAGCTTTGGGAGGCCGTCCCTTGAGCGTAGAGCGGTACAGCAAGAGTTCCGACTTTTTCGGTGAGCATGGAAGACCAGTGCCAGCCAGGTAATCCTCGACCACCTCAAGGGCCTCCTGCAGGGCCGTCTCCATCTGTCCGTCGCTACTCCTAATGGACCCAGATTGTGATATATGTATATATCGTGTGATTGACGCTGCTCACTGTCTGGAGTCTTTCAGCGAACGCTTCTCAAAGTTCCGCACTTCGCTCAGCGTAAAGACGTTCGCGTCGAACTACAGACGGTGGCACGTGGGGCACGCGTGGCCTCGGCTTGACGCCGTGCCATCCCTTTGCGAGGCCTCGTGCGCTTGTTTGGCGGCGCCACCCCGGATGGATGGATGCTATGTGCGTCCCCTTTGTAACGGGGCTGTGACTTGTGCGCCACCAGGCTTGTGCGCCACCAGGTACCCCTCTCTCCCCGCGCAGCGCCACAGCGGCCAGGATGGGCATTACCTGCGAGTTCCTGGCGCGCGCAAATCTTGGAGGCCACGCATTCGCTTTCCAGAGCATAGCTCGAAGCTGCACCGAAAGGCGAGCCCCGTTTACTGTTTTGCTGTTACAGGCAGATCGCCAACGTTGACGATAGTTTAGAAGGAGCAGCCTGGCTCGCGGGGGTTACTTATACGCCGTTATAATCACACATACTGCGAGAACTGCTCAGTGCCGTCGATCAGTTAGAAATCGGTCCGCGGATTGCGCAGACGAACGTGGATTGCGGCGTGCGTTTAGAAACTCACATTAAACTTCCCTTGGTGTAATTCATATATGCGTGATTTGTAAAGCAATTCAGAAAATTAATCTAACGGCAACCTAACGAGCTCGCTAGTTTCGTGGTCGGTGTGCACTAGCAGAAAGCTTGGCTGGTTGCTTTGCCTTATCAGACGCCTTAAATAATAAAAAATCAAAAATAAAACGTGGAGAGCTTACGTAGCAATGGGCTTTTCGCTTTATAGCACTGTTAACGCGTAAAATAAGCACGCTATAGCTGTCATGCGGTGGCTGATTATTGCTTAACTGGAATGATTTCTTATGCGCCGTCCTAGTCCTCCGCAGACTGGTTTTGTTCTATGAATTGTATGTAAACGGCATTTCTGTGAACGCATAGACACCCTTTTCGCGGACTCGTCAGCTGCACAAAATAAGAAAAAAATTGTGCAAACTTATCGCACCTCGGCGCTTACCGTGTACGCCTATACGACGGCATATCGTACCTTAATTAAATCCGTGCACTTGGAACAAGCAGTCGACATATGCTACGTACGCACGCATGATCACAAAGCGAAATATCCCCGATTGACCGTGTTTTTAGAGTGCGCGAAATCGTTGCTTTGAATATGTTAAAATGTTTTTTTTTTTTCGTCGTATCATATGACCTGCCGATCTATGCAATTCGCGGAGAGAACTGCGCGACTATAACGCACCTGATCCTGTCACCGCCGTTGCTGCCATTCGAGTGATGAATAGAACTCCGAGCTTGTAAAAAGATATTTACCAACGAGCGGCAGCTTCACTGCGCGCGTCCAACGGTTGCAAACCAACGTACGTTGCTCCAATCACCATCGGTTCATTTACAGGGAAACGGATAAAATTCCATCGTTGGTACCTTCCTGATAGCTAGTGTTCCTAAAGCTACTACAGAATCCATACATGCGACAGCGCGTAGAAGTAAAATAAATCAGCCGCGTACGCACGCTCGCGTTGCTCCGGTAAGGCCGGCCGTGAGAAGGGAACTCGCAGTTTTTTCCGGCGGCCGCCGCCAGTGGCCACAGCGGCGCTGCACGCACGATTCGAAACAGGAGTGCACGAGGCCTATAGCTTCGCGCCATGGGAGGACGCATGCTCTCGTGATGTGAATAATATGATGATGATGATTGTGGTTCGGTTAAGTAAAGGACGCTAATTTCTGAGACCGATGTCAGGAGCACGGCTAAGCGCTCGTGGGGGTAGGGGAAAGGGACTGAAAGAGATAGAAAGGAGAGGAACGCTTTAGTGGAGGGCTCCGGAAATTTTGACCGCCTTGGGTTCTTTAGCGTCCTCCTTGGCGTGCACTGACAACGCACAGCACGCAGGTCTTTGGCATTTTCGCCTCCATCAAGCCGTTCACCTCGAGAGCTCGGCTACACGCTGCCCTTGTCTCTCGTGTGTCCCCGCTCTCGCCAAACGAACGACCCAGCTCCAGTGCTATGCCTTATACTCATTACATATGATAAGTAAGCCTACTTCGAATGAAACATGGACTCAAATAATCTCGACGAAAAATAAAATGTGTACAAACTTCACCAAGTCCTAGCTGTAAGTTTACAGATCCACAACATTAGCAACATACCAGGTAGAGCCGATAGTGCGTTTATAGTGAAAGTAAATTCCAAACAAGTAGATCCGACCTCTTGTACAACAATACGCGCAAGGTATTTTGATTAAAGAACGTAATCGGTATAGTTAGCTATGTTATAGAAACTTATAAGAATATTCTTGAAACCATTGCACTCAGTAACCACATCAGCCTCCATAGGGCCAGCTTCCAATCTGGTAAGAAAAAGGAAAAGTGAAAGGGTTGTAGGGGGGGGGGGGGGCTGGGGGTCATGGCCAGTAATTCCAGCATCTAGAGCCACGGTTGATTAGGAGAACATCGGCATTGCTTTCTCCTATGGAACCACTTTCTCTTAACAATATAAAGAGTGGAGCGCCAGCGCATGTCATATGTGCAAAATTGTGCAATGTTGACGTACGTTGTTATGCATGCCATGACATATTGTACTGCACCAGCACACACGTTTCCATCTATAACAGCTCTAAAAGAGCGAATTAGCCGAAATTGTAAACGGTGGCGAATGTGTGAGAAGAAATCTTGTGCTGACATTGATTTTCTCATTGTTGTTCTACTCTTATCGTTTGTTCTAGCACATACCCATCCCTGGGGATTGGCCAAGATGCGAAAAGTATAAAGGGTTGCTTCAGGAGTGTTGTGAAACGACAATCAGAATATAGAATAATCAGGGTGAATGTAATAGTAAAGGTTACGAATTTTCTCGTTTTCATATATTCTTCTTCTTCTATGTCGCAGGCTGAAATGTCTTACGTTGTGTTCGGCTCTTCTGAGAGCTCAGTGCTACATTCCGTACTCCGCGAAGCGTTGCACCGAAACGCCTGACGACATATACATCTTCCCGAATTACGGTAACTCATTTCACTCTCTTAAATTTGAGTTTGTGCTGTGCCGCCACTCTGGTGATTACGCTGAGATCACTACTGTTATATAATAGTACTTGCTTGCTTAGAGCGATGGAGAGCAACTTTCCTTTCATGCTTTTCCAAGACAATAGTGGTAACCTTGCACGCACGCACGCACACACACACACACACACACACACACACACACACACACACACACACACACACACACACACACACACACACACAGAAAACTATGTAACAGTGCACTGACACTGTAAACCGAGCAACTAGGTACGTATTAATATTTCAATTCTTGCGGACAAAGACGATGACAGAGGAAAATAAACATACAGGAGAGCGTGCGTCTGGGGCTACTGTGTATGAGCTTCAGGCTTCAGCCTCCTGTTCTCAAGAGACGGGCTTTGAGAATGTGTTCAAGTCGTTCCAAATTTGTAGTAAACGAAGCCCTATAGCTGGAAGCTACGCTTCCCTCGCTTGCTGCCCTTTTTTTAGACGGTTGTAACGGTTCAATCATTTCTGAGGCTATACGAATGCAACAAGTTCGTAAAGTCACCATCAATTCTTACCTGTTTTCTGGATTGTGCTGGCTGAGATTTTATACGCTTTTACTTTTAATCCTTTATACACAAAGCCTCCTCAAACAAATAAGTGTCTCAATTCGTGAAGCGACCTCATCCAGCTATAACTACAACTCCACTGAAATGCAGTTTGACGACATCTTGCTCTCTTGATATATATGACGTATGTCAGTCAATTAGTTACCTGTGCTTCGCACAGTGGAAAAAAGTAAGGAATTCGGATATTATCTCCCATCCTAATTCGGTATTGTTCTATTTGCCTTTAGTACTTTGTACCAATCATCTTAGCTGAATTTTTATCTGTCATTCCAGCTGTCCGTAAATTAACGTCCTGCATGTAATAGCGACGCAATCGCTGTCTGTGTGTTCCTCCCTCACTATAAATGATGACTCCGAAGAACTGAGCCCATTCAAACCATTAGTTCCTCAGCATATAACTTTGGTTAGGTTAGTTTGGGTTCCGGGGCGTATAAGGGCTTCTTTCTGAACGAAAAGGCGCCTTTTAACATGGTTATTAAAATTTTGTCGTGCATTAAAGTTCATTACAGCTACTGCATTTAGCAGGCAAATGGTGCGACGTAACGTTGTGCCCAGTCACTAACGAAGACCTTGAAATTGCAGCACATCATCAGAATCATAGGTGAATTCCCCTCACCCCTCCACCAATCATTAGGGAGGGCACTGGATCTGCCCCATACCTTATATTGCACTGAGTTTTGACCGAAATGGCCTCATTGGAGGAGTTGGGAGGAGAAGGGGTGGGGGCGATTAGTGAGCCTTCGCCCCTTAATGGAGAACCGTGCGTACGCTTATGATTATAATAGTAAAATGCGCTGAACACGAAAATTTAAAGTCGTAATCACTGGACCACCTTATAGTTTACATCAGAAGTGTCATACATCAGCGCACCCTAAATATTTAAACGGATTTCATGAAACGTTGAACACGAACAATTAAAGTCGTAGTCACTGGACTGCGATAAAAAAGTGCACAGCATCAGCGCACCCCGGCCATTCAATGTGATTTCACGAAACTTTCGCTCCTCTTCTGTCAAGGTGGCGGTGACCTGCCGCAGCCACCTGAAATCGGCCACAGCTACACTGCGAAGTACGAAATGAGCCGCGTAGATGCCAACCACCCAGCGTGGGTCGAAGAGTATTTTGATTATGAGGGCAAAAGAGCGAAAATCTCGGCGACAGTTCTAGGCGTGGAGTTCGTCGACATTTATGATTACAGAAGAGGGACTGTCACATCCTATCGACTATCCAGACCAGGTGAGTGTAAAGTGTCACCTAAGAGCCTCCAAGGCCATCGGAGATTCATTAGTTATGTGATGACTCTAACAACGACAGTTACGATTAATACTGTGAAAGGTAAACTTTCTTGACGCTTCATCTGTCCCGCAATGTATGAAGATAATTAAATGTGTCACAATACATGCTCTACTTTGCTCGCATAGATTTACAGTCACGAGCAAAAGTTTTGAGACCAATGGGTTCCGCAAATACTTCTTTTTCTTTGCAGCTTGAGTATATTGGTTGAAAGAGAAAGTTCCTGCTTAATTGCACATGTTCGACCAATTTAATGTACCGAGGCAATCGCAGAACTGTGCTCGATGGAATTTAAAGTTTTTGTTGGTGCCATCATATCCGAACTTCCTCTCACTACTGCACCTTGTATACGTAGGCCTTAGTTGTACCACACTTGAAACTCCGCTAACACATTTTACCTTTTGCTTAGTTACAAAAAAGTGTTTGGTCCTCAGCACAACTTTAGCTCACACAGTCTAGCTCCATGATGACAGGTTATGTTTCCTCGTCTCGCTTACGTATTAATATTCTTCAATTATTATTGTTGTCAATGGAGTGCGAATTGTATGCGCATTACGGATTCGCACATTGTGGCATTTAACTGATGCTTGTTATACGACCTTAGCGCACATGGAAATACCTATCTTCGTCAATATTTTGGTGTTAGTGTGATCGTGTGCAATTCTGTGATTCTGTAAGGGAACCATGTAGTGACGTTATATATAGCCTTCATAGATTACGAGAAGGCGTTCGACTCGGTCGATACCTCAGAAGTCATGCAGGCATTGCGGAATCAGGGCGTAGACGAGCACTACGTAAGACTACTGGAAGACATCTACAACGGCTCCACAGCCACCATAGTCCTCCATAAGGAGAGCAGCAAGATACCTATAAGGAAGGGCATAAGACAAGGTGACACAATCTCTCCAATGTTATTCATGGCATGTTTGCAAGAAGTATTTAGAACGCTGGATTGGGAACAGGTGAGTGTAAGGGTTAATGGGGAATACCTCAGTAACCTCCGATTTGCTGATGACATTGCCTTGCTAAGTAACTCGGGAGATGAATTACAAAGCATGATTACTGACCTTAACCATGTAATGCGAAGACAAGACAACCGTTGGGCATTAAGGGTAACGGAGTGGATTCCTAGAGAAGGCAAGGGTAGCAGGGGGCGGCAGAAAGTTAGGTGGGCAGATGAGATCAGGAAGTTTGCGGGGATAAATTGGGCCCAGTTAGCACAGGACAGGGATAATTGGAGATCCATGGGAGAGGCCTTTGTCCTGCAGTGGGCGTAGACAGGCTGATGATGATGATGTAGTGACGTTATACCTGTTAGCTGACACTAGTAAGCCACCAGACAGAGGCAAGAATAAGCGAGCGCAAATGGGACAAACTGAAGCTATCCGCGGGCTTTTTTTTTCTTCAGGTAAGTGTGCACACGGAATCTGGGGACAGCCGCGGAATCTACCATATCCCTATATGCAGACACTTCATTTGCCAGAAATATATGCCAGCTTCAGGTATACGCTTACTGCCTCAGCATTCAAGCTGCTTTCAGTAACAATCCAACTTCATTAGGCAGTTACTCGTTTCCTACTCCTCAGCCAAGATTTCGTCAGTTTACATGGTTGGGTCACGTAGCATGGTGGATCGAAGCCTTCTGCGGTAATTGCGATGTAGCCGCTGATCCCACTCCGCCCCGAATGCAGTGAAACAAAGTGTATTTGTGTTAACCTTTCCCTGAAGACCATCCATCCCCCCCCCTTCCCCCTCCCCCTACCACACACACACATCTCTCTCTCTCTTAGAAAGCAGCGGATGGAGTTCAAAGATTGAGGACACCTGCGAGACTGTTGAAATGACAAAATTCAAGCCGGCGATCCAGATTTTGTCGTACCCTTTCTCAAGGAAGGCTAAGCCCGGACCACAGCCTATGCCCACGTCCAACCGAGCACTGAAGTACGGCCCTCCGTACAACTACACTTTCCTGGAGGACAACATTGGCAAAGAGACACGAAACATCAAATCAGATATCTTCCGAGGCTGCATAAACGAAGACCACCTAAATTTCTCCCTCCGCTCAAATTTCTACTGGGGACGCGGTAAGTACACAAGCTTCGACGAATGACACCGAAACGGTGTCACAGTTGCAGAAATTATTCAGGTTGGATGGTTATTATTGCGCAGTCGTGAACTGTATAAGAAGCCCATGTTTACTTTGCCCTTCTCAGTTGTTCGCCTACACATTAAATAATTAAATCAGTCACTACGAAAAAAATAAAAAAGAAACAGTGGACAAGGTAACATAAGAGCGAAGTGAAAGATTTTCTCAACTGTTACTCTCGGCCTTCAGCACGGAGTATGCATATATTGTGAGCGATAAACAACTGGCTTCATTAATATGAGGCGCCATAGCAATAAAAATAATGAAATATGGAGCTGTGTTAGGTCACATGCGCGTGCGACGCTGCGCTCGTTGACGAAGAGAGACATGTGCTACAATGTGTGCATTCTTTAAATAGATGCAAAGAACCCCAGACGGTCAAAATTTCCAGAGCCGTCTACTGCGGCGTGCCTCTCCTTACTCTTTCATCCATTTTTCCTTTGCGTAAACCAAGGACGCCGAGTCACGTTGCCGATAAGGCTCGCAGGAAATAGCGTAATTTCCTTAACAGCCAACGTGCTCAACACTAGAACGGAAAAAAATTCTGCAGCAGCTGCTTAAAAGCGAGTCATTGATTCGAAATTTTCTTTATATATGCCTATAGCAGTGTGCTTAGCCGAAACCGCCGCTGTCATGCATCAGAATTGTTCGGAACAGTCGTTGCCTTTTATAGCACTACCGCCTTCGGGAGAGCGATAACCATTCTGAGCGCTTGATTTTACATACTCGAAAGAAAACACATATTCAACAACTTAGAACAGCGATTTCTGGGATAAGTAACGAATCAAAGAGCATACATAAATAAACTTGCATTTGGGATTCCAAATATTCGTTGCACATCTTTTTCTTTAAATTTTGTTTTACTTTATGAATAGTGTTGCGACCAATATTTTCAAGTAGTGTGGAAGGTACCTATGATCCCGTTTCTTTTCTTTTTTCTTTTCTATATTGTTCTTTTTTGCAAGCAGGTAATCACAGAAGAATGCTAATCGACCAGTGTGTGTGGTTATTGCATAAAAGCTGTACGCTTTTGTTTTTCAATCTCTATGACCCTTGCTTATATCGCTTAGTCTCAAACACTGCTTTTCTCTCTGTCATTATCTCTCTTTAGAGCTAGCATTTTCATATCCAAGCGGGGAACAGCGAGTCCCGCTTTACATCGAAATAAGGGGACCTGACGTGAACAACAACGCGCAAGAGACGCACGCAATGATGTATGTTTCGTGGTTCCAAAAAGACCCGACATTTACCCTTGACACGTTTCAGGTGAGCGACGATTCTTTACGCCATTAGTGATATGTGGTGGTGATGGTGGTGGTAACAACTTTATTGAGACTCTGCTCAGGCAATGCCTCGCAAGCCTGAGCACTATAGGGTGGCTCCTTACGGAGAGCGACCCTTTCTGCCCAGGCGACGAGGGCTTGACGTGATCGCTGATCGGGCGCTCTGAGCAGTCGTTCGCATGTCTGTCGTGAGGGAGCTGGCAGGAGCGACCTGCAGCATGGGGCAAACCCTCACGCCTTCAGAGAATGTGTTTCGGGTAGACGTTTCATTTGTGCAGTTTTTACTTATGGAGCTCCATTATCCATTGGTAATTATGGCCATCCTATGTGGGCCATGGGGAAAGAATTTGTTTGGATTTGACGCAGAATCGAGGCTATAGTGCTCTCGTGAGACTTGCGCGCAGATAAATGGGCACGGTGGCAATCAAAAAGCTAACTTTCAGGGATTGACGCCTCCGTTTAATTGAGTAAAAATGAAATAACATTAATAAGAAAAGTCGTGATCTCGAGCGATTTTGGAAACAGCTACAGTACAGTGAAACTCGTAATGATTACCAATCGCGCTTTCGTAACACCTATGGGCATCCAATGCAACGTGACTAGAAAAAGAAAAAAAGAAAAGAAAAAGAGGGGCCATGGCAGGGCCCTAAGTGTAGCTATAGCACAAATCGCTGAACAAACAAGGAATCTGATACCTGTAAAAAGGGACCCTTTAATGGTCAAACGAATGACCCATACATGTGCATGCAGGGCGCGGACAAAAGAAATCGATGGAGCCAGAGGCATTTTTGGTTGACTGAGGTGACAATAACCATTGCTTACTTCACGCCTCCGCGTTTCCGTAAAGTTCAGCCTTATTAGACAGTGTGCTGCAAGTATTTTCCTTGTGGTGTCGCCTGGCTTCGTTATGCTTACGCCATGCTGCATTGTGGCTTGACGTCAAAGGTATGTTTACTCATCCTTCATGACACTTCCACCTTTAGATTCCCAAAGGACTGCACTGCAAGTATTCGCCCAATCGAGGCCGACTGCCCAACATGCCCTCTTCGTTCAGCTACGGCGTTGAAGAGACAGTATTTCAACTCGATGGCAGTGGATTTCTAAAAGGCGGCTTCGCTTCACTTTCGTACAAAAAGGTAGAGTCTATGAACAACTAGATTCCTTTCCATTAATGTAAAAGCACTACTAGACTCACGTGTCTAATAGAAATCCGGTGTGAATACAAAGGGCAGCATAAGTTTTGTGACAATAGAGGCGACGTCATAATGACGTCACAAGGTAAAACTACTTGGTGGCGCCACCAGATGACGTCACATGTTACATCCAGATGACGCCTCAACTCAAAGGGAGCTCCGTTTGTTGTAACTTTATCAGACAGACCCCTGTAAACGAGACCAATTCGTGGTTTTAGAAACTTTCGCGGTTTGGCTGCGAATTGAACCTCGGCCCCTTAAGGGGTCAAGCAAGCACACTATATACCATTCATGCACGGCTGATCTTTCCGCCTCTCTGTATTTTATAAAGGCTCCTATATAACAAAGTAAACCGCTAAACTATTGAACAAGTCGTGACTGCGCGATCTATGCGAACCTCCGTAATGCCAAAACAATGCATATAAATACGTGGCGAAAATTATGCGTAAATTATATAGGATACTGCACAACGCTGATACGTCTATAACACAAACGCCACCGCTTGCTTCACTGTAGAATATACTTCCATCGTCTCAGTGAACATAAATCTTGGCAGCTTTTCTCCCTCCCCCCTCTCTCTTTTTTATTATTTTTGTGTTTTTGTTTTTTACCGTATGGCCTCTTCGCTAGCTGAAGTGCGTTCGCGGAACGATTACACAAGCTTGTGTCTCCTAACAAAGGACAGGCAGGCTTCACGGGCTTCGCATCTCAGCTGAGTTTATTTACAATCTTCACAGCACAGAGAGAAAGAGAGAGAGAGAGAGAAAGAGAGGAGGTGCCTGGAATGACGTCCGCAACATTAGCTATTTCTCCAGGGGTTTACAATATACTGCAATCGGTAATAAGCTAAGAGAAAACAGAATGCAAATGCCGCGCTCAAAACAAACAGAAACCATTTATAGCAACATGCATACTCAACTGTGGGAGAGCCGAGAGCTGTCGCTAACACTCACAATAATATACACGAAGAAGGCAAGGCATTTAGGAAATTTTGTTATACCACAGACGATTAGCGCCGCAACATAACGCTTTCACACAAGACTTCCGGTTATACGAGTATCACAAAACGAGTTCGTCCATAGACACGACACTTGGATGAAACGCGCTAGACAGCTGTTTTACAGGTTCATACATATATGCAAGTAAGCAGTCACACAGAAATCATCAGTAAGAAGCGAGTGTGTACGCTGTATAAATATACATGGCTCTGCTGCCGACGACAATCCGTGCATCAGCCCACCAAAAATGGCCAGGCCCAGCTTCATGCGTTTAGCAGAGACCAACACAAGGGACAAGACCAACACCGAAAGTATTTCTCCTAACCGAGAAAGAATTCACCCGAGAGAATGGACAGAAGCTAAGAATGAAGGCGCTCTAGGGTGAGGAAACCCAAGAAACGCGGGTTCGATCCCGGCCGCGGCGGTCGCATTTTCGACGGAGGCGAAAATGCCAGAGGCCCGTGTACTGTGCGTTGTCGGTGCGCGTTAAAGAACCCCAGGTGGTCAAAATTTCCCGAGACCTCCACTACGGCTTTTCTCTCCTTCTATCTCTTTCTGTCCCATCCCCCAACCCCCACGGACGCTTAGCCGTGCTCCCGACATGGGCTGCAGAAAGGAGCGTCCTTTCCTTAACAGAACCACAATCATCATCATCTAGGGTGAGAAAAAGAACGCGACGATGATATCCTGCTGCAGTCGCCTCGCAGCGGTTGCACCATATGCAGAAGGCACCAACAACAAGAAAACTGAGCAAAACAACCTCGGTAACAATCTCCCGAAGAGACGAAGCGGTTTATACCAAGGCCATGAAATTCGGCGTGCATACTGCCGCACAGGAAATCAGAGCAGTGTCGCGTTGCTTCAGAACATGTCGATCGGATTCCCACAGGGACAAGTTGCTGGCTGGACCATTCTACGCCGCTCTAGGCGGTCGAGAGTAGGGAGGACAGCCCATCCTAGCCGCCACATAAAGTCGCGGAGGTGATCGGTCGCAGCCGCCCCGCGTATCGTAGCACGTCACGATGCGCGACAGGTTTGCTGGTTACACCCTGCTAATGGGTAAGCGGTCACGGCTGCCTCAGCGCTGGATGAGAAACCACACTTCCGAACGCAAGACTGCACATAAGCACACACAACTGCGAGTGGGGCCAACGGAACTTCCCACGCCATCTAAGCCTTGCTTACCACAGCCTCCAAATCGGCACCGACCGCGCATGTTGCCCACTTCGTTCGCATCCGCTGAAAACATAATGTACATCAAATTATGAAGTGTCAAGCGCGAACACATCCCATTAGACGCAAGCCTTTTAACCGATTATGAGGAGATACGATTGATCTCTCTAGTCCCATTCACCGCACGCTCAGATGGAATATTCAAACTATTGACGAAGGTAATGTTCGACAGACTGGTAAATAAGGCTCACGAGTTTAAAATTAGCAATCTGCCTCTAGTATCGGTGCCAGAGCATAGGTCAGATATTTATATATATAAGGCAGCCTACTTCTGAAAAGGAAATTCGCCGAAGAATATGGCTAAGCTGGAGCGCATACGAAAGAGACATACAAATAATGGCATGCCATTTACCACTATCTCCGAAGCGAAGAGTGTTCAGTTACGGCATACTGTCAGTACTAACTAACGGTGTTGAAATTCGGAGAATAACAGGGAGACTTAAAAAAAAAAAATACAATGTGCGATAGAGGAAAAAAAAGTCCATGCATATCCACGGAGTGAATGATGATGAGTGGGCGAAGCTCCGAAGGTCCATCGGTAAAAACCGTGAATCTTCCGTGAATCTTGCCCAGCACATCATCAAGGACGTGACAAACACCGTGTGTCGCCATCCAGCGCTCTCCTATCACACCAGAGCACGCAGCGAGCGCCTCCGCGCCATCTATTGATCAATTCACGTACTAGCTAAGCAGCACCGCAGCACTCGGACGGACGGACGGACGGAAGGAAAGACAGACAGACAGACGGACGTACGGACGGACGGACAGACAGACTCCCATGCTACGCGTTCCCATACATCTGAATGAAGCGAGCACAGCGGCGCCATCACGCCATCTAGTGAGCACTTCATAAAACTACAGGTGGCTACATACTATGTATGGAGGAGGGAACGACCCACACCCTAAGCAGCTTCGCCCCTAAAATGATAGGTGTAGGAAAATTGACCGGCGGTAAAGTGACCGAACGGTTACCGACAGACGGGAAACGCGGCCGCGGGCGGCGTCCAATGGAGTGACGAAGTCGGGAAATTTGCAGGAATAGAATATGATCAGCTAGCAGGAAATGGGGCGAATTGGAGATCGCTGGGAGAGATCATCCTGCAGGGGACATAGACGATGGACGTATAAAATAATAAAATTGTGTCTAGACGTCACAAGTATATGTTAATCATTCAGAGAAATCGGTATTTGTATATATACGTGGAACTCTACAGGGCGATTCGTTATAAGAGGTTCTTATAAGAGCAATGTAAAGGGCAGATATTCTGCAGCTCATCGTGAAATCATTGATTCGACTCTGTAGATGCGGTTGTATTCGTGGAGGTAAGAAATTGACGGGTATTGTCTGCCATGAAAGTGAAAATTAGCATTCACCCATTTGTAGCATTAAGCTATACATGGAAATCTGAACAGATTTCTCAGAAATGAAAGCTTTTTTGTCGACGAAAAATTCATGCTGGTCCACGGTCCGCGGACCAGGAGCAATTTTAAGGAGATAAATATATATGTTTATTTCAGGTTTGGTATGATAGCGAATTAAAACTCGCAAGGATTGACATGAGACCATCGGAAGAAGATTTGCGATCAGAGCTCCTACAATCAGTGGGCAATACATCTGAGTTTATCTCTGTGTTGTTCGACCTGAAAACGGGTGAGACAACCTTTGGCTTTCACGACTCCATTTCGCATTAATCAACTTCGGCAAAATGCATGCGCACAGTATATCTCATCAGAGGCCTCGCAATTATACAATAATCGGTCACCACGAGGAACATAATGTTAAAGGGTCCCTAAAAATTTTTTTGACATTGTGTCATTGATTAGGCAACACAACTGTGAAATCATTCACATTATAAATAAAGCGAAGCACCCTGCGCTAAGGTAGTTACAGGCTTATTTCTGTCGCCTTCCTCCTTACCACTGCTGTTCCTCCTCAACTCGAACAGCTGCTGGAGTGTGCGCTAGCGACGACTGCGTCTCCCACGTCAGCCGCTGTGCAGAGCCCTCCGTAGCGACATAGCGCCGCAATGTCTTTAATGAGGTTGCCTGGCCTCGGCAGTGCTAGCCTCTGTAATAGTGCACCGGCGACTCGTGTGTGCGCTGCCTAGATGCCGCGACGATACCGTTGGCTGCCCTTCAGTGCTCGTGACGCCACGTACGGGTTCCGCTTCGTAGCACCCATCGCATGTCCAGTGGGAAGGGGCAGTTGAAAACGCTTGGAGTCGAGTCGCGTCGATCTCTCACGATGTGCGTATTTAAAACTTTGTAGTAAATTACACGCTTAACGCAGAGTGCTGATATTGTTACGCTAATGATCAGAAGGAGTCGGGCTATCAGTGCAATGCATTTGTACAAAATCACCAAAACCAGTTCCAGGGTCCCTTTAAAGGGCGAAGAGCAAGCACAATTTGCATCTTTGTTATAAGCAAGAGAAGGATGACGAGCAGACTAACACTAAAAAGCTCACGAGTATAACCTGATCGTTACACGTGCAGATACACAAGCCCACAAGTGTTCATCACCATAACCTTTGCAATAACAAACTTAAATCCGGTGGTGTGTTTTCTAGGCTTTACTTATGTGTCAAGGATGGCACAATCGGTGTGCCTACTGGTTGACAAGCAGAAGAGTCACTTCTGGAAACACCCTGATGGCACTCCGAAAACACCCGAGGAACTGTTCGGCATCAGCGCAAATCTGCAATACAAGGGGAAAGTAAGTCATCTGCATCGTGCTCAGGTTCTGTCTGTCCGTGTGTCTGTCTGTCTGAGAACACTACAAAACCTGCCTGACTCCATGTAGGATGGGTATAAAGAAAAGGGGTACACCAGAAAATAAATTAACGAGGCAATCAAAGCCAACACACTGAGAACAAAAAAAAAAAAAAGGCTGCAATTCAAGCAATAAAGGAATACAAGCACACCTTCACCCCTGCTTTTCCCACAAGTCGGTGTACGACAAAACATTCAGTCTTGTTCTTGAACTTTTATATTATCACAGCTGTTAGAGTACATGCTCTTACGTGCACCTGCTTCTATTCAGCACTGAATCCTCATCAGCTCATAATAGCACACCTATTGCTTACCAGGCTGCCGTAATGGGTACTGAAGTGGAGACTTGGACGGAGCTACTAAAAGACGTGGGAAAGCCCTCGATAACAAAAAGGGACATGTCTTTTTCATCGGTGGGTATGTTTTATGTTTTCACACACACCACTGAGGCAATCTGGCTATGCCTGTTTTCAAGAATATTTAGCTGTATTTCCGTTATGTTTAGTTAGCAATAATATTAAATGCCGTTTATGTAAAGGCACTTTCAGTAAACAAAGCGTTACAAAACAAACCCATTCTGCTTCCTTTCCTTTTTTTTCCGTTCGAGACGTATTTGAATAGACATAGAATCAGTGTTCGTCCACGTTTCCAGATGTGTACATATAAGGGAGGCAGACGTTACTTGCATGTGATAAAAGTGGCAATAACTAATCGTCGGTAATCACCAATTGACAATATTCAATAAATTTCTAATTGACCAGTTCAGGATGGGTAAGAGTGTCCATAGAGTAATCATGCATGGCACTAACATGAAGTTATACAGAGACACTACAGTCAGAATTTAGAGGCAAATATTCTGAAAGTGGCACCTGTCTTGAGGATTTCTTTTGAGCAGCCTCTCAGATCAGTCCTCTTCTTCAACTGTGCAAGTGGAACAGATGTTCCATTAAGTGAACAACCAATCACTTAATTTGTAACTTTGTGTTCAGCCACCTAGACATTAACAGTAAAAATAGAGAGAAATAAAAGCAAGAAACTGCATGATATTTTTGTGTTGAAATGAAATGAAATGACGAATGAAAGAGTTTTTTTTCCTTTACTATTACTTCTGCTTCCGGTAAACTCATTCAGTTCCCATAGTGGTATTCATCCGTGCTGCACCAGGCATCCATATCCACATAGTACATAATATACTTAGCACTAGTATATTATTACACGCTGTTATGTTATCATTGGGTTTCGATGATTACTCAGTGTTGCCTTTGTACCTCAGTCTTCGCATAAATATTCATGAGTTGTAATAATAGCTATCGGAGTTGCTCACACATACAATTAAGTGAATTTCTAGCACTTGTGTTAAGGTATCTTAATTAAAAGTACACTAACTAAACTGTATATTTCGGCGCATTGTCCACACATAGTGATCTTCGTTGTGGCGACATATTCTATGATGTGATTTCGTTAACTTTCAGCATAACAAAAGAAAGGATCAGTACAGTAATAAGTACGTCGTTTCTCCGATTCAAGAAGCCATATACGAGCAAGAAAGCACACAGGTTCGGAGATTTCATTCTGTCATTAGACACGCTTTGCCTATCAGCGGAGTCACAGAAACAAGCAACGTAACATATACCGTTCGCTTTTTGCAGAATAACAGTTCTCGGGAGTTCCCAAACCAGAATGTGACCATCAGAAACTACCTTTACTTCAACTCCTTGGCACCGGACCAAGATGTGTTCAGCCAGCATGCTTGTCTACCAGAGAAGCCAACAGGCTCGTACTACGTAACCTTTAAGCGTAAGCTAACTTCTGTTTGCTAAACTGGAGTGCACAACTTGTAAGATATGTTGCGTCCTGACGAAAAATTTACACTGACGACGGCATTGATAAGCTATAATTAGCAAAGAATGACTACTGGGAGCCGACTTGTCTATAGTCCTTCAAGAACAAGGCAATGTCACGTCACAGTTAAAAGAAAAAAAAAAAGAGCTGTGGTGAAGTTTAAAACATGGGCGAATATGCACTCATAAAAATAGAAGAATATACTGAAATCTGAAATACCTGGAATACTGGAATATCTGGAATACTGAAACTACAAATGTGTGGCAACAAAAGAAGAGACATGTCGATCTCACATAGGTGCTTCGAAAACAACACTTGACAATGACTAGCCGTCTTGCAAAAACGCTCTCTTGAGTATGCCCACCAGGTTCGCTCTATCTCCGACACAGCCTGATGATATGAGGCACACCGTAACGGGTCACTTCGGATTTGTTTCGATCACCAGGGCATTTTTTAAAGTGCACCCAATGCAAGATGCACCAACGTTCTTGGATTTCGCTCCCATCAGAATCCGGTAGCTGCCGCAGCTGGTACCGAACCCACGACACTGAGCTCACCATCACAATGCCACCGCATCCGGATTCACAGAGAATAATGCAATTCACTCTGTTAATCCTTGTACGGACTGAAGCACTTGGTACCCTTTAGGCACTAGTCATGAGTGTGCGTCCTTCAAAAGGAAGAGTAGGAAAATACGAAATCCGTTTCTACAGATCTGACGTTGTTTTAAAGACCCACTCTTCTCTAATTTCGTTGTTAGAGGCTGATTATGAAAAGATATTGACAACACATTTCAGGTGGGAGGGCCTTGTCAAGTAGATGTAGTTGACTGGGTCGTCAGGGGCACAGTCAAGCTGCCTAGAGCAGCTTTTAACCCTGAAAACCATCCGGAATTTTCTGGTGAAATTAACTTTGATTGACTGATTGATTGATTAAAGCATTGCTGCCTCTTGCCCTCTTTATCCTAAGTGCGATTTTGCTTCTGCCGTCTTTCAGCTCTGAAAGCCTGTGCCTTGGACGCCGCCAACAGGACTAGGTTTTTGGCGGCTTTTCGGAATGCTCTTGCTCATTCGACAAAGTTGCATACCATTCTCTCTGTTCAGAATTTTCACGTAAGTTGCAACAGCTTCTGCTTGCTTTAGCCCTGAATAAATGTATGTATGTTGTATGTCCTAACATTGTTTTGATATTGCGCACCTTTATTTTTTTCCATTGCTCTCATTTTCTCAGTTCAGGTGGCATAATGAAAATGGAACTTCAGTAGGATTCTCTTTTCATGAACGCATTCCGGGAGAGAAGACAGATGAGATGGCGTTCAGCACACGAGCAAAACAGAAAGTGGAAGGAACCATGCAGCCTTTGACAGTAAGCTTCCGTCTAACGGCCGCCAGTGACACAAATGTAAGAATTGCCTTTTTTTTTTCCTTCCCCACTTCTGACATTCATGAATAGCCTACACACACGTGCAACCTGTTTGTAAAGTTGACCAAACAAAAACCAAAATTCAGTACATGCATGTCCTGTACTTTTCACAGAGAGGTTATTTAGGCACTCGCAATATCCATCTCCAACGTTCATTGGCTGTCACGCAAGATTTAAAACCGATCCACTCCTGCCGCTCGACCCGCTACCCACACTCCTAGTGTCAGCCCACTGCTACAGTACAGCACTCATGCAAAGGGCAATACGTAAAGAAAGAAAGAAAGAAAGTTTAGTGCAGCTTACACTAGTGGCGCAAGGCTAGCAAAGCTGATGGGCACTTTGCTTGTCCGGGTCTTCATCATCGTCTTCTTCATCTTCATAATCATCAACACCTTGTTCCTTTTCTACTACTTGCTCATCTTCATATTCATCATCTACCACTCACGTCCCTTACAAAAATGCCATATATGGCGATATCATGAATTGGGCAAATGTGGCTATATATGGCACGTGCCCGTGTCCCTACGTGTCCATATTTGTCCAATACGTATCAGAGTCGTACATGGCATTTCTCGTGTGTGTCTTTCATTGCCACATATGTTTCTAAAACGATTTGGGCAAATACGACCACATACGGGCACGTGCCATATATAGCCACATTTGCCCAATTCCTGATATGGCCACATATAGCATTTTTGTAAGCGGTGTCTCGTGACGTCATGTTATGTGATGTAGCATGATGTCGAGACCATACAAGGTTAAACTGGTAGAGGTAGCCTCGCTTGGTTGCTAGGCAAGGTCATTTCAAGGTCATATTTCGTGACACGATAGAAAACGAAAGGCTTAAACAGCTTCGTTGTTACAATCAGGCGTCTCTTGTCTCGGGTTACAGAGAAGGGAAAAGCGGACCCACCCTTGCCCTCAGAAAGATGCTACATCTTAGAAGAGATAAGCACAAATGAACAAATAAACACAATAATCCACCAGCTCCGCTGTTTATTCAGATTTTACAAGCGCGATACTGGGTTTAGTTTCGTATTTTTTTTTAGCGCACAAAAAATGCCACGATCCACCTTTCATATATATGAGGCACTACAGGGCTTAAAAATAACCAATTATAAAGGTACTATCCAATTCGCACAAAGGGCATGCCTTCTAGCTATCCTCATAGTGCTTGCGCGGCCAAGAAAAGCCATAACGCGTAATACTTTGTGACAAATAAAACGACTATAGATTGGAGACTACGACACTTGTCATAACACCCGTTACAACGAAAGAGCCATCATTAAAAAGAATTCTCCTTTTCTTTCTTTTTCCTTTTTATGGTGCTAACACCTAGCGACATTTTCTCCAGATGGCTCTTGTTGCGAAAAAGGACCTTGATAAAAAATAAAAATTATACAAAAAAAAAAAACGCCGCGTTTAGAGTTGTACGAGGTAGGTGTGGTATCAGAGCATAAATTTTATACACCAAAGAGTCATTTGACCATCAATGTTAAAACTAATTCGAGGTAGGTGCTCACCGCATTGGATATGTGGGTATGAGCCAGGATTATTCGGGTATGAACCACAGGTATGAAACAAGAAAGACAATGAAAGAAACCATGTACGGCACATATCCACATTTGATATGAGGATCAAAGACAGTCGACAGGCCCTTTGGGAGATGCTTGTGCTGGATGTGAACTCATCAAGAGGCGGTGTAGTGAAATCGCAGCAAAAGAAGTGCGATGAACAAAAGCGAATGCATTGCTTACTGCAATTAATTGCTGGGGCTTAGTGTGCCAAAACCATGATTTGATCACGATGCACGCCGTAGTGGCGGGCTCCGGTAATTTCGATTGCCCGGTGTTCTTCAAAGGGCAACTCCGGCGGTTTTTCCATCATATTCCGATATCGCTGTTTTCCAATAGTATTGATAGCCCTGAAGCAGCCAAGGTTATTCAATTTGCTCAGAAACTCACCAATCACTTTAAATAATCAAATGAACGAAGTGTTCAAACCGAAACCGAAACGGATAGACGCTTCGGGCAGCGTATGCGATGACGTCACAGCCTGCTTGCCATCAGAAATATCGAGCTGGTGCCAGAAAAATGAAAGTGGCAACGTCATCCAATGATGTATTGAGCTCTCCTGAACTTGGCAGTGATGATTTGAGTGCTGAAATACTGCAGTTTTGCCTTTAGACGGCCCGCCTGCTCGGGTAGGTAGCGCTGCAGGTAATGACGTCAAAAGCACAGGGTGGCTCGCGTGAAAATCCGCTCAAAATATTAAAAATTTATTTCCAGGAAAACTAAATGACTTGCAATCACCTGGCTCGGCATAAATTATTGTAGTACAGAGGAGAACATATGCTAACAATTTGATTCATATCAGTGGGCAATGAAAAATCGCCGGAGTTGCCTTTAGCGTACGCCTGAATACTACACAGTTTTTTCTTCCTTTTGCACCCCCCCCGTTCCCTGTTGAAATGCAGCCGATGTGGTGGGGAATCGATCCCACGACATCGAGCACAGCTAGCCAGCAACTTAGCCGCCCTTAGCCGCCCTTAGCCACCACTGTGGGTCCTGTGTTCTAGTGCCTGGACGTTAAGTTTCTGGGTCACCTGCAAAACCACAGCACACATCAGCTTCAGCAGCACAACTGAGTTTTCCCTCTCTCCCTTTTTGTTCCTTTTCTGCAGGAGTGTGCGTGGCAGTCGCACACATTTCACAAGAAATGATCTGCTGAGCTCCAGCCAATTACGTCGTCCCCAAAAGTAGTTTTCTGACTGACGCACTACAATATTTTTCAACGCAGAGCTTCCCGAGAGAAAGCTGTGTGTCTTCTCACTGATAATAAACTTGTAGAATGAAAAACAAAAAACAAGTTCCCAACATCGAGACATGTGACTAATGCACCATGCATATGTTTTGAAACTTCATGCGATCAGGCGATATAGACCTTGTCTATATGCAACAAAGTGTACTTCTCTTCCCACCATCAATTTCAACAGGTACGAGCCATCGCACACATGGAATATGAAAGTTGTGTTCCGGTGGCTGTCTCACGCCAATCGTGAAGTGCTCAAAGGAATTTTTTCATATCAGACACTTTCTATATACTACTACATTCTCTTCCTTCATATAGTGCATACTGCTTTTTACATCACGCCTCGGGACCCAAGAATCACACCTCGATATTACCAAAATGTGGGAATGTTAGGGGAGGGCCGAATGCTCAGAAAGTTTGCTGCTCGCCGATTTCAAGGTTTACTATGCATGTGCCACGTTCGGTTGGTGGGTTCCTGCTACCGCAAAAAGGAAGGAAATGTCAAAATGACCGTCTGGGGAAGTGCAGCAGCAGTAGTTGATAATACACAGGCAGTGGTATTTGTATCACCATTTGCCTGCTTACGAGTGTCAGGTAAATGGTGAGAAGTGATCAGAAACTAAGCTAATTATTGTGCCAGGCATGTTTTCATTAGCAATGGCATCTGCCAATGTTTGCTAGTCTTGCAGAAAGAAGTACGTAGCCAAATGTGTTTTAGGAACGCAAAGGACCCCGAGAAATCATTCTAGACGTTAAGAACAAAATAAGAATAATTATAATTTAACGATGATAACAGTATAACTTCCTAATGCGGAAATGTGAGCGCTGCTGTGTGTGCGTTTATGTAAAGAATTTGAGAGACATGTACAGTCGCGAGCAAAAGTTTGGAGACCAGTGGATGCCACAGATGGCTATTTTTCCTTGCAGTCCGAGCATGTTAGTTTAAATCACGTGGTTCTGCCCAAGTGCGCCTGTTCGACCAATGTAATGCACTGGTGAAATTTTGCGTTCTAGAGTAGTGCTACTTCGAATTTAAAGTTTTTGCTTTTTTCCATGGCATCCAAACTTTTGCTCGTGACTGTACGTATTTGTTCACACACATTTGTCTCGGTAAGCCACGCTGACGACGCACTCCCACTGGATGCATAGGTCATTGTTAAGAACGAAAAGAGCATTGTGTGGGGCTTGAGGCGTGCGCGCCAGGAAATTTTTCGCTGTGCTCGTTTGCTCACTTATGGTGGGTGTTGAAGTACGACACTCAAACAAGACGCGGGAGCTGCGCTATAATATGGACATATACGAGCACTATAAAATCAACGCTAATCAAACCCTTTCCCAAATCATGGTTCCCGATCACGAAATAAAACAATGGGACTTTGTAGCACAGTAAGCAATAGGCATTGGTCCCCAAGGGACCACGCACTTGATACTTACTCGTACGGCTACGCATTTTAAGTTTAACGAAATTAAATCTTTCAGCAGAATAAGTATAGTTAGTGTAGGGGTGTTCCTGGCCAGCGTGCATACGTCATTGGCTGAAATCATACAGAAAAGAAATGCCCATTCCTGTGAAAGGAATCTACCAGACCGTCATGATTAGATTGTTTCTGCCACAGCAAACCTGGGGCTAAAACAAAGCTTACACATCTAGGATGGCAAAAATCCGCATCAGTGCATTTCTGCTCAGGCACGACACCACAAAATACAGTAAAGCAAATTAACCTCTGCGAGCATGTGCTGAGCTGTGCGGACGAGCAGTACTAACACACAGGGCCACGAAATCTGCTCAGTGCGTGCTGTACATCATGCATAACTAAATGGCATAACTGCTAGCACATTAATTCTCCTGTCGCTTTCTGAGTTGCATAAGATGTTGGCAACACACGGAGCAAGGCAAGCTTCTGACACATTTATCAGAAACAATGCCAGAAAAAATGAAAGCAGGAGAAAACAAATACAGCAATACAAAAAAAGTTTTATTGGAATGCATTGACCAGTATGAGAAACGTCAAATAAACCCCACACTGTGCAGCAAGTAACATATATGCATTATGCAGCAAACCTGAATATAAATACGCTTTTATAAGTATTCCTCTGGTACTCCTATGACACGCACCACAATAATACTTGCAAATACACGCCAGAAATCAATAGTGCATCACACAGTACAAGTACACAAATAAAGACGCTAACAGGAATAAAATATTTATACAGATTTAAAAGAATTCATAAACTGAGAAAAAAAGAAAAAGAACACGTCGCCATGATCTGACTTGCTTTCTTCTAGTTCACCAAAAATACCCATATACTAGTACTATATACTCAATCTGCAAATAAAAACACCACAGTGACAACTAGAGAAGAGGCACCATTCCTAGGGATACTTTACAAATATATAACCAAAAAGATCATCACTAGTACGATTGATAAAACAAGAAATACAAATGGAACACAACATGGTTCCCAACTGCAGAGAAAGCATCTTGAGCATGTAAGAAGCAGAGTTGTAAAACAATAATTGATTCGCTTCTCGCCATTATACACTTACAAGATATAGTAACAGCTAAATTACAAAAGCCTTTTTCCATTACTGCCCACATAAAGTCGCTTCAGGCACAAGCGCCATGAATTCAAGTGCAGGGAACACGAAATTCTAAAGGCAAAGTGAGAGCCCTTGACCAACCACTGTCCAACATAGACCTGCTTGCCCCAATCTGCACCAGGAGCAGTGAACTTATCATCAAAAGAGCATGAGATGCATATTAAAACAAGTACTCACCAAGTTGCTTAAGATAATGAAGATCCAGTGCTGTGTTGTTCCTCACTTCCTTTAATGTCTCTATTTATACTACAAGTACATTAGGGATGACCCTCACTTTAGCCAAATACTTACTGAATTTTTAGTTCGCTACACCTACTTAGGTGAAATGTACTCGGTCACTCGGCCAACATCCATTCCTCATCTAATATTTTTTTTACCCAGAACTTCTTCCCCAAAATAAGCATTGAATGCCAGTGGTGTTAATCCCCCCCCACAGGAATTTTCCATATATCGAAGTTGCATAGTGGAAGAAGGAAATATTTCTTTAAAATCAACACACAAACACAGTAAAATGACAACTAAAAACACTTATCCCAAGGAACCATGGGTGCCTGATGTTCTATCCATGAGTAAGAGAAAATATAAAGAATTAGCCTTGAACTGTCACTGTTTGCTAAGCAATACTGACAAGACTTATTTCACTAAATCACTTCATATTCATGGTGCACAAAATGAAGTTCGCATCAGAGGAAGATGTTCCAGTAACGAGAGGTTGCATACAAACTATAATGTGGTCACATAAATTAACATAAGCATTTATGGTTCATATTGCTCATATAGTGCAATAACACAATACCTGCAAAAGAAAAATCACCAACTGCAAGCGTGTTAGAACTTGTGATGCAAACTTGAGAGTTAAATATGGTCAAGAGATTTTCAAAACAAAAAGCAAGCTACTACTAATCTCTTAAATATGAAAAATATACTGTGGTAAACACCTAAACCTTACTACAACAATCACATTGGAGCTTAAAATCTTTGGAAAATTCCCACCTCATTATGTGATAGCAGCACTGACAGATAAACGTAATAAATGTCAAACAGTGTGCTACAAAATAATATGAAACAAGTAGGCAATCTCAACAGAAGTCATTCCCATAGCACAAATCTTTAAAAAAAATGCGTAAGAACAGTAATGAGGTCCTACATTGCAATTTTATAAGGTGAAACGAACGTCGAACCATCTGATTTCAGTTGCGTTAATCTTTAGACATGCCCAAATTGTCATTTAAATTTAAACACACCACAGAAAAGTTAGTACAGCCCGTTACTGAGCTCCTAATGATGGTTGTGACCTTCAAAAGAAATGCACCTACTCAAAACAAATGTGTAATTCAATGACACACAACACCATGATAAGTATCTCTTACATCGCACAACAAAATTTCAATTGAAAATACTCGTCTGAGCGCGCATGCAGAAGGCTCGAAAAAAAAAAAAAAAAATGACGAGAAACCCTGCATGGCTTCACAAAGGCACACCTTCATTGACAGACTGACAATACAATACATACAATAAAAGATTACTGTCTTATTGTACAGCTGGTTGATTACTAACATCGTATATAATGAGTGCTAGATTCATTCACTGTCCAAAGCACAGGCAAAAGAGATTAAAAAGATCATAAACTAGAAGCCTCTGGGATGTTTAAAACCAGCTTGAGGTTTATAAAGAACTTCACTACTGTGCACTAGAAGTGCTTTACATGCACAATATTGTGCAATGTTCCATAGCAACACGGCTGTAACAGTGAGAGATCAAGCCTTGTGCCCTGTAGCAGTGTCATGGTCATGTGAGCACTGTGGCAGGCACCTTCCAAAATATGGAGCTTGCTATAAGTCATAGAGCACTCCTAAGGAAATCAGATGTTCAGTGGACATGCAATAAGCTCAAGCTCGCTTCAGCATCACACAAGAGCTCTGCATTTAAAAACATGATCTATATGAAACATGCTTCCAAGTATTCCTATAACTTAATCATCTTTATCTGAATGAACTATGAGTTAATATCTTCAAACACCAGCCGATCAAAAAACTAATACAGGGAGACCTTGTTGATATGGTCCTACTTAATACGTTTTTTGGCAAAATGTGTTCTTTCTTCCCATCTAGCACCCCATAGCGCAATGTATTTTCACACGGTTGATACGATTTTCGGATGATAGGAATTATTTTCCAGTTAATATGATGATCGTATCAAAGAGATTCCACTGTAGGTGCCCCAGTATTGTACAATATAAACTTTATTTAAGTGCTGTAAGTAGTAGTACATTATTAAATGCTTTATAATGCAGTGCCCCCCCTTCCCACGGGCTAGATTGGTTAGTGCCCAGTAAAATTTTGATTTAGTGGCACAACTAACCTGTAAAATTTTCTGCATTAAAAAAAAAAAGAAAGTCTTCAGACAACCAAAGCTTCTGGTATTCCATTTTGAACCAGGCATATTGAAAAAGGAGCACAGAGAGAGATATTAAGCTAATTTATGAGAGTACACCGCTCCCCTAAAACCTCGATACACTTCCCACGAGTATAATGGGCAATATTACCCTGGACATGAAAAAAAAGGAAACACAAAAGAAACACAAACTAGAATAAACCTACAGATAGAAAATCTGTGGCTATATTGTAAAAGCAAAAGCTAACACACTAACAAGAGTGCAAATTATTATTGCATTTATACAGACACATGTCCCATGTGCTGATTTTACAAAGCTATAAATGATTTTATTGACAGCTTATCTAATCAAGGTTTCACGCCATGTTTCTTTCATTTTGAGAACAAAGGCATACCTATTGAAAAGTGCTCTCAAAGAGTTCTCTTTTGTGAAAACCACTACAAATATTTAAATTACTGAGATTCCAAATTACTACTTTTACAGATGTTTACAAATCGTTACTATAACTATCAAGGCAGTTTTCCACAACGCTTTCAGGTGCTAAAGATCTCAGACTACTATGCTTAGGGTCTTGTTGATTGTTATCACCACCACTGCTGGGACAAGACTGTACACTTTATGCCACCGCAGTAAGAAAAATCTGTATTTTGAGGATTTGTGTGACCCAAAGGGTAGTGTAATCAAGTAATGTGTGTTTCCCTAAGGCTGAAATTTATGGTCAGTATGGCAGGTGCCACCACTAATATAAACATGCATCTAAAAAATTTTGAAGTCAATCAAGCTCATATGGTAACTACCTTTTGCAACCAGCTTAGACAGTTACACTGCCTAAATGTAGTTACAGCGTGTTTCATTCATCAGACCATGAAAATAAAGGTGACTGCGACTGTATGTATGCTTCACTTACATAGCTTCAGAGCTTGCATGATCATGGCACTCAACCTATACAAAATGTGCCCTAAAAGCAGCCTACAATATCCAGTGACAAATACTGTAGTCACATGTATATGTGATAGATGCTTTGATATCTTCAGTATTTATATTCAGTGAGAGAAGCACTTTCCGCTTTAATCACTAAAATAAAATCCTAGGGTTTGTAAGGGAAGACCACTTCCAGTACTAGTAGTAAATTACAAAATTAAAAAAAAAAGGAAAATTTAGTTATATTACTTGCAGAAAACATGATCCATCCAAGTGACAGCCCGAATTCAAATCACAATAATCTCCTCAAAAGAATGCTAAACACAAAAGCGAATTCCAGGTAGGTTAACAAATCAGCATTCTTAAAAAGTAACAGCCAACAACTGCAAGAGTTCTGTATACATTCTGTGCATGAGAAAATTATGTGTAGTGACGGACAAGCTGTGCTATAATTTAAAATGTTGGACCATTTTCAAAGTATTAAAATAGGTTTATAATAGACAGCTATAGTTCACCCGACTCCCAACTAGTGCAATAGGAAACATTACAATAATATCTCGAATTGGTCATCAGCTGGCTGTAAAAGATGTCTAGATATTACATAGGCTGGCTGATAAACATGAGTCCATCACTATAGTTGAGCATACCATACATGTTCAGTGGCCGTTTAATGTTTGGCCCATTTTGCAAGAATTAGTTCTCGCACTCTATTTCGAAGTATTCAAAAGAAGAGTGTACAAATCATGGGTTAAACCGAAGTACAATGACAAGAAAACAAAACAACAATACAAGCTCATTCCAGCAAGAAAATATAGCACAGGCAGTGGAACCTGACAACTAGTATTAAACATGAGAGGCACAAAAAAGGTAACCGAGCTTCAACTTTGACAGTAGTCCCTAGAAGTGTTGACGTTTCAATTATGCATTCTTCGATGTAGTAGTTCGCAAATGAACACTCAGCAATATCACAATATACAACTCAATTGCATCACCATAAAAAGACATCGTGTCAAAATGAGTTCATGGTTCAGTGTCAGTGCTATGACAGCTGAGGCCTAGTTTAAACCAACAGAACTGTCCCATTGGAGAAAGGACACGAAAATGTTGTGCGTGCTAAACGACCACCATGAGGCATGTATAAATTTGCATGGACCATCCGCCTACACAATGTGCATAAACCATAATTCAGAGGAAAATACTACTTTTGTTTGCATGGTACTGTTCATTTCAATACTGTTCTAAAGGAACACTAATTCAAAAGCCCCATTTAGTAGTAGCCTAGATAAAGTTGACTATGTGCTTTTCCTGCTGAATTCTGTTGAATATTGCTGGTTTTTTTCATCACATAGACAGCGCATACTATGTTGGCTAATGGACCGTACAACTGGATTACAGTCGAAGCAGAATGGTAGAGTTATCCTAGGCCTTGTTAAATGCTGAAATGCATAGCAATGTGGTAATCACCAGTGCCAGTTCTACAATTCCACCTACCCTGAAAATGCCCTACTTTGTGACCAATCAGCAACACTAAGTGAAGAAATATCTACCGTCAGAAGCTACGCAAGAAGATGGTGCACGAAACATAGTTTTTCTTACATGTCGTATAAAACATGTTCTCTTGATACTGACTTTAGAAATAACTGAGTTCACATCAGCATTCATTCGCTGAAAAAGAAAACAGGAAGTTGTTGATAAGAGGATTTATAAATAAAGCAGACCTTCACAATGAACACTGAAAAGGCTTTCCTTATGGAATACAAATTTCAAATTTTGAGAACACCTTGAAATCTATTACGTGGGGCAGGAAATATGATGCATCGCAAGACGTTCCTTATGCACCAATATACATGAAAACACATCATCTAAATAGCTGCTTTTCGCTCTCAAGAAATCGACACTATATTTCATTACCTCAATCTGCAAATTCCCGTTTAAATCACTACAAATCATGTAAAGAAACATGGCAAGCAAAGCAAATGCATGGAAGCATAGCCAACTCCTCACAAGCAAGGCATCGATGACAGTTTTGACCAGAAAACTGGAAAAATGCATCAAGTGCCTCACGATGATGACTACCATTCCAATCAAATACACCCTCAGGAACATGCAACAGATATCACCCTGTTCCTGATCCAAATTGCAGAATTGAGCTCACCTTTGACATCAGAGTTAGTCAATTAAGACTGGAAAGGGCGCTGGCAGAACTGGACAGAGCCTCACCCATATTTAGTAAGAGCGCTGATCAATAAAAATCTCGAACTGGCGAGTCCACACATGACACATGGGTGGCACAACCGGTAAAGAGTGCATGGCTAGCTGTATCCCAAAAGGCTAGCTACTGGACAAACACGGTACGATTATAGCTGATGAGTAGTTCGACAACAGCACTTTCCGTATGCCAGGCACTCATCTGGTCTAGACCCATACCCATGATGTCGGGTGTCCGCATCACTGTCGGCGAAAATACTGTGCTCAGATTCTTTGGTGACATCAGGTTTTTCTTCTGGTGCTCTGAGACCCTGCATCGGCAATGAACATTCACAATATACTTGATCCATTTGTGAAATGTCGTCATATATTCAACAGCCGTACTCAGTGCACACACACTAGCTACAGCAGAAACTCAATATAATAAATGGAAACACAATGGATCATCGGTTATTACAATGCATTAAATGAGAAATGGAGTACCACTAAAACAACTTATAAATATGCTTCTTTAATGAATTGTCGGGAGGAATGAAGTTATTTCCGTGGTTTATTTAATTTCTTATGGCAAAGTTTTACAGTAGCATCGCGAGGTGAGTACCTACCGTTTCAAATTATGTTTCCAGTAGTGGTGGATATGTGCTCATGGCCTTTTCACGTATGACTGTTAGCTCTCTGTGCCACAGATCAAAGGAAGTATACGACGGTTCTTAAAGGAGTCCAACATTTTCTGAACATAGCCAGAAAATGTTGCAGGTCAGTTGTGGAGGCTCCAGTAAATATGTGAGTAAAATAGTACGCTGCATGCACTAGGCAGTTTGCAATATGGCTTCAATTAGAGGTGTGTGAATATCAATGTTTTCAAATACGGATCGAATATGAATATCCAGCTTTGAATTTCAAATCAAATGTTGAATATCAAAACATGAATGCACCTTTAGGAATAATGTTTAATACACTACACTAACAAACTACAAACACACAGTATTTCACTGTCAGCAACACACTGTCAGGAAGAGCAGCTTTCAGGTTCATTAACTGCATTTAGGAAGAAATCCGGCAGATCCCAAGCATTGTGGGAATCGACGTTATGCGAAGCAGTCAGTGAGCATGTTGTCTATGTTGAATCGCTTGGCATTCAGCTAAGTTTCGTGAGCATAATCAACATTTCTGTGCAAATTGAGCATAGTATGCATAAAGTGGCTTTATCAGCCACGTCCACATCGCTGTGGCAGCTAAAGGGTAGCTCACAGTATGATGTAACATTGGCACTAATGTTAGTGTGCAGATGTCAGAAATGTACAGCTGCACACCATGTTGACACTGATGTGCTCATTATAAGCATCATTTGCTGGAGTACTCCCATGGTGTCGGACATGTGCATTGTCCTTTACATTACTATAGAAGCTCTTAACGCCCACTAGAACTGCAATTGACATTAGAACAGCACCGCCATAACTGATGATGCAATGGTTCTATTTACAATATGCACTGCATGAGATGAGCCAATCTGGGTGGTAGCATGCTTGCTTGCCACTTTGAGGATACAATTTCGATTTATAAACCTTCAATAGGCCTGGTTGGTTGCTTGGTTGGTTGCTTTTGGTTGTTACAGCAGACTTACCTGCATTTGTCTGCTTTTTATGTGCACATTTCGCCCAAAAGGTAAAACAAACAGTCTGTCTTTCCCTAGTTTAACCCCAACGAAGTGTGTTCTGATAAAACCTTCAATAGCTATTTTGGTTGATCATTGATTATATAAGGTGAAATAAATAAGGAAAAGAGGTGGACGCTTGGCTGTCATCCACCTCGTTTTTCGGACTATGGTATGTGTTTTCTAACATGTACAGAAAACACGTATCACAGACCAAAAGCAAACTCTATTCACAAAGGGTCATTTTTTGGTCAGTGTTGTGCATTTTTTCATCCAAGTTATTCCCTGACCAAATGGGATTTCGTCCAACTTCCAACCTCTTAAGATGACAAACACATTTTTCTTCATTTTCTATCCTATTAAGGAAAGAAAGCTTTCAGCTGTCAGCTGTTGACCGCAGGATAACTGTGATATTCTGCTTCTATACTCTGTCATGTTATTTTCACTTCTAATTGTGCATGCCATGGGCATGTAAAAAAACACTAGCAACTCTTATGCACTGCCAAGCTAGCCAAGCTCATAGCTGTGTCCCCCGCGGAGCTTCATCATATATTCCTGAAAAAGGACTAAGTTTCTTCTTGGAGATCGGGTGGCAGCTTCTGGCATATTGACATCCAGTGTCTCAGAACAATCAATTTCTCCTCATTATATGCTTAACCGAGGACCTGGCTTGCATGTAACAGCATGCAGGGAGTTTGCATTCTTGTTGCTATGTCCATTACTTTAATATTCAATCCTAATTCCATCAGCAGGGACAGCAAAACCCCTGTATTGTTCACTGCAAACAAAGCTACAAACTTCTTGAATTTGCGGACATGGCCCCCTTGTGCAGTAAACTGAACTTCTGACGTAAAGCAGCACCTTTGATTTCAATTTCATTCTGCTGCTTCTTTTACCCGATGGTGCAGGCTTGGTTCACATTGAATTCTGCATTGGCACCATGGTTGCTGTTACCTTTAGAAAACATGATTACAGTTCGCTTGAACTTCAAGCTGTAGGCAACCCTCTTCCAACTCATTTCGACTATTGTTAGAGTTATCAAAAAACTGACACCAAATAAGGCAACATGCATATGTGATTCCTGCAAAACCTGGCAAGCGCCGCCCACACAGTCAAACAGTTAAAGAGTTACAGGAGATACTTTCGGACAGTTTTTAATGTTCTGTGCCATATGCCATGTAGTGTCGCAATGCACCAACACCAAAAAACTGGAGATCGCGCCGCAGAGGCAACACAATCTCAAGATTGATGGCCCTCGCTTGACGATAGAGTGAGCAAGTGTGCATTACGGTCTTGGCTAGGTGTTCTTCCTAGCAAATACAAGGTGCTTAAATTCACGGTTCAAATAATTTGTGGACACATGGGCATACACACACGCACAAATTACATGAATCAGGAAATTGAAACAACAGTGTGGGTTTGGCAGCAGAACTGAACTGTTAGCTACAAGGGCTCACAAGAACCCATGAGCATCCCTTTTAACCTGAGTACTTCAAAAATTGAGATCTGCAATGCGGTAAGAGGAGCAGCAACAAAAAGAATAAAAAAAAACTAGTGTGCTTTCTTCTTCATTTCTTTTTTTTTGCTTCTCAGGGCCTCAATAATGTCATACACAACTCTAAGCACAGCCAAATGTTCTATGACCAGCAAACGCTAGTCGCCCTTTCCCACATTTAGCACATTTCCCCGTATAACACCGTTTTACAGTGGCAGAGCATTTGCATTTGCTGCAGTGTGATATTGCGAGTTGCTCATCCAGATAAAGATAACATACGGAACTGTAGATAATGCCACACAAAAGCATGGTGGCCTCCCCTTACTTTACATCAGTGGCTTAGAGGGGGGAGTGTCCCATAGTAAGCTGTTGAGGTTCCTCAGGGCCAGGAAACTTTTATACAGCCACTGTCCTTCACTACTTTCCTTTTGCGGTGGTGCTAGGTCTGTTTATCAGATTATTTATGGCCACACCCACACAACTGGGAGAACTGGTCTGAAATTGGAAGTCCCCAAGGAAAATTGCGATAGTTCACAGGTACTATATCTATGAAGGAACAAAACACATGATACAAGCAAATGAAGGAACATGCAGTACCTTTGCAAATGACTCATGAGATACTTCAGTGACTGGTAGTGTGCAGGAGGCAATGACTTTACAGCTTCCTTCATGGCTTCAAGCTTTTCTTCTACCTTGCTGCTCTCTATGAAGAAGAAAGACAGCATACGCAACTCAGAAGGCAGCCTCATTTGTTTAAAAATTTTAAGACTGCCTCTTCATGGCTTGAGCAAACACAATTTCTGATTGCATAAGGCAATAAGCAATAAGCTGTAAATGCCAACATATTTGTAGAGCTCATGTAACTGAAAATGAAAATGTTCGTCAAATCTTTAAGCTCCTATACACTGGCCCTTAGCCCAGAACAGCCATGGCTGCAATTTTGTAGCAACATTTTTTCTTATGCTACTCATTCTTAAATTTTTTTGCGTGAGTGCAAAAAATTTCAGTGACAAAATCAGTGACAAAAGCTATGCCCAACATAGCTATAAATGGCATCAGCCAGTAGAGAATGGTAGATAAGAATGGTGTGTTTCACACATTAACAGACAGTTTATAATAACTAGTGTCTGAGGGGCATGTTATTACTATCCAGATTATTGATAAGCAACTGCAGAAAGGTTTAAAGTGTGTGTTATGAAGGTATGTGCAACGTTATGTATGATGTTTCAGAACTACTCGTTTAAAATGCAATGACAAAGTTGTAAGAGATATTACATATACACTTACTGACTGCATCAAAAAACTTCGTATAGCTGTCAAACGTGATTAGAGGTATCGGTAGCAACCTCAAAAATAGTTTTAAGACACCTGCCACTACATGGACATCTTCATACGTTGATGCACTCAACGGTGCACTTTCACCATCTGAAACAATGGGCAAAATTATAAGTAAATGAGTTCATACATTAAAGGTATCACTTGTACAATAACATGTAGTGAGTAACAAAAAGGAAAGAAAGGTTTTAACAGGAAAAAGAAAAAGTTACCTTTCTCAAATGACATCCTCAAAGCTTCTATTTCATCACTAAATCCTGACACACGATAAATGCCTTCAGTGTCTAAGCCTGCAGGAAACAAGAGAAAACAGGTATCGTAAAACAAGCTTGCACAGTTCAAATGTAAGCTCCTTGATGGGCTCAAAAGGACAGAAAGTTGAGCGAGTTGGTAAGGGTCCATAGTCAAAAGAAGAGGCGTGCAAGACACGGACACAAGGGAAGAACTGAACAACACGAATGCCGACTATCAACTGAGGCAGAGCACAGTTGATGGGCCCTTAATGGGCATTCACTCTTGCTTCCTTTGTCAGATTTTATATCAAATAGTGGATTACATAAAAAACAGCCCTTGGTGAATTCCGTAGTCCAGAGAAGAAACTGCAGTGCTCAGTGGGCATAGATCCCTGCATGGATCACTTCAAAGCACTATGCTGCACAGAATACTACGTCCATGACTCCAACGCTGGTTACGTCACAACTACAATCAATACCACCCTGACTGAAGCTCCTGGCTGACACTCATATGTTTGGGTCAGAACATTATGGGTCAGAACATTAGTGATTGGTCAGAACATTAGTGATTTGAGCCTGACATTCGGTTACAGGACAACTCAAACTTGATCATCACGCACTCGCCTGAACTTCGATTACCGTATTTACTCGATTCTAACGGGCACCTGTATCCCGCGACCAAAAAAAAAAGTGAAACGTTGATTGTAACGCGCTCCCATTTTTCGTGACACGGAAAAAAAATGTTCTTAGTAACCAACCTTCTCGCGTTTATAAAAACAAATGCCGTACTCGCGTAATAAACGCACTCGCATAATAAACGCACCACCAACTTTGAACCCCCGCAGTCCCTCGAACGGCCGCGCTATGGCTTTCCCGCTTCACTCGATCCGCAGTGTCTCGAACACGTTCGGCGCTCCGATTCATAACTCCTGCGTCCCGATAAAACTGCCAAACGTTGACGGGCGCAGCCGCAGTGCTGCATTCCTCCACGTTATCGCAGTTCCCTCACACGTGCTCCCATGCGTGCTACGTTGGCTGGCGCAGATAAGGGGGGCGTGGTCTCCGAGATTGCCGCAATGCAATCTCGGACGTCGTGCAGCGCGCACGACTGAGAGGCTCAGGTGGCTCAGGCTCAGCACAGATATGAGGGAGAAATGTGATGATTAGCCGTTTTGCGTGCGGTGATGGGAAACATCTCCCGTTACGGTTACCCGCGACCGCTACCGAAAGCTTTGCGGCGGGGATTGCACCAGTGATGTAGCAACTTTTTTTGGCCGCAAGACAGCCAAGCCGGCGCGGCGAGTATCATCGGCCTAAGCATCATGTGCGTCGTTCAGCGGGGGACCGGCGGTGACATAGAAACTACAGAAACTATGTGTGCCAAGGACCGCCGCGCTGCTAGTTCGTTTTTTAGCCGGTGACCGTTCGACAGCGCCCGAACCTCGTAGGAGGCGGCCATTTTGATGCTGACGGCGATATGGTAACGGTGTCGCTCGTTCGCACTCGATTCTAACGCGCATGCGATTTTTGGACCCATTTTATAGGAAAAAAGGTGCGCGTTAGAATCGAGTAAATACGGTAGTATGATTCCAATGGTTGCAGCATGTGTCTTGGTAGCCTTCAGAGGCAGCAAATGCGCTGCAGACGTAAAATTTATGGTAGTAGTCGAAAATGTTGATTTTTCAGCTTACCTCTCTGCTCAATTTCCTTGATGCACATGTCCAAAACGAATGGCCGAGGAGTATTGTGAGCTTTCACAAGCGTAGTAAGGTCCACCCCAAAGACTCGCTTCACGTACTTGGTGTCCGGCAGGCAGTCGTTTGGCACCTTTTCTGAACACCGGTTGTGTGCACTGAAGCCGCAGTCTGGAAAGGCAGAAAAATGTGTTAAGCAAAACGGTATCAATTCCACTGCATTTGGTATTTGGAAGCCCATGTATGAAAACCATTAATTACCACTATCAAAGAGCATGCATGCACTTCCAATATTATTTAGTGAATACCCTAGACTTCTGTAAAGGCAGCAAGGCAGAGCTCTGTCACTGGAACTCACCTGGAGAGTGCATAGAGGAGAAGAAAGACAAAGTCAGAGAATAGAACAGCCGGCTTGCGGCAAACGCTCTGCATCTGTCTCTGTCCCTACCTTCATTACACTCTTAATAATGCATACCCAGATAATATGAACTTTCGGTTACTTCAGATAAATTTCAAATATTCGATTGGTGTGCTATGTTTTCAGTGTATTTAAAAGCTACTTAATGCGAACTTCACCTAGTGGTCAATTCTGTTAATTCATAAGTTTTGATTATTTTCACCAGAAATACTGGTTGCTTTTGCTCCTACTAGCTGACCATTTGTACTCGTTAAGGGTGTGCAAATATTAAAAATTTGGAATGCGAATAGAATATTTTCCTTATTCAAAGTACATTCGATTCGAAAAACGCATACTCCGCTATCGCGGAATATTTCGCCATGGCCGAATATGCGGTAATTACGATTGGGTGGCTCCAAATATTTGCCGTAACAAATTACGGACACTATGCCTTATTTTTACAGCAACACATCATAATAATAAGCTTTAATGAATGATCGAACGGATATTTCTGTACTCGAGTTCGCTCCGACACGAATTTACAGCTTCAGAAATTTGGAATTGCATTAGAAACGAATAAAAGTATTTTCCGCATCTGACCCACCTGTAAAGCTGGTTTCACCGTACATAGGTTCGCTATGCCACAGAACAACCTTACAGGAAAAACGCGCGCTGCTGTGAAGCTACACTTCATGGTGAAGTATGCACACTACCTGTACCCAACCGACTCATTTAAGTCTTGGAGCGCGTTACATGAGCTTATATACGCCATGCGCAGCGCCTATAGGGGCGCCACTGAAAGCCGCGTAGCGGCGGCCGTTGGAACCGGTGGTGGGTCGCGTAGCAGACGCCTCATTTCACTGCAAGCATCGCGGAAGTGCGCGCGTGCGATTTGCCGCTTGTGCGCGTCCCAGATAATTACTTTTGCGGCGATAGTGTGTGCAAAGGAGCTGCACATTATAATAGTGGACATGTGTCCGATGTCACAGCTGTGTGGGACGACAATGTCACCATACGCGCCAAGTGTTTGCCACAGACAAGCGTCAACAAGCTTCCCTACGAAGTGGAGCTCATCGCACCGCTTTCTTTATAACGTCCCGATCACTAATGCCTGCATGCATGCGTTGACGCTTCGTTTACTTGCCATGTGTTTATATAGTAGATTTTGAGGGATCGCTGTCGCACCGGCGCATAGATTTCACGGGTGCGGCCACGCGAAGGGTCAGCGTTGGTAAAACTGAAACCACCGCGATAAACTTGTGAATATATTGTTTTGTTTTGTGGGGTTTAACGTCCCAAAACCAGCTCTGATTATGAGAGACGCCGTAGTGGAGGGCTCCGGAAATTTCGACCACCTGGGGTTCTTTTACGTGCACTGACATCGCACAGTACACGGGCCTCAACATTTCGCCTCCATCGAAATGCAGCCGCCGCGGCCGGGATTCGATCCCGCGACCCTCGGATCAGCAGCCGAGTACCATAGCCACTAGACCACCGTGGCGGGGCTTGTGAATATATATCTCGGCAGCTTGCGCTAGTGGCGCGAGACTGAGTCACTGCGGAGCTGGTGGTCACCTAGCTTGTCGTAGCAGCTTGGCTACGTATTTGCTAGGTTTTTTGCAGCTATTACCAAGTGTTGCAAAATGACGTTACATTCTACGCGATCGTCAAAGTCTTAAATGTGCATAGGTGCCATGTTTTACAGCCAATATGCAACTTGAGGCGAGCGCACAGCGAACATTCTGCACCGGTGATCGCATTCCAGTGCCATCAATAGGTAGAAGGCAGCCGATTTCGTGCAGCACACGTGTGATTCCACAACGCTTTTGTAAAGGAGCCGTCACCTGCCCCACATTCTCTGACATTGCGGTTCGCGCCATTCGTTTTTCAAGAGAGCCTAGGCATCGCGTCTTATCAGTACTAACAACCTCATGTGCATTGTAGCGTCTACAATGCAGGCGAGGCGACCAAGTGTAAACGTAGTAGGGTTCGCTGAAGACGTAGCGACATAAATGGGGAAATAAAACACGATAATCGTTCTAACACTGCTGTTAACAAGAAAAGAGAAATAGCGGGCGCGAAAGAAGACGGAAGTAGGATCGCGAGCGCGTGATGTTCTGGGTTTTTCTCTTTAGAAAAAAAAAAACGGCATCGTAGGGTCGCGCGTCGCGCTGCTCGGCGCTCTTCAGGCGTATTGTCTTCCGCCGCACTTCGAAGCCTGGTTTATTCTTCATCGAAGTCCTCGGACTTTACACTCCTGTAAACAGCACGATTGCTTGCCTTCTGCGTCGTACAGCCGCAATCAACCGCCGCCGTCGCTCTCGCTCATGAAATAGCACCGGAAATCTGTATAAGTGCGTTCGTGGCGATTTCTTGTGTGTGTCTGAGTAGCCCACAACGCAGCAGTTATTTTTCGGCATCTCTGAAGCCCGAGAGAGTCGTTAAATCACGATGAAAACACATCCATCCGCGCACACGCGTACACGCTCGCGGGAACACTGCTCGCTCGGACCCACCAACGCTTCCGAGCCGTGGCGGCAGATGGCGTCGTCGGCGCTTTGCGCATCGCCTATAGGCTAGGTATTGCAAGTTTTGAAACATAGCGCATTTTACCGCTTATAATCCGGGCTCACTACTATTCAAATCCTACGGGAATTTTCTAATTTGTTTAGAAATTATTCTGTACTAATTAGCATTCTTTGCACCTTGCTTCAAATGTAAATAGTTATATCTACACATATGCTGCTTTTTATTCTTCTTTTATGTGTTATTAGCAGATGAAAAGAGCGCATTTTACTGAATGTGGAGCTTGTTACCTGTGTTGAAAGGAGCCCTTTTTCTTAGTGCACATAGAGCAGCTAGTGTATGCCCCTAAGATAAGCCCCTAAGATATGCTATTAAAGGGCAACTCCGACGATTTTTCACTGTCCGCTGATCTTAACAGAATTTTCGGTGCATGTTCTCCTCGGTACTGCGATAATTAATGCCACGCCAGGCGTTTGTAAGTCATTTACTTTTTTCCTGAAGATGAATTTAAATATTTTTAGTGGATTCCCACATGAGCCACCCTTGTTTTTGACGTTATGACCTGCAACGCTGTCTATCCAAGCATGCAAGTGTCTTAAGCAATAGTCACTGCCAAGTTCAGAGGAGCTCAATACACCATCGGATGACATCACCACTTTCATTTTTCCGGCACCAGCTACACATTTCTGATGGTCGGGAGGCTCCGATGTCATTGCATACGCTACGCGGAGTGTCTACCGATTTCGGTTTCAGCTTGAACACATAGTTCATTTGGTTATTTAAAATGATTGGTGAGTTTCTGAGCAAAGTGAATGACCCTGGCTGCTTCAGGGCTCTCGGTACTACTGAAAAAGAGCGATATCAGAATGCGGTGGAAAAACCGCCAGAGTTCCCCTTTAAGTGATTCTCTGGAATGAATTCCTAATGTATTTACCACATAAATAAGGGTTCCTTTTTGCAAAGGTAGGACTTGCCTTGCTAGGTATTATTTTCCAGACAGCTGTTAGCTATTCAAAAGACTTTTTCCAAAATGATCTGACCCTGTGGACTATTTGCTTTGACCCAAATTACTATTTTCACTTCTATAGTTAAGGTGTGCCCATTCTAAACCTGCTATGGTTAAAACACAGTTGCCAGAAAACATAGTGTGCTGCCATATCGGCTTGTCCTATACCTATGGCTTACTGTATACCATGACCACATTTTGTTGCAGAGAGGTCAACCACACTCCTCAGTAATGTTACCTAAACAATATTTTAATGTTTGCAAATAGTAAAGGTTATGTGAAACCATTACAATGCATTGCTACAATCAGGGTTTGTACAGGCTTCCAATAGACAAATTCAAAAACTTGTCAAGGACCTTTAAAAAATTTAAAGGATGCTTCAGTGGTTCATACACACTAAGGCACACAGCAAAGCAAGTAATCTCACTTTACTGCATACACAGTTTGATTGACTGATTTACAAGGTTTTGCATCATAAAACCACGATATGATTATGAGAGACACCGCAGCAGAAGGCACCAGAAATTTTGAACACTTGACGTTCTTCAACATGCACTGGCATCACACAGTGCATAGGCCTCAACATTTCGCCTCCATCAAAATGCAGCCACTGCAGCCGGGATGCACACATAGTTTCACAAGACTAGATGAAGTTCCGAAGCCGAGGGCAGGTCCTTCAGTTTTTAACAGGGAAGCTGTTCTAGCTTGATGTCTCTAGCTCGATATCTGTCACCAGAAGAGAGAAAGAAAAAGAAAGGAGAAGAAGAAGGAGAAAGAGTGATTTTACTTTTAGGTCAGGCGGTCCCATGCCGCCTATTTCCCACAAGGGTAGGTGACCTCCCAAGCGTACAGTACCTTCATTCTGCCAAGCACTAGCCCGGAAATGTACTTGTCCCTATTTTACCAGTAGGTACCCAGCGAGAGTGGCGGATGCCTCCTTGCCTACCACTGCAGCAGCGGATGCTCAACTATTTCACCAAGGCCGTGGTGGGTAAGGTGTGCCCAGGGGACCTGCCACATCCGTATGGGGCCACCTTTCGAGATAAGTACACGGAACCAACCGAGCACTAGGTGTGTACTCATCTAACCGTCTTTAAGCCGGTGGGTGCCTGGACGGCACTGGGATTTGAACCCGCTACCTACTGAATCAGAAGCAGACGCTCAACCATTGTGCCACTGACGCAGTTCAAATGGAGTGGCCTTATTCTTAGGTCAGGCGGTCCCACCCATTTCCCACAAGGGTGGGTGACCTCTCAAGCGTACAGTACCTCCCTTCTGCTGAGCACCAGGCCGGAAACGCGCTTGTTCCTATTTACCGGTAGGTGCCCGGCGGCAGTGGCAGATGCCTCCCTACCTACCACAGTAGCGGCGGACACTCAACTATTTCACCAATGCTGTGGTGGTTAAGGGGGACACCCTGCTGCTAGAGACGAAATTTCATGAAGAAGATCGATTTTCTGAAAATGGTATTTTTGTAACATACAGGCATTGCTGCAGATTCTGGCCAAATTTCTCACATGTCGGACTGATATTTCAACCACAATAGCAGTTTATATCCTCAAGGCAAGCTATATTTTGGCTTTAAAGAAGCAAGAAATATGGGCTTTCTTCATGCCATACGGCTGCTGAGCTATGTATGCTGCAACATACATAGCTCAGCAGCAGGTGGCATCCAGGTTATATCCCTGATAGCCGCAAATCTCTGATAGCCACAAAACATGCTTTCACTGACCCTGCTCGTTTAGTGCAGCGATTTCTTAAACTCTAGAAAAGGTACAGTAAAACCTCGGTAATTCGGATCTCAAGGAAGTGAAAAAAATGTCCGAATTATCCGAATGTCGAATCAATGAACGCATAACAAAAACGCATATTTTCAATTCCTTTATCGCATACCTTTATTTTGAGAGGTAGCCCGTGATGCTTGTTTGTTTTTTTGTGGTTAGCTGGGCGGCAAGGACTAATTTGCGAGCATGTGACAAACCCTCTAGCGCAAGACATTGCAAGCCTGGGACATCGTAACAAAACTCCTCTAGAACGACGAGAGCAGTCCGTGGTCTTCACGCACCGGGCGTTGTTCGCACCGGGCGTTGTTCATCGCACGGGTCTTCGTCGGACGCCTCATCCGGTTCCCACATCGCGGCACGGGGATATATCACATGCCCGACCACCACCTCACGCACCGACACTTCCGATACGCCGATCACAACGCACCGAAGAGGGGGGGGGGGGGGGGGATGCACAACCGACGCTTGCAGGTCCGCACGCTATCCATCTGAGGCCTTGTTTCTTTGTTATCCTTTTCCGCCGATGACAGGAAGATGCGTGCTCCAAAACGCCACCTTGCGTCCCCTTTCATAAGTTTTCGAAAAAAATAATGCGGCTTTCCTTGGCCTCCGTGATCGGCATCGACAGTGCACCGTTGCTGCCGGAGTCCATCTCTGTGACCATAAGTTTGCACACGTGTGGCAAAGGAAATGCAATGTGATAAATATTATGGCCTCCGAGATGCAGTTTCAGTTTCAGTTTCGCCGTCTTTGGCTTGGCTCCAGTCCGAATTAACCAGTGCGCGTGCAATTTTGCGTCGAATTAGCGAATGTTTGTTGCCATAGGGCTATGAACATATATGAAGGGAGGGTGTGGTAATGACGAATTATCCGAATTAACGGGGGCCAAATTAACGAGATTCTACTGTACAGCTGTAATTTTTCTTGCCACTATGTGAAAATTAATGGATGGAGCTTTAACTGCTGCAAGCAGATTCTTGTTTTCTCTACCAGTAGCTTTTTTATTTACCTTTGTGGCATCTGCTCAGCAATGCCCTTGAACCACTACCAGAAAGAAAGGAAGAAGTGCCCCCAAATGCAGAACTGCACTTGCCTTTGAATTACTATCAGAAAGAAAGAAAAAAAGAAGCAAACAAAGAAACAAAAAGTAAGATTTCTTGGCGAGGCGGATTTCAAATCCAGGTACCCACGAACGCACATTCCGAAGGTGAGCATCACGACTACTAGGCTATATAGCTATACCTGCAAAACATGCATTTATGGAAACTATATGATTGCTATGTAGTGATGATTTAACAAAACTCGCTATGGACGAGAGCCCATAGCAAGTTTTGCGGGATTCCACAGAACGCATTTGCCATGAAGTCTATTTTGTACAGCGGACTAGTAGATGTGTGACGCCCGTTCTTGATGCCAATCCATGACTGCACAAAAGGTGACGTCGTGCACAACCAAGCACTTGTTCTTGTGAAGTTTCATACTTAAAAAAAAACAACAAAGTTTTCCGTGATTACTCTCACTATAATCTCTATCCATGAAAGGATCAGGAATGTGAAGTTTAAGAGGCACTCATAAAACAAGCTGAAATTGCCAGTGCCCATGATGTTAGCAAGTTTTGTTATGCTTATGTACACTGGAGAACTGTGCAGGTCAATACCAAACATGCAAAATATGATAAATGTAAATGAAACCAACCCAGTCACATGGCTGAACCTATCTAGAGATGATGCTTGGCATACTGAGAGCATTCTGGGAAACCAATCACATGAAATGTATTCACGGGATAAGCACACAGACTGTTGCAACATATTCTCATGTAACACAACCTACAACAGCACAGAACACTTGAAGAGAATGTTGCTGAAATAATAAAACATCTTAATGTTAGATAAGCATACCTTCACAACGAACACCCTGGGCTATCAGACCCCACATGAAGTTGCCACAAAAGTCACACCATGGGAGGCCTTTGAAATTATTTACCTGTACAAAGAAAATAAGCAGATAAATGACCTTTAACAGCCATGCACCTCATCACACGAGTAAAATTGGACCAAAGCAAATTTTCATGGTCTATTAAGCTTAGTGACTGTCCTGGCAAGTTATCTTCAAATTATGAGAATCACTCTATCTGCTTCCAACTAGGCAGGTTTGCTCAACTAGCTGCATCACTCCAAAAGGAAACTTACATGTAGTACAATTTCAGCGAAAAGAAATTTCTAGAACAGAATTACACACAGTAGAATCTCAGTAAATGGAAATCACTTACGCAGAACAACAGTCTTTTCACTGGCCAGTTTTGTGTTTCGATATTGCAAGAACACCTTTTTTAATAGGCACCAAAGCCTTCACAATACTAGTACTCTGTATTAAAACCACAACATCAAGATCCAGAATACTTTTACGACATCTGTATTCTATCCAGAAAGCCGTCTCTCATACGAAGTGACAAAGATTCCATATTCACAACTGCACACTACTCAGCCATCAATTAGCGCAGCAAGAGCTGCTGTCTTAACACATCAATGGCATCTAGTTGAAATTGAAACTAGCAAAACACATACCATCACAGAGGCATCACACCTCCCATAACATAGGTTGAACTAGCTGCTACATTCTTTTTCTTTTTTATGCTCAACACATACGACAATATTAAGAATGTGTATGAGATGTAGTGCTACAGCTCTGCATATCCTTCTTCATGAGAAATCCCGTTAACTCAAATACATTTTTCTGGTCCCTCGAGAATCCACATTGCTGCGCTTCTGGTACAAAATAGCGGCATCTAATTCGGATTTCTGGTAAAAACAGCGCAAGCTTGAGCAAACTTATTCTGCTTGTGGATGTAAAGCACCTTGACAACTGGGGTTTTCGAATTAATGGATATTCTTCATCACAATTTGGGACAACCACGTGCATGGCAGGACTAAATGACATCCAGTTGTGAATGAATGAGCTTGTGCATATTTCACTACCACTGGGACGTGACTGCTGCAATCATAAAACAGCAAAGAATGTTGTTTCTTAGAGGAAGAGCAAAAAAGCTTGCCACTCACCTTAAAAGCATGCGGTTTCTCAAAATCTTGGACGTTTATATCTTCAGGAATGCCATCTAGCAAAGGACAATCAAGCTCCTGAAAAAAATACATAATGTGACCCGCAGCATTAACATGACGTGCCCAAAGAAAACTTCCATGGCACTCTAGTCCAACTGTGATATGTGCATTTAGTTAATATCAATTAATATCAAAATGTATTTTACTCAAGGATAACACGCAAGAGAAAGCATCATACATGGCACAAAATGGGCACTTAGAGTAACCTGTGTTATGATGCTCTTGTGTAGTGGCCATCCTGAAACCTTTTGTGTCAATAAGCACAGAAGATGTGAAAGAAGTTACTATAACAGGAGTAGTGACAAAAATTTTATACTAAAGTTCTTTGTAGTAGCTTCTTAAGCAGCCGGAACCTTCACAATTACAATACAACCCCTCAATTCTTGAAATTGCACACTTGCTTTTTCCCCTGCAAAAATGCCTGAAACTGCACCCTTGCTTTTTCCCCCTGCATAAAGCTGACCTACTATCATACAAGAGCAACCAGCTTTTTCTTCAGGGTCTTTCTGTCCCTCTTACATTCTGCCATCCTCCTAAATATGAGCCCCACCAGGAAAAGAAATTAACAAAGGACAGTGGTTCCAAAGCTGGCCTTGAGCTTGTGGAACTTCAGCTAGCTTTCCTAGAAAGGCCTCCCCTCTGGCAACTGAAGTGAAAGGTGCAGATTAAAACATTCTGCTGCAGGCAAGAATGGGAAGGGGGGGAGGTCCTTTCACTGCAGCTTAGGGTTGGTTCAGTGTTATCTTTGGCCATTGTTGTGTTCAGTGTCAGGCTGTGAAGCATACAGTGTGGGAAGAAGCTTTCAGCTGTCTCCCCACCCCTCCCTCCCTCCTTCACACACACACACACACACACACACACACACAGACACACACACACACACACACACACATACAAGCACGCACGCTCACACGCACACACAGGCATTAGCTATCATTTCCACATCTGCGCATGTGCGAATACGGAAATGATAGCTAATGCCTGGCCTACACAGACCTTGGAATGGAAACAAAAGGTCAACAGCGCAAGAAGAAATTTCCCTACAATCCTGCCATGTGAGAGAACTTACCTACTGGGCAAAAAAAGAACTGAGTGCACAGCGAACTTTTCGAGCATACACACAGCGATGTACAAATCCGTGATTGACCCTCAAAACGATAAAAATACTACCAAATGCTTTCAACATTACTATATTTACGTGGATATAATGTGCATCCATAAAATGAGTCCAAGAACCACCCGCGTGTTAGAATCAAGCAAAAAAACAAAAACCACAGTTGTGCAGTCACAACAGGCTCCTGTTCAAAGGGTCAGATTCAATGTCATGGCTTTTACAAAATAGCAAGAGAGAGTGTTTCATTATTAGTTCATGTAGGCTTGTTTTGTGCATGGCTCTAACCAGTGAGTGTCAGCCCTGTCCGCAGTTAAATGAAAACGGTGATGCACCTACTGTAATTTCAAGTTTAAGTCAAAGTAAGGTTGCTTTGCAAGACCGAGATAGCTGTGTTATGTCTTTCTTGTACATCCTAAGCCTGTGATTGTGAGTAACGCAAACCAAGGAAAAATATCTTTACATGCATGTCGAGTAGAAACAGTTTCTATGCCCGAAAATGGGAAAATAAGAGGACCTTGAAGGCAAGCATGCAGACTTTTTGAAGCTACTACATGAGAGACTAAGCTTCGCAAGGCACCTTTGACCCAACACATCATTAGGGTGTATGCAGAGCAAAAGAAACTACCTGAAGAATAAACTCTCTCTATTTCTTCTGATTGTCGACATACGGCATGGAAAAGCTTTATTTCTACAACGTGATGACAATACATTCAGCTTGATTTTATCTTTATAACTGTAGAAACGACATGCACCTTAGATGTGAGGGCATGTTAGATTCAAGTGAATAGAGTACTTCATTTTTTAACCAGTGATACTTAGGCTATACACTTTGGTACAATAATGTGAGTTAACAGACCACTCACATGAGAATTCATTCTGCAATGAATTTCACTAAATGTTCCTGTATGTTTACATGGTGGATTATAACGGCTGCGGCGACTGCATTTCGATGGAGGCGAAATGTTGAGGCCCGTGTGCTGTGCGATGTCAGTGCACGTTAAAGAACCCCAGGGGGTAAAAATTTCCGGAGACCTCCACTATGGAGTCTCTGACAATCAGAGCTGGTTTTAAGATGTTAAACCCCATAAATCACAGTGGATTATAAGGAGTGCAATAGCGGAAGGCTTCAGATCAATTTTGATCAGGTAGCGGTCCTTGAAGATGACTTAGACCTCCCCTGCTGTTGCTGTCCCGATCAATTTTGGTGCTGCTGATGGCAGGTATGAAAAATCAAGCGGGTCCACTAAACTGTGTTCTGAAAAACAGACTGTCTCTATATCTGTTGAAATCCATTTTGCCCTAAACTAAGCACCAACAAAAATATCATAAAATTGCTGGCATCAATGCGACCACCAAAAAAGGTTATAAAATTCAAGCATTTTACAACATTGCAAGATCTAGCAGCTATACAATTGTGTCATGCAGTAATAAACTCATCATGTACCTCATCAGGCTTGTCATACTCGTGACTCTCCTGTTCAGCAGCGGGTGGTGGTTGTCGGTGGTGCCGCATGCGAAGCGACTGCTGCTGCTTCTGACGTAGCTGGCGCTGGTATGAATGGAGTGTCATATACGGGCTGTCCTCGTACCGTGACTGGGCACACATGGAGTTTATGTACTCGCCCGCATACGTCTCCAAGTACATTGTAATTAGACCATCAGCCACCAAGTCTTGTAGCGTGGCAAAACGCTTCTCCCCAACGTAGTGCATACCGTCGTGATACAACCTAAAGTTCTTGCACGCATTTCCAAACCTAGAAGAGAAGTGAGAGCTGTTTAAAAACCCCCTCAGTTTCAAAAACCCCTGAAGGCATATAATTTTGCTTATGCTTGGTAGAGTTGGTTTGCCAAAGTGCTGTCTTGTTAACTCGTCCTTTCCTCTGATCAAACAGCATGTTCAAAAGCACACCACTAGCAACTTCCAATCTGTTTAACTAGCTATGTGAATAAGGGTATGAAAAAGCAAATCTGGCAGATCCCAGGCATTGTGGGAATTCAAATTATGTGAAGCAGTCAGTGAGCAGTTGCCTAAGTTGCATTCTTTGAGCTAAATGTCACAAGGTGAATCGATGCCTTTGTGTAAACTAGCAGTTGTGTGCATACATTATGCTTACCAGGCAGATCAACTGCACTGTGACACTGAAAGGGTACTTTATGGTCTGACTTTCCACTGGCAGTCACATTTGAGCAGAGACACAAGTTTCAACAGGGACAAATGAACATTACTGCACTCTGATGTGCGTAAAATAAGCAGCATTCATTGACGAACTTCTGCAGGGTTAAGCAACATTAAACAATAAGTTGGAGAGTAATAGTACATACATATGAATGTAATGTTTACTACAGTGTTATAAGAATGAATAGCAAACAGTACATGACTGTAGCCAACATCAGGTAACGCAAGCGGGCGGTTAAGCAATGTTGTCCAGTGCTAACCTGCATTAGGTACCACCAGCAAAAATTAGCCCACATGAGACAACGGTAAGCCAACACCAGCAAATAGCTTAAAACCGCTAGACAACATTGCCAAGCAGTAGCAGACAGCTAAACAACACTATCCAGTGCCATTCAACAGTAGCAAGCAGTGGCCAACACTTACTAAAAATTAGACAACATGTCCCAGTGCTAGCAAACACTTAGGAAACAAGCAAATTCCAGGCAACAGCAGCTAACAATTGGCTATTTAGATGCCAATACTGAAAATTAGTCCACACTAGCCAACACATACCAAGTCAGCCAAGATCATCCAGCGGTAGCTAATACAAGTAAGTGCTAGGCAACACTAGCTGAGAGTTGGCTAATTAGCCAGTGATGCTGAAAATTAACACACACCAGTCAATGTTAGCAAGCACTAGCTGACAGTTAACCAACATTAGCCAACACATACTAAGTCAACCAAGGTGATCCAGTGCTAGACAGCACTGGCAGAAATTAACACTCACAAGTCAACATTAAGAAACCATAGTTAACACTGGCCAATGCAAGCCACAAGTTAACCAATGTAATCCAGTGGTAACTGCACAAATGAACATTAGCAAGAACTAGCCACTACTATGTGACAGTAGACACTAGCCAACACCAGCCAATGGTCAGCCACCGCTATCCAACATTTTAGCCAGTGCTGGTCAACAGCTGACCAGCACTGCATACCTTAGCACAACACCAGCCAAAGGTTGACAAACCAGCACTGGTCTAACATTGGTCGGTACACTATATACCATGGCATATATGTCATGCCATGCCATTTATGTCATGTCATATACACTAAGATATACCACACCTTGTCATTCACATCATCCTACTTATATATGTGTCACGTCATCTATTACCATATGATTGCGACGCATGCAAATTGTGGTATAGTATATACTCTGGCAACATAATGGCCGTGATGGCTTTTTTGACATGTACTATTGTGAGCAATATGAAAGGGAACACAGGAACGCGTGGCAAACAGCCTAAAGCACAGGTATCAGTGATACGTGGCGGCAGCTGTTGGAAACGTAGTGGAGAGGGGAAGGCTGTTCTAACAACTGTTAGCACTCCTGCCTTGCGCTTGTTTGCACAAAGTGCAAGACATGGCATTGCACCAAGCGTTTGCGTGAAGAAAAAGAGAAGAATGAAAGAAAGGAAAAGAATCGCTGCATGTCACTGCGAGAACTACCGCATCTTATCGAATATCGGACGATACCGTGTTATCGGTGAAATGGCGTAAGTTGCTGCCTTGTAGAAACGCCAGCGTAGTGGGAGTGCCAACAGTTAGTGGAAGAGTGCCCTCCTTTCCACTCGGTTTTTCACAGCGCCATGCACGTATCGCTCCGAGTCGATTTCAAGGCTGTTTGCTATGCGCTCCTGTGTTCCCTTTCATATTGCTCACGATAGTACATCATGCCATCTGAACCATTAATATTATGAAGAAAAAAGTGGCATGCATGTCAGGAATGTTCATGTTGAGACCTCCCATTCATGTTTTCCCTAAGTGAATATCATGCGACGACATGACCACTATGGCATCATAGTGGCCTTATCATGTAATTCATGATTTGCATGACATTATACACATGTCAAGGCCAATCATGCATACATGCTTGCAATGTAATGATTTCGTGCCATGCAAAGTTTCGTATAAACAAAGCTAATGAAATGATACCAAGAGCAGCAAGACACAGGTGACTAGACAAATAGTAGATACGGTCCAAATGCCTTTGGTTAGCGAATAAATCCTTTCATAAACAGGCTTACACGATGAACTCATAGCTGCTACAATTAATGGTTGTGAAATAGAAGCACTAGCTTAATATGCAGTTACTGAACTATAAAGAATGAATCCTTGAATCATTCATGTGGCACAACAATGTAAAGCGATGCTTCAAAGGGATGATGATATGTAGCGTTTATTGACGCAAGGGCCATGCTTCAAAGGGAGAGTATCTGGAAACATTAAAACAGCTTATACTGATAAATATTCGAGAATGCTATGGTCATTAAACTCATGGTTATAGGTGCATCATTAGAGAAGAAAATGAAGATAAACTTGCTGTTTTCTAATTTCGTGTTGAAACTACAGGTGCATATAAGATGTGTCAGCACAACATGACATATTTGGGAGATATTCTTTTTTTATCTTGTTCACATTGGGCCAATCAAAGTTCCCAAACCTTGCCATGTCAACTCTATGGCTCCCTTAGGAGTGAATGTCATCTGCTTCTGCCAACAAGGAATTATGCAGCTGTTAGCAGATGCTGTCAAAACCAGCGATGTCATAGCAAGCTTGGGATGTTGCGCTGCTACTTATCTTTTCTTATGGCACTCCTTCTTCCCTGTTGAAGACCCCCTGACATCAGAAGTGGCATTTTTGTACTGAAGGACATACTAATACAGTCAATCCCAGGTACACTGAACTAAGAGGGGATTGTGAAATAGTTCGTTACAGTATCGATAACTTGAAATAAAAAATGTGCCTATTCAAAGACCTCTTCAAAACAATGCACATCTCAGATTGGTTTCCTGAGGTCGTAACAAGCAGTTGCTTACTTATTTGGCCACAGTATGCAAAATAACAATGTGAAAATAATTGTAATTGTATTTTATTTCATACGCAAACAGTTGGTAACCTTGGCTTTCGTTTCCTTGTGGGCCACCAAGTTCCTCAAGCCATTCTCAGTATTGTTGAGGCCTTATGAATCGGCAAATCCAGCTCCTTCCATTATGCCACAACAGCAGTGAACCACAGTGAACGCACTCGGAGCAAGGCACAAAGTGCGGCACTAGACATTCATTACTGCTCGCATCCAATCCCTCGGCACCGGTGACGTCAGCCACTACTTCGGCATTGGTGTGGTCGGATACGGCTTGTATATCGTCACTGGTACTAATTCAGTCATCTGCGCCTGGGAATACTGATAACTCACGAAATTAATTGAGGCATGCGATGCTGTTTGCTGTCTGCGGTGATGACCCATGCAAACTCACCACTGCACACCGCAATGCGTGCTTGTGGAAACAGTTCACAACGGTGCTTCACTTGGCTTATTTCCAAGCATCAGTCATCAATCTGTACCGCTCCGAGAAAGTCAACCTCTAGTTGAACCACAGAACCGATAGTTGAACCATGGTTGAACCACTGAACCGATAACTCCAAAAGTAAAATGATAAGTGCACATATTTCTGCTCTCGCTAGCCAGAATGGAGTATGGAAAACCTCATTCTTCTTTGAATTGAAATGAAATTACTGCCACGTAACAACCCAGCACGAGCTACATGCACCATGTGATGCCAGCTGAGTTTCAGCTCAGTTGGCAGAGAACTTTCACAGGCTCAGAGACAAAATAATCTGCAGCATGGTCTTCTGAAGAGGGAAACGTTCAGACGGCATATGTCTTTGTCTGCTGTCTGTTGCACACCTCATCATTTCTGCATATGAAAAGACTCTTCAAGAAAAACAGGTGCTCTGCACATATCAAAGCTATCGACACGGTGCCATTTCAAAAAGGTCACATGGTGTCAATTTCATCTTCCTCCGTAATTGATCTTGGAGTGTGTGAACCCATGCAGTCCACCTGCTTTTGTTTCTGACAGCAGTATATTTAGTGGTATCTTATTATAGTAAAATCATCTTACAATCATCTCTAAGTGCCCACTCATGCATTCTGTTTCAGTGTCCGTGTGACTCAGTAAGAGAGAGAGAGATTCTTGGATTGAAAAGAATAGAAAAGGACAGGATAGCAACTTTCTCTCGTCAAGGAGGACACCTCAACTGATCTATGTAGGGGATGGGAAAGGGGGACTAAAGCAGAGAAAGACAATGTAGAAAAACAGTGAGAGGAGGGAGGCACGGGCAAAGGAACTATTCTATACAGGGCACGGGGACACATCAAACGCGACATGTCACTCAGCAAATGATCTACTGTCACAGGGGAAGATGAAAGAGAGCGAATACAGTGTGACACAGGAACACAGGTTTGTGCATATCTTATTCTTTTTCCAGTTTCCATATTTTCTATAGACAAATGTGTCTGAACAGGCCTGGAAAGCCACCATTTTGTACAGTAGTAGCATGAGGAATACAAAAGAGGAAGATAGTAGTAACCGTGGAAATGGAAACAGTACAATATAAGCGGAAGTCTATCTGCAGAAGCTAGGAGGTGGCACCAGAATATTACATCGTTGTCTGTTCATCAGTGAATTCACTGGTAAGGTGTGTGGCAATCACATCCACTGACACCACAATTGAAAACAAATCAGTGCATGGACTATTCCATGCTCCGATGCTTCCGTAACTCTTCTACGAATGCTGTCAAACAAGCAAACCAAGTACGGGTTTGGCAATGTTGCTGCCAGAAGCAAAGAGTTGGTGCCCCTAAAGCCATAGCTCAGCGGTGCAACTAGAGGACTGCGCTGTTTGTGCAATCAGAGCAAGAAGTTATCGCCGCATTTCTTTTTTCTCTTTAGTGTACCGTAACAGGTACCTGCTCACAAGTCTAGCATTTTATACTCAATGATGTCTGGCTGCTCTATCTGTACACCGACCTTACAATCTCAAGACCTACGAAAAGGCAGTAAAACGTAACTACATGTTAGCAAATTTTAATATGACCTTTGACACAAAGGTGCAGGAAATACCAGATAGGGCCACATTACTGGAATGTTTTTATGGGTTATATGGAACTAACATGGAAACCACAAGCAGTAATTGTGTCTAACTGGAGGAAAGCAAATGAAAGCTCACCTTAAGCTCAGTGTGTACTGACCAGGTGCACGCTGGCTTTCTCTGACCAGGTAGCAGCCATCCCCCTCTTGCAGCATTCGCTCTGCTTCCTCGCGAGATATAATACCATGAAACCTAGGAATTACAAATGCTTTAAGGTACTGCTCACATTTTATGGTGCACAGTGGATAACAAAAATTGCAGAGAACAATCAATCACCTGCAGCTCTTTAAAAGATTATATAGAAAAACATCCTCTTATACAACAAAGCCTTTTATTTGCACAAATGTGGCACTACTTCATAACACTTCTTAGAACACGTAGAAAAGATGATGCAACACCATTTAAAAGTAGCACATCGACAAATATGACGACATGGTGCTACATGACGTCTCATAAGAAAAGTTTGGTGCATGAGAGCCCACTTACAGCACAACCAATTTATTGTTAGTGTGCTAAGTGTGCTGCAAAGTCAACTACCTGAAGAGTGCTGCTAGCTGCAACTTAACCAGCACACAGTTAATTCCTCTCTTGATTCCAATGCACTGCACCTGCATTTACATGCTCCATGCATGTTGACTCGAACCTGGAAATCAGCCCTCGCCTGGCTCACCAAAACGATACACCTTCACAAAGCATCGCCCCTGTTGTCAGTGCAATGTACTAGAAAGTACATTTGGTGCACCAGTTGCTTCATTCACATAAATGCCACTATGTATGGCAACCATGCCTGGGCAAACAATGGAAATTAAATTGTAAAATACATGCCCTTTTTTACATTGTATTTCATGGCTGTACATACTCACTGTGAATGAGAACATACAGAAGAAAGGAGACAGCAATATCATGAAACCAGTGCTCTTGCAACACATGGCATGCGGACTGATTAATCTTTATAACCTATTAACAGCAATGCAGTTTTTAGTTATGCATCGAAAACTAGTGAGTGTTTCACACTTTTTACTTTACAATCTTATCTAACTTGGCCCATGACATGACCATAGGAGAAGTATAATGGTGGTCCATGTCACATGGATGCTTTTAAGTGTCTCTGTAATGTTGCCACGCATGGTGCTTGATGCAAATAGGTTTAGTAGGTGCTTTCTTTTATTAGTTCCTTTATACAGAACCATGCCTTGTATATTACATTAGCTTGGTGTATACATTGTTCCATGAATTCATTTATAATATTCATGTTCTTGCATGCACTGCTGACCTGTTGCCAAGGCTGTACAGCCTTTTTTGTTGGCGTGCACTAAAATATACAAAAGTATACTTACTCCCTTCCATAATGAGCAGGGCGATTAGGCACCTGTGGCAAAAAAAGAAAATATGGTTCTATGCCTCATGCCACTATTATGTGTTCATAGCAATTAAATATTGAAGAAAGTGCAATCTTGCACAAAATGAAACAGCATTCATGATTGCTACAATTATCCTAACTACAACAGAGGAAAAATGGTCCCATGCATGATTCTACTGACAGTTTATGTCGTTATAATTTACTACATAAACTGTCCCGCCATGGTGGTCAAGTGGCTGTGACACTTGGTTGCTGTCCTAAGGTCGCGGGATTGAATCCTGCCTGCAACGGCTGCGTTTCGATGGAGGCGAAATGTTGAGGCCGGTGTACTGTGCGATGTTAGTGCACGCTAAAGAATCACAGCTAGTTGAAATTTCCCGAGCCCTCCACTATTGTGTCTCTCATAATCATATCGTGGTTTTGAGATGTAAAACTATATAAATCAAACCGCTACATAAACTATAAAAATATACTTATACAGCTGGTTTTCTATATTCTCCTTATTTATTATTACATGCAACACTTTGCAGTCCCACACACAAATCCAGTCCAAACGTGATTGCCTTTCTTAGAATGCAAAGTAGATTTGCCAAATGCAAACTTTAGTTTCTTGCGTTGATAAGCAAGGGAGGAACAACATCATTTTACACACAAGCTTCGTTCCACTAAAGCAATGGCATCCTTTAATTCAGCAGCCACATAGCTGAATACCAGATTCTTAGTGGTGCATGGCCTACCTCTTTATTGCAGACTATCCTCTTTGGCGTTGGTGCTTTTTGCTGTAGCTGGTACACTGAAAAAAATTACAAATATTATGCTTTTGCCTCCTTGAATATAAGCTCGGGAGAGTGCATCTAAAGCAAGCTTTACAGTGAAGGAACACAGAATATACATACAGTAGGACTTCCAGACTTGCGGTATTTCATTCATATGATGTTTCTGCTTCATATTCTCCGCTGCGAAGGTGAAAGTAAAGCAACCTGTTAATTCATCCACTCACACACTAGAGGACAGCAGTACATCAATTACATAACTGCAGCAAAACAACTTTTTTTCCCCCCAAAAGGCTATAGCTATTTATTTTAGGAAGGCTCGCTTCGACTCGAAGGTCTCGCATGCATGTAACCTACACGAGCCGAGCAAGTAGTGTGTATTCTTGTCAGGCGAGTCGGCTGTGAAAACATCCAAGGAATGGAAAGCGATAGGTGATCTTTCTGCGGAGCGGAGCTTTTGACTCGTCCCCGCGGTCTGGACACTATATTTAGTGCCTGGCAGACGCCCAAACGGCTGCAAACTTTACCTAGATATGATTCGCATGAGTTCTAGGACAAGGAGTTCAATATCAGATGACCCGTGCAAAGGATCAAACTGAAAGCCGGGTGTAGCTTGAGACGCTTCATGTAAGCGCCGGCGGAATGAATAGGCACCAAGCGCTCGCCCATCACCGAAACAAATTGCACCGACCGTGGCTGTGGGGAGCGGGCGCTCGCTTCTCTACCGGGCTTCTAAGCGCGAACTAGAAACCAAGTGCCGCATGCACGGTAAAAACGCAGTGGACGAACCAATGCGCATGTTCTCACCGAATTGTCGTGCCATTTCCACAAATGGTCGCAAGCAGCGGGGCTGCCGCTGCAGGAAATGACAAATCGGCCACAAACCGCGATACACACACACACACACACCCGCGCGCACGCTGGGTCGTCCGACGCTAAGACGGCGTCAACACAGAAGTAGCAGGCATCGCGCGAGGCGTCCTCTCCTTGTCAATTGCTTTATTAAACTTCCGGTCGAGGCCGGCATCAACTCATCTCGGGCAGGCGTTCACTCGTCGGGCGGCGAAAAACTTTTTTTTGTCGGCAACTCGTCTCGCCGTTAGGGCTAGTCAGCGAGAGGAGAGCGACGGCCGGAAAGAGAAGAGAGCGGAGCGAAAATAGACTTGCGCCGGTGGCGCCGCCGCGCGGAGGACCATATAAGCAACCCTAAAGTTTGCTCTTCCACATCACTTCGCGATCCGGACCAGGACGGCGAGCATCTTCTCGTAGGAAGAGACCCTCCAGAAGAACAAAATGGTGCGTGCCCCGAAATTTCCCGAGAATTTGGATACTCCTCGACCCCTCAGCCGCGTGAAACAACGAGCCTAAACTTCTCTCGACATATTTTTTTTTCTCTCTCCCGTTTTCAGGCGGACCTCAAGCCCAATGAAGTTGAACGTGAGTGTTTGCCTGTGTGTTTTAGCGGTTTTTGGTTGCGCAGCAAGTCAAGTGGATACTGTATTTGCAAAATCGCTTACTAACCTGTGGCACCCGTTCTAAATTTTCCGCGCGTGTCTCCTATTTCACCCCTGGTACTGCGCGACATGCACTAGATGCAACCAGTGGAAAAGTATTCGGCATCGGTAAAAGCAATGAAAACTCGACAGAAACTTGTACGGAGTATATTGGGGTTACATGTAAGCTAACTTGAGCAATTAAAAACAAGGTAATTGTTTATTTCCTTTAAAGTATGAAGCAGCAGCGCGCGCTCGTGTGGGCCGTTCTTCAGGCAGGGTAGCTAAATATAGGCGGGTCTCGGTTACTTGATACCCGCGGCTCTGGGTTGAACACATTGCTTGATATTTTTGTGTAAAAGGAACGTTTTAGTCTCTTCATTCAGATCAAGATTTATTCTGGATATTGGGAGTATTCCACACGTTGCAAATTACATTTTAAAATATATAAATATTGGTTGGCTATCGAAGCATCGGCATTCAAATGAAGCATCTGAATATGTTTCGTCAAACAAAGGTAAATTTTGCACAAGGATCGCTTTATTTACCAATGTGAAGATAGTGTAGCTTTAATGCGATTTTCTCGTACGCGCTGTTACTAAAAAGAAAGAAAGAAAAAGGAATATGTAGCAACAGAAGTATGAAAGTGTACACGCTGCAATGCATAAGTATAATTGTCTTTTGATTACTGGTTATCAACTAAAAGTACTGTGGTTCAACCTCTTACTGAGTGATGCGCTCATACGTGCGAAAGCCCGTGTCTGCTTATGGTTGATGAATTTTTATAAAATCGGTTGCACAAAGGTTCTATCATCTAATTTTGCACATGTTGAAATTTACGTACCAATTGTGCAGCTGCATTTAGTGGTACCTTGGTCCTTGCTTTTTTAGAAGCACGTTAGGCTTTCTGAATCACACGTCCTTGCCGCCATTTTAGGGGTCGTAGGTCGTATAAGTGAAACCTAAACCGCCGACGCTTCGATCATCTGAAGGTCAAAGTAAATGGCACAAAATATTCTTAGCTCGCATTGATTCGGAAATAAATATTCGCCTACACACCGATCGACACAGCGCCCTTAATCAATTTGAGGCAGGTTGCATTACTGCATGCGAATAGACGGAGAGGGGAGTGTCCACAATATTGACGTACCCTGCATTACGATATTTATGCACATTTGGTTTATCACGCTATGCGATAGTTCAATGCTCAATTAGCGTCCTGTTCAATTGTACGCATCGTGATACGGCTGAACGCTTTTTTCAAGCAAACCTCGTTTCTAAAGTGAACAAAGCGTCGTTGCTTTAGCATGCGCTTTCTGTAAAATGCGTCAAAGAAAAGCTAGTTGACCAGCATATTGCCCATGTTCACGTGGTTTGATCGATTTTAAAGTTCGTTGTGGTTGAGACAGACACATATTTATATGTGTCTATGACAAAAATAAAATCTATATGGTTCCCTTTCATGCAATGAGAAACGCGCTTACGTATTGTATATTACCTGAACTCCGAATGAGTCGTCTACGTCACTGGTTCCCGGTACACGTGTAAAGAATGCAATTAGTTATTTTGCAATTGCTTTAGCAACAAAATTGAACTACTTCGAGTACGTAAGGGCGAAGCCAGCGTGTGGTTGAACCTTCACTAACGCATTGGTATTCATAAAAGAACAGGCGTTTTTCTTTCTAGTTTAGAAAAACAACAACATAATTTTATTTATATGTGGAACGAGATCTTACACATGCACACGCAGAAAAATATACAAGTCCATTTTGCTTACTATGGCTGCTCCATTTGTTCTCTTAGAACATAAACGTCCCTACAACAGGCATGAAAATATGAGATAACGGGGTCACATCCAACGCTAAGTACGATAATATCCGCAATGCCATACGATGTATAGAGAGAGACAAGCAATTCACACGCGAAACACTGTACCGACCAGATAACTTATAACTCGACTAATATTGCAAGTGAACAGTTGTGCTATACACACGGATACTCTAGACGCCAGTGCGTCAGTGGCTCAAGTTTCGCTGCAGAGATCCAGCACATCTAAACCATTTGACGCGACGGTTTCCATGCTGTACATTTCTTCAAACGATTACTCCACCGAAAGAAACTCCCACAGATACTCTCGTTTTCCCTATGAGGCCACTTGTATATGGAGCGGGTTTTCTAGCATTCACTGATGGTGCATGGCTTTAAAGGGATGCTAAAGCGAAACGCTAAAGTGCTTTAGACTAACAGCTTATTATTGGGAAACTCCATTGTCGTTAATTTCGCCATCTTATGTCCAATATTACGAGAGAAAGGCCAAGATCATAGTTTCATCTTGGATTCATCTTTGAATCTCGCGCCAACACTTTGAGGAGATTACGTCACGAACCTTATTCCTTTATTTGCGTTTTATCGCTACATTGGCTCAGTCTAATTGTCTGACACATGACACGTTAAGTATCTGTTTTCTTTGGAACGCAATGTTTATCTCTTTTGCCCATGGATAGTTACGTAGGGCTTAGTAGACGCCGTCAAAAATGTGTGACATCACGCATATTAGTGCAGGAACCTTCGCGTAGGCGTCGCCACTTGCATTTTCTTTTTACTCGTTTCCTGGCTTACCAAGGGTATTGTCTTCACGAGAATGGTGCTTTTGGTAATGTGAAAAGGTAATTTGCTTATAGGAGAAAAATCGCAATTCACTTTAGTGTCCCCTTAAGATATGCACCTCAAGTTTCGCCACAGCCCTTAATATTTTCGTTTCGGCTCATTGTCACCGCGCCAGCATTTGCTGTCTTTTAAAATTCTGATTAAACGCAACATTTTTTGCCTAAAGGTGGAAATGTCAAGATTGGCACTAGCCTTTCGTTGAGGCCATAATATGTGGGCGCTAGCAGAATATGCGAATTCTAGGTACCTGGTGTTCAACATCATGCTGCATATTCAGAGGCCTACAAAATAATGGCGAAATGTGACATATATTGCCTCAGATAAATACTCCACAATCTGCGTGCGACCTCGTTTAGTTATATGTTTGTCCATCTGTGAACACAAATAACACGAACATAGAATACAGAGAGAAAAGGAGGAAGCTTGTATGGTATGAATGTAAGTCACGGAACCGTCGCTAATAATTTAACATATGCTCACTACATATTCGCATTACACAGCTTGGCAGTGGTGTCTTGGTGACAGGATTATGTACGGCATTGTTTCTCGTCGACTCGCGGCGCCTTCGATAATTGTCCAGTGTTATGTAATTCGTTGCTTGTGTTTAGAAAGCGAAAAGTGCAGCGTTGTCGCATTTCATGATTGAAGGACTAATTGCCAGCGACTTTGATGTGGTTCGAAATAAAAGTGTGCTCCGCATGACAGTGCGCAAAAGTACACATTAGTCCAAGTTGAGTTTCTTTCGTGTATTGGTCTCTGTCGATAATGCAAAGGTTACGGAAAGCCATTTTTACCACGGAAATTTTCGTCCCCTGTAAGAACTGTAAGACTCGAATTTCTGGTCAGAGCGCATTTATTCCTTGTTTGTGCAGATCATACAATCTTAATCGATCCCGTTGTTTCCCAAGAGAAAAGATGCAGATGAAAAGCTCGGGTAAAAGTTCAGGTAAAAAAAAAAGAATAAAGAAAAAGACCCACTGGGTTTTTCGCAATGAGCCAGTATAAAGAAAAATAATAACAACTACGTGCACCTCACAAGATGTCTTCAGTGATTTCAAATACAAGGAACTGCATTTATGCAGGCGACATTAGTGCACCAGTTCCTTCCGGCCATAGTGCGTGTGAGCTCAGGGCTGGGGCAGCACGGCACTTCTGTTTTAGCTACACGTTATCAGAACTTCCCATTCTGTAGCATTCGACTAGGAACAACGACTATCACTGTCGACCTATGTTATTCGACATTAGCGTCCCTTTCTAAGCACAGGTGACATCTGAGTATGCGACACACGAAGTGGTTATAATGGGGGGAGGGGCGGGGGGAGGGGCGGTAACAGTTAGATGCAACTGTGGTGGACGTTCTTCAATGTAGTGCACGCATAGGTAATCGGATTATGGTAGTACGGACCGTTATAAACTTATCACCATGATGGTTTTATTAATAGCATTTAGAGACGATGGAGTACGCTGTCCGTTATAACCGTTTTTCATTATAAGCGGTGTCATTCTGTAGTGGACGCGACAACTTGATTTGGCCTACCGTGGGGGCATCGCAGTTATCATTGTCACCGGCTGCTCAATGATATGGATAACAGCGAAATTACAAAACCGAAATTGCAGGGCTCGCATTGTATTGTTGGGGAACTAACTGCCGGCCTCGTGATATTACGCCTTTCTTCATCCCTCCCTTGCATCGGGTGCCCACCGCTTTTTAAGAGCTGTAAGGGAATTCCGACGTACCATATCCACAGCACTCAAAGGCAAAGCACGAGACTTCTCCGTCGCCTTTCAGGTTTGTATGGTCGGTGCAGGGTTTTCGCCCACCGTGCAAGCCTGGAAGGATGGCGGTTTTAGAACTTTAGCGAACTTTAGCGAACTTTAGAACAGAACCGCGTCCGCTTGTAGTTACCGTTAAAGGAGTTGAAGTCGATGAGTAAGACGAAGGCCCGCCTGGTTGCGACTGTGCATACTTGAAAAGAAAAGATCCGGACACTGACCAAACGTGGTCACTGCTGAAGCTAGGAAAGAAACCTCGATAAGCCCCTGACGACCACAAAGAAAAAAAAGAAAAAGAACACTGCTCATTTTCTACTGGGCAGAAGGCAGCAGAACAACCAGACTGGTTGGAACGCATAGTTGTGCAGTTGCAACTGCGTTTTTTTGAAAAGCGTTAACAGAGAGCGGTGTCGAAGGTTATTCCCATTTACGTGTTCGGTATCAGCGTAATGCTTGTGGCGGTGTCGCAAGACGGAGCCGTGGAAGTGAAAAAGAAAGAAAGAAAGAGCACATATCGGAGTGTAGCCGCCTTAAATGATGCCGTGGCGGCCTCCAGGAAGGGGATTCATTGAGCAAACCTTATACCGCCAGCCCGCCCACACGCATCTCATCCTGCGCACTCTCTCTATAGCCGTGAGTCACCGAGGAATTTCACTGAGGGCTCGCGGCCCGTGTCGTGTCACTTCGTAGACCATACACCGCTTTCGACACTCGAGCATCAGGTGCGAAAGCAAATCCCGGTGCACTGCTCTTTCAAACTCCCGCACGAACGACCAGACTCGTGTCTCGTTTGCGCCTGCACGGCGTGTTCCCGAATGGGAATGCGTGACCGGACAGATTCCGCTGTCGGACCGCTGGCTGCCCAAGATGGCTTTTGGTGGTGCCGCCATGTCCGCCGAGAAGGAGTAGAGGGCGAGAGGGCGAGGCACGGAGTCCGTGGCTTTTGTCGGGGGGCCAGGGCCTCTAAATTTGGCGTCGCGCCCTTTGCGTCGGCCGAGCAAGCAGGCAACGGGAGCCCGGTTCCTATTTCGGGAAGGCGCACCGCTCGCGTCGCTCCGACGTCGGAGGCGGCGGCGGCGGGCTGCCGCTCGAGCCCCGGCTATGAGCGCCACGGGCCCGCCGCTTCGGGACTCGCGGTGGCAGGCGCGGCCGGCTAGCAGCGCCATTTAAGGCTGCGCGCGCGCTCGTGTACTGGCCTGCTTGAGACCCAGGAGCTGGTTCAGCAAAACGGCGCCGGGTGTCTCGCCGATTCGGCCGTGCGCCCTTGTTCGACTTCGCGCCTCGGGTCCTGTTATTGCCACGCCAATTGGCCCACGTATCGGTCGTTAACTTTTAACGCAAGCATACTTTTTCAGCGTCGTTCATTCGGAACTGGACTGTTTTGAATTCTGTACGGGACAAACCTATTTATACGTCCTCCTGCCGTTCAGAAAAAAAAAAGAAAGAAAGAAAAGAAGACGTTTACAGATATGGGAAGAAAGAAGAAGAAGAAAAAAGGAACATATATATAGCTCAACCAGTTTGAACGTTGTAAGCTACCTTACACTGGGGAAGGAAGAAGTGGGTTGATAAAAAAAGAAAGGGCACATGTGTATCGATGGTCAAAGCCACCCGGCCTATATATGCACAGGGAAGGATGACACCGAGGTGTATACATTGTGAAAATTACCTGTGGCAGTTCGCAATGTGTACTCACCCAGTGAGGCCGGTTTCTTGTCGTGTCTGCTTTCTGCTATCTTTCATTCCCCTCACCCCTCTTTCCCTGCATAGGGTAGCCAGCCGGTCTCAGAACTGGCTAACCTCCCTGTCTTTCCTCCTCCTCCCGTTACATATATAGTGCAACTAGTATGGTGGGAGGGCTCGGGCTAAGCGGTTGGATATAGGTTTTATTTATTTATTTATTTATTTATTTATTTATTTATTTTATTTATTTATTTTTGTACCCCGAAGTCTTTATATATTTGTAGAGGGGATGAGAACATGAGCACCTACAAATTTCATGAAGCGTCCTTTATAGAAAACAGGAAAATTTCGAGAAAAGAAATGTAGTGGGAATGGTGAAGATCCATTGACCTATTCCAACAGGTCATTGTACATTAAAGGCAATTAACGCCAAAGCTCACCTTCAGGGCGTTAATCAGTTGGGCCAAATTTGCACATATCTTTTCATTATGTAGTGGGAATGGTGAAGATCCATTGACCTATTCCTGCAGGTCATCGTACTTTAAAGGCAATGAGCGTCAAAGCTCACCTTGAGGGCGTTAATCACTCGGGCCAAATTTGCACATACCTTTCCTTCATATCAGCTCTTTGCGACTGGTCAGCCGAATTTGCGAACGATACGTACAGCATCATTGACAGAAGATCTTACGAATGTGCAAGAGCATTTTTGTGATCCACATGAATTTAAGGATACCCACTGCTTGTTTACAGCAGTGTCTAATCATACCGCACCGGGAAATGCTCGCAAAAGGAGCAGAATCGCCAATAACTCAGCGAAAGTGAAACAAAACTAAATTCGACCACGTACGTAAGTTTCTAGGGTGCAAGATAGAGCAAAGAAACATGGACAGCGTGGCTTAAATTCACATAAACGTCTGTCGTAAAGCCTCTTAGCCATTAAATGGACGCTTTCAGCGCCAGCGAGGTGGTGTACCGGTTACGGTGCTCGGCTGCTGAGCCGAAATACGCGGGTTCGATCCCGGCCTCGCCAGTCGCATTCTTAATCGAGCCGTAATGCTAGAGGCCCGTGTACAGAGGTGGTAGAAATTTCCTGAGCCCGCCACTACGGCATCTCTCATAATAACATCTTGGTTTTACACGTAAGACTACAGCAATAATTCGCTAATTATGATAAGTTCAACAGATGAATTGCATAGGATTGACGTCACGAACAAATAATTCTAGCGCGGGAGACTCTTGCGTGTACAAGGCCAGAAGGACCGAGTATGACGTGGACATTCTTTTGAATTAATAGTTCATTAAAGGAGTATAGCTGCACCGAAAAGAACGTTGGTTGTGAGTTGAGTTATTAAATATACATTTAGGTGGCTCACATGACCATTATTAGCGCTAACTCTGTGATACACAAAAGTGGAATCCAAACAAAACGTAAGTTCAGAGGTAGATGAAGGCTTGATGCGACGAGAAATCGTTGGACAGCGAGTGTTGCCGGAGTAAGCGTTTCGACAAGACGTCCTGCCTTCCCGTTCGTAGCTTGAAGGCTGCGTGTTTTGAGCTGTCCATTGTTTGTACTTGCACTGAGACCTGCCTGCCTCTTGCTATAGATCGTGTAGAGCAACCGTCCCGGATAGCATCCGTCCCGGTTTCGAATCTAGGACCAGGACGAATTTCTCACAAACTGGGAAACCTTCCGAGAAATCCGTATGGATTTTCTTTCTAACCTCAGGCTAGAGTAAGAAAGATGAATTTTCTCTGTTGCACAGTACGTGCTCCGCCTCACAGAATTCGGACTGATCTTAACATCAACCAGCCGTGTTTTCTTCTTCTTCTTCTTTTTTTATCTGTGTGTTAAGTTTATACTCGCAATACGTATCCAAGCTGTACATAGCAGTAAGCCCACGTTTATACATCTAAACTTTAGCACATAATCAGCGATGGCGTTATGCTCTGTACTTCTGGAGCCCTTGTTTGTGAACTGTTTTCCATCGTGCTTGCCTGTCGTATTGACGTCCATGAGTCAATTCCAGCGGCTTTCACATCTTCAAAGTTAAACCGCGAAACTACAAGATATAATGACCTGGTCAATACATACATCGGCTACTGGTCAACACATATATCACCTGTTCAACATATTTATCGGCTACTTGTACCTCTACGCTGCAGCAGAAGCTGTGGTTTGTCAAAAGGAAGCTGAAAACCGCGCCTCCTAGTGTAAAGCTCCTAGCATATAACACTCTCGTCAGAACTACTTTAGAGTATGCTTCAATCGTATGGAACCCCTACAGCAAAAGTGATGTTCTAGAACTAGAACGTGTCCAAAGAAAAACAGTGCGCTTCATATTTAATAAGCATAGGATGACTGACTCGTCTACCTTATTAATGAAGCAACATAACATCCCATCGTTAGAATCGCGCAGAAAGGTCAGTAGGCTCATTTTTCTTCAAAAGTGTTTTACCGGAAATACAAAAGTAACCACTCCTGATTATGTACGTCTCCACACAACTATAGGAAAACTAGACACACCCACAGTAGGGCACGTGCCCTAATTTTGCGAAAACAAAATCGTATAAATACAGCTTTTTTTCCCTAGAACTGTGTCCGAATGGAATGCTCTACCCTCCACTGTTGTTGATGCCTGTGACTTTGTACGCGAACTGAAAAATTTGTACAGCATGTCGTGATTGTAAGCGATCTATCTCTTGCGTTTCCTTTTGGTTCTTCCTTTTTTCTTTTTCGCTGTGACTGCGATGTTTTTTATGATTCTTTAATCACTGTGCAGCCCCTGTTGCATGGACCACGCGGTGGTCTGCAGTTTTGCTAAATAAATAAATAAATAAATAAATAAATAAATAAATAAATAAATAAATAAATAAATAAATAAATAACGCTGGCTACGGAGGACACCGTACGCTAAACATCTCGCTGTTACTGGTATTCGCGAAAATTTAAACTCTGTGTTAGACGTACAACTGCAGCGTCACCGACGACTAGGAATTTAATGCGTTGCACTTCTAAGTACGATTACATGACGCGACAGCCCAGGAAAATACATGAAGGCCACGCTAGACCTGCATCCATGTGTATAGTAAGACAAAAGTTGTTTATGCCGAATGGACTGGAGAAATGGACCTCTTATAAGGCACGTTATGTCTGAAATTAATAAAAAATGATTGGCTACAATAACTGAGTTTAAAAGGCCACCAGGACGGTCTTGTGTCTGAGGGATCAAAGCATATGAATCTATGTCATTTTTATTGGGCATGGTTCGTGGCCGCATGCAGAGGCCCGTGAGCACTTCGAGATCTACGACATGTGCGCCGAGGGCAAGGTGGACTGTGCCGACCTGGGAGCCCTGCTGAGGTCCCTCGACCTGCGCCCCACCAACGCCATCGTCGAGAAGAACGGAGGCACCCAGAAGAGGGGTAAGCAACTATGTGCACGTGCGCAGTCACATTTTGCTTAGGACGTCCCGCGAAATGACATCATGCGTAGTTCTAAAACCTTGCTTGGCATATGTCCATACGAGTAATTTTACATCAACGATTTCCAATTGCAATAATTCCAAGATTACCTTTGCTTTTCGGGCTATCCCTGTCCCACATAATTTATTTAGTTGTCTTTTTAGATATTGCCAATACATCTCATTGCCTTTCTTTTAAACGTTGATTTGCCTTTATACACGCAGATAATTTTCTCGCTTTTTTCTTTTTTCTTACCTAATCCAAACTGTCTTGGTCGACTTATATCTGTTCAGCAGTATTTCATCTATTGTACATTGACAATACGTAGCATTGGCAATATTGTCCATTGACAATGGGTGGAATATACTGCCCCTCTTGGTCATCTGAGCAGAAATGCAAACACACTGAGGGGCACCTTCCCAGATCGATAGCCTATGCCCTGGCGCAGGCAGCTCGTTTGACCGAGATGGTTTGGTCGACGAGCCGAGGGGCGGTGGACAACGCACTCTTTCGCTGCTCACGGGAAGGGTCGATGGCTAAAGGGAGGTAGTAGGCAGTAATTCTGATCACACTGCCAGAAAGTGAGGTAGACAATGTCTGATTTACTACAGAACCTCACTATGAGGACCACTGCGCAGGGAAGTGCAGACCTAATCGTACGGGACGAGCAAACGGTGTTGTTTTGAAACTTTCTTAATGCGGCTTTCTGTAATTTCCATAGTATTGGTAGGGCAACGAGAATTTCTAAGGCCTCACCATCATGCGACTACTGTGACGACACAACTCCACTGTGAATTTCCCGCGCGTGCAGGTGAGAAGAAGATGACGCTTGAGGAGTTCCTGCCCATCTACAGCCAGATCAAGAAGGACAAGGACATGGGCACGCACGCCGACTTCCTTGAGGGTCTCAAGGTCTACGACAAGGCCGAGAACGGACAGATGCTCGAGGCTGAGCTGGCACACGTCCTGCTGTCTCTGGGTGCGTATGTGTGTAACCATCCGTTGTGCCGTTGACAATAAAGTCGTTGAGGACATTTCTGTATGTCGATGTAGACTAAATAGAGGTGTGATAAGGGCAAGGGCATGCTCTGGCTGGTCGTCCATGTCATTTATAGCAAGTCTTGCCACACTGTAGGAATATTTCCTTTTCTTCATAGCCTCCTGAGACTACTTCCGATGTTTTATTGCTGTTTACGTGTGTTTATATAGAGCACGACTGATGAATGGAGTTATGGAGCACAGTACGGAACATATATGTGTCGTGCTAATATAACGCTTTCAACACAGACGACGTAGCATACGTACAACTCACGTGAATCTGGAAGGCAACACCACAGATACATTTTTTTATAGAAATTAAAATTAAGCTGCATTATTGATGCAAGTCATGTAAACTGAAGAATTGATGCTTCGCCTTGGCCCTCAGCATCCTGATCCAGCCATTACCTGCTATGTGCGGTTTGCGGGAAAGTCCAATTTGTACATAACGGGATAACTGCGAAGGCCTCGCATGAGACAGCAATACTGTTCAGTTATGTCATTTCTCATTGCACGGATATGCAAAAGAAGAGGGATCTATATTAACCGTACAAGCATTTCACAAGTTCACAGCTAGGCAAGCATGAGAAGAACGTAAATGTTTCCACGCTAAGCATTTACTTCATGGACCACAAACAAGTTAGCCCCATCACATATCTTGCTGCAAAAAGACAATATTCTTTCCGTGTACGTACTTGGATACACCATCTAAGAGAAGCACACGAGATTCTTTGTTCCGGGAGGACGTTTTCTTTTTTTTTTTTTCCTTCGTTTATCTTGTAGAAGCGACCTCGAAAACAAGCGTACGAAGGGGCTCATGGCAAACTGAAAATTTTCTAACAGGCTACAGCTCTATAACCTAAAGCGTGGTCTATAGCTGAAGAGACAAGAACAAGAACCCTTATTACAATATTTTTACGGAACTTTACAGGTGAGCGGTTGACCGACGCCGAGGTGGACGAAATCATGCAGTGCTGCGCGGGGACAGTAGACGAGGAAGGGTTCATCAAGTACGAGAGTAAGTATACCATCGCCTGGTACGTTTGACAAAAGTTCCAAGTGTCACAATCACAAATTCGCATCACACTCCCTCTTAACAGTCCGTCACGCAGATCATTGTCCGGGATAATGTAATAGTTCAGTGGGAGAACCGAAAGGAAGACATGAGGGCACGCCCTGTACTCTGCGGTGATATGTGGCGGCTGCTTACAGCGCCAGACAGTGGCGTAAAGAGGTGAAACAGGGGCGATATCTTATAACGTTTCCCGAAGTGGACCGGTTCACTTGGCCTCGCCTGATTGGTCACAATCGCTCTTTTGCTGACGCAAGCGCGATTTTACCCATCCACGCGCGGGCAAGTGGACCAGCCCACTTTTGGAACTCTTATAAGATACCGCTCCAGGTCCGCGTTTGGCGTCAACTACTGGTGCCAATATTTCCCGCAACAGATAGCTGTTCTGGCCGCTAATGTGTGACGCCAAAGGCGGAAGTGATTTCTTGTGCTTCCGCTGGCTGGCGCCGCAGGCAGTAGCGTCCGAGCAGAGGCCACGCACTCTAGCGTTCGTTTTCGTAAAGGCCCATCCGTTACATTCACTTCCCGTTGGGGCAATGTGCCGCATTGCGAATGGGGTCGTCCACTGTGGTCGTACAGTTATGGGGCAACATAGGTTTTAACGTTAGACGGGCAATTCTGCCGCTTACAACTTCTGAGGCATGTCGATGATAGTATACTTGCTCCTGTGCGAGGCTGTTCATTAGCAATACGCTTGTATTCTGCAGCTTATTGGTGGCCGAACTACCCGTTTAACTGCAGAAGGCTCACTTGGTATACGACGTTTAAGGTGTGTTAACTGGTTAACGCCATCGTTATTCGTTGAATTCGCTGAGGGAACCAGGATATCCATTACTATAGAGAAAATAGCGCCAGTTAGTCTTTTCTGTCAAAAACCACTTGGATCGCAGGTTGGTTTCTCCTTCGTTCATATACAGCGCTAACCGCTAAGGCGATCTAGAGAATGCATCGGCAGAGCAGTTGTGTTTTCGACGCAAGATGTATGTCATGCATTCTGCAGAGCGGTACCTTACTGCATTTCTGTCGCGTTACATTTGTGTCAGTACGATGCGAACACCGAAAATCTTCTTTCTCCAAAAATTACCGTTGCCCAGCATAGAAGATGAATTCCTATGTAAAGGTACAAGTGATCATCCGAACAAAAAAGAATATTATTCATTTTATTTATTTATTTTTATTTATTTCGAAGCACCTTACAGGCCTCATGGGGGGGCATTAAGTAAAGGGAGAGGAGAGGGGCATTACACAAAGTATACGTATATAAACATACCAAACTTGAAAACAACACGAAAGAAACAATTGCAAAACAATAAATTGAAAGCTAAAAAGAGAACAACACATTTATTCGCATTTACTGTTTAGGGTACAATGGGAATGACAAAAACGTATTCTTATCGTATCATAAAACAAAAACTGATGCTAGCTCATGCGGGCACAGAGGAAACAACAAGAGGAAAATACAAAGGCGATCAATTCAGTACGCGGCAAGATTACACCCAAAGAATCGATCCGTCCCGAATACCCACGACTCCATTAGCATGAATGCACCTTACTCGGGTCGATCAAAAGAGCATAATCGATGACTTTATACCTTCAGCCATGCATCCGTTCGTTGCGGCTCGTTCGTGACACATCGTTGAACTAGGGTAACCGCAGACACGGTGGTTAGCGGCGGGACAAACATCTTGAACAAAAGAATGAAGACATGCTAGCAGAGCTGCAATGTGGGCCAGTTGTTATGAATTCATGAGTGCTCGCGCTGCCAATGCTTGGAGAGAGTGACCCTCTGTTTCTCTGTTATTTCTTGCACTCTCGTCCAGCCTTAGCTACGCGAGCAGTCATGAATGAGGGTAGGTTTAGAAAGACCACGGGACCTTTGTGAAACTTCAACAAATGCACAGAACTTGGCGTCACAGGCCCTTCCTCGAGGGTGGGGCCGGGCAAGGGCTGCTACGTTGCGGGTCGTGATGGACGAAGAAGTCGTGACTTCGCCACGGGTCGATAGCTATTATGCTGAAATCGGCGCGCACGATGTGTTTTTCAGTGGTGTGGTCTTTTCCTTCTCTTTTCAACCGCTCGCAAGCAGAAAGGGCCCCGTTTATTTATTTGTGTAGCTTGCCATAGAAAGTGAAGTCCGTTGTGAGTGAAACAACAAAAGGCTAATGAACAATTTAAACGAAAGCCCATTGTGATTGAAAAGAATATAAGCAACAATATAAATAAAAATGTGTTCGATTGATGAACGATGTCCCGCGTTTGCTACGTGCTCCATCGTTTTCGCATATGATGTAAACAGTGAATATGATTATGCCTAAAATACGTGAAGGGTGAGACATAATGTCATTCGATATGAAGGCTTGCAGGAAGCAGAGAAGTACATGGTCTTTTACTTGATTTAATCATTTACACAAAGAAGAGGCGTAAAAGTATTTAACACAACTTTTTATAGAGTGCGTATTTTAGAAATCTTTCGCGAGATGATGAAATGGAAGCATCCTCTTCTCGTTGCCTCTTATCCCAATTTTTAAAGAATAGTGACAAAAGTTCCCGAATTGCGGCTGGTGGTGCACAATATTCAGTTTGCTTTTTCTTATCACACTGAGATTAGGGCGGGAATAAGGATACGAATGATCGACTATGTCCTTCTTTTTTTTTTTTTTTTTGCTTCGTAGATGCTATTCTACATTGATCCAACACCATTCGATAATTTCTTACTCAACGTTTAGTATTGCCTCACATTTTCTCTTGCGAACACTTGATTGATTTGTAGGGTTTAACGTCCCAAAACCAACCCTGATTATGAGAGACGCTGTAGTGGAGGTCTCCGGAAATTTTGACCACCTGGGGTTCTTTAACGTGCACTGACATCGTAGAGCACACGGGCCCCAACATTTCGCCTCCACCGAAATGCAGCCGCCGCGACCGGGATTCGATCCCGCGATCTTCGGATCTGCAGCCGAGTACCATAACCACTATACCACCGTGGCGGGGCTCTTGCGAACAGTCATAGTGCAACAGGCCTCTTGAAATACGGTTCATATTTCTTTCCTTAAAAGAATGAAATGCCATGTCGACTTGTCTAACGGTTGCGTTCCTTTTCCACGCGCAGACTTCATCAAGAACGTTCTGGCTGGACCATTCCCTGAGGAGCAGAAGGACAAGTAAGATACACACTCACAACGGGGGGGTCGAAGAAGTCCACGCGAGGTCGTCGTCTCTGTTTCCCCTTTTCGCTCTACCCGTCTGTCTCCGTCCGCCATCGGCGTCAACTCTCACCGCATCCACTCACTGCCCGAGAAACGTGGGAGCCAAATCGTCGTCGTCCCCCGGTCGCAAACAACGGCAGCAGGGGCAGCGGGAAGACGATCGCCCGGATGTGTCACGGTCACTCTGATCTTTGCTCACCTTTTTTCTTTCTCCTGTCCTCCGATTGGCCGGATATCGCGAACGTCACAGCTCGCTCCGGCACTCGATTGGTGCGCATATAATCCCGCATCATCGAGTGCCAGAGTCACTGTTGGTCGTCGGGAACGCGAAGTGATGAAGAGACAAGGTCTATACCCAACCTTCTAAGAAGAGAAACTTGAAAAGAACCACTGACGACACGTTGTAAAAAAAAAATAACGTTTAATTTGTAATAATTGGAAACTATGTGGATGTAAGAAATCGGGCATGTACAAATAAAGCTCCCCAGATATAAGGAACGTGCCTTAGAAAGAAAATTATACGCTGTTCGGACAATAAAGAAGAAAAGACGTGGTGTGCATTCTCTTGTAATAAACCGCGCCATTGTCACTGCCTGTGTCATTCGTCTGCACGATGGTGAAGATCATGAAGTGCATAATCACCGGCACCGGGTGAGCACTTCATCTCCATCTATATGTTCCCTTTCGCATTTTCCACTGCAGGGCAGCCGACCGAGCTCCTTCGGCTTAAACTGCGCACAAATACCAGATGACTTTTTTCATCAAGCAGAACTCACAGATACTAGGACTAAAATACAAGGACCAACAGGTCTTCCAAAGCAAGAAAGATGACATCACCTTTTCTCTCGCGCGCTCTTTGTTTCGCTTCGCCTCCTGCGCTGAATGAGAAGGCGAAGTTGAGCTCCTATCTAGTGAGAGGCGTTAAAAGCGGCGAGGTTAAGACGCGAGCACTTGAAGTGCGCTTACGATGTCTCAAAGCAAGTTGAAACGGCCGGACCTTTTCTTACCTCACACTTAACCATCGTCCCAGCCGCACTTCTTGGTTAAGAAGGAGTGCCGCAGTGGAGGTGACGGTCTCCTTTTTCAAGTTGCGTCTCTGTACGACAGCAGCCCAGAGTGTTCGCCTCGTAGATCGTTACATTATACATATGACGGGTGTCTACTTTCAGGTTACATTCATGCCCACAACCACTCGACCTTGTGTGCTCTCGCATCTTTCTTTTTTATCTCAATTGCAGAATAATATTAAACGAAAGAGAAAGGTGCAGACCTGTTCAAATTGAATCCGGCAATTTGCAGTAATTGCAGGCAGCAAAGAGTAGGAAGGTGTTTACTAAAATAAAACACTGCCCTAAGGGAACGTTACCATCTTGTAGGTCTGCTGGGAAGTCCGCAGCCAGCTCTTGAAATATACGTCACTATTTGTGGCTGTTTCTGATCAGTGATCACGCCATCGCACTTGTGAGAGAGGGATGAAGATTCTTGAGTACAGGAAAGATGTGGGCTTTCAGTGGCGCAGCAACTGTCTGTGGTTTTACCAACGCAGTTACGAATGGTACGTACCGTCCAGTCACTGCGTGCTCATGGTGATACCGTCCATGAACGCCGTTGAGATCTACAATACCTTGTTTCAGCAGTTCCTTGTACAACTGTGGAAACTACAAGCCTCTTCCACCAACCAGAAGGGCGAACACATCTTGAACGTACCCTTCGATGCCCTCTTGTCTGCTTGCAGCGAGCTCTGTAGGTGTACCTCCGAACATATGCAATATATCTCCTTTAGCAAGAAAGACTGCGCTCAATAGTCTTGGCTCTACTCCAAGGGACTAATGAAGCACAAGTAAGGTTTGAGCCCGCCGACACGCTGTGTCCTGTGTCCATCCAAGCCCTGGCGAAGTCTTCTTGCCCTATTTGCTGGTGTGGCCCAGCAATAATTAACACTTTACTGGATTAGCAGCCTGCTCGACATGGCCAAAGCAGCGTTTCCGTTCTCTTAGCTGCCGTTACTTCTTGTTGCAGAATACCTGCTCTGCGTGCACCCGGAACTGTGGGGCGCGAGTAGGCCAGGGACTTGGGCTTAAACAAAGCTTTTACGTACGCCGCGTAGAGAAAAGGAGAATGTCTATTTCACGTCGTTTCTTTTCTGGCTGCATAAATCTCGCTTCAGTAATCGATGACCATACGCCAGCCAAGACGATCCCAGCTTGGAATGATCTGAAATGTGTGTTTCAAGTGGTCCATAGCATCCTCGGGCGCGCAGCACATGAGTGCGCGTTAAGCAAACCTTGCCGTCGAGTTTTAATGGGTTGAAGATTGCAAATCACGTGCCCCAGACATATGCAGGATTCCCCCCACAACACTGTTTACTATAACATACTGCATATCCCAACGGCCCAGCACTCTGAACGGTTAAGGAAGCGTGCCAGCAGTGCACGGTACATCCGAAACCACTGATATACATGGCATGCAACTTCCATAGCTTTTCTCTAATGAGTGCTCTTAGAGAAGTTTTCCGCTGTCCTTAGTAATATGTCCAGCAAAAGAGGTGTCTGACACCTTAAGAACAATTCTACGTAAGAATATTTTGTGAACGCACGTCAACACTTTTTTCCTGCAGTGCAGTCTTGAAAATAACGTCTGCTAAAGGAACAAGTAAATGCCACAGACGGGCGCAGGGCCTATAGTCGGACGTTGAATTAGTGTGATTTTAGTGATGGTTATTGGCCTGCATAAATATTGGGCGGTTCTCATCCTATTCAATGTATACAGGCTAGGCCCTTTATAAGAAGATATGTTTAGCTTAAGTGCCTAGCTCCATGCCCTACTAGACGCCGAAAACGCATTGTAAAATGTAATTAGCTAATTCCACCTCTTACCAGCGACAAAGCCGTACTTGATGCGTAGCTGCTTCTGCAAAGCTGGCTTCTCCACAGCAACAGTACCTGTGCGGTGAAGCAAGGCTTAATGATGCAGTCATGCTGCCTGTGTCAGCCTGCCCCCCCCCCCCCCCCCCACACACACACACACACTAAAGCGCACGGGTGTGGCATATGTGCAACAGTTCTGTATCAGTTGCAGGTTAGATATATAGACTACTCGTATGCAACGAGCGTTTTTAATCGTACGTAGTCTACTAGCAAGAATAATGCCACTTCCGCGTTGGTTCTACGACGACAGCTGTTCTTTTATACATCTGTCTGTAATGCAAGAGCTTTTTGAAAAGCAGTCGATATGTCTTTATATTTGATATAACATCAGGAAATAATACATTTTCACATAGCCTGCTTAGTTATAGCACGCTAGTTCAACAACGTATAGCAGCTGACCAGGTATTTGATGAGCGCAGGATGTCCTGAGGTGATCTCGCTACGACTTGATTCCAGAATACATATCTTAGGGAGCAGCCGACTTCCTGAAGCCCACTGATGAGCATTCTGCCAGCGTAGAATTCCTTAATTCGCTAGCGTTTACATGGGAAAGAAATTATACGTATTAATATACACCTCGAAGTGTACGCTGGGGTTTGTTTTCTTCAATTTTATGTCGCCAACATGAAGCACTCGTTTAACCGCTGTGTAAGGCTGTAGACGACTAAATGTTGAATAAAGGTTGCTCGATTTGAAACCAGTCTTGCGTACTGAGAGCCACGAACGGATGCACAAAAGAAAAGATTGTCACCGCAAGTGTTCCTTGTATGCGTGCTTCCGCTTGCGCCTCTGAATGCAATATCAATCTAAGCGTGGGCGCGGCCGACAGCTGTTGTGCCGCACTTTTCATCACTACAAGATTTTCAGCTCGCCATGTTCGTACTGGAACGCGTATCCGATATTGTATTAATTGCGCCACATTAAAACAAAGAAAACAAAAACAAACAAGTTTTGTTCAAATGGGCATCCCAGAACGTTCAGGAGAGCGTTTTGTTCCGAGTTAGCTTGTTTCACGGGTATAATAAATTATATCGACAATTAAGACTGACGCATATAATTAAACAAAACGAAAAGGTTGAAATAGTGTGCTGAGCTGATGAGTTAGGTGATGTTATCCCCCCCCCCCCCATTTCTCTCTCTCTCTCTCTCTCTCTCTTTGGTATTTCATCAAGGAAAGTGGTTCACAAGAACGACAGAGACTTCGAGCGATCTACAGTGTTTCTTCAATGTCCTAGCCTGAATCTAACATTCGCACAGGAAGACTCCTATTCGAGAAAGCGAAGGCGATTTCGGTGGTTCAAGCCTTAGCACAAATCGAAAAATAATTATTGTTAAGGCATTGTTGATCGTTTCATGTATAGGTACATATGAATCCATGCGGTATAGAACAAAATTTCCCAGTAAAATGTTAAGAAAGAAAACTCCAAGTCGAGGTTTCCCTCTTTCCTTTACAAAATGGCACGTCGACATTTTAACCTCATGGGTCTTAGTGGGCCCACTATACAGACTTGAGGAAGACGGTTGGGAGTGCGATAAATCACGCAAGAGAAGAACTTTAAAAATGGAACAGGACAAGTTGCCTCCCACGTATAAGAGCACCACTAGCACTCGGTTTCGTTTCAAGAGTGTGTGCGTGTGTGTGTAGGCGACTCGGAGGACCCGCACATTCTGTACGTCAACATGACGCCTCGCACTAGGGACACCGGCTCGTTCCCATTCTCATCGAAGCCCCGTTCCGGGACCTTCTCAGCGGGGCGCCCCTCAGTTTGCGAAAGCCGAGAATACCCGCGTTCGCGTGGGTACAGCGGTGCCGCACCGAGGCCGCAAGAGGACGGAAGGACCGGCCTGAAAGGAGACGATGCCCGCGCCGTACTCCTCGCAGCTCCGAGAGAGTGAGTGCCTGGAAAGAAAGACCGCTATCGGTGACCCCGACCTCGGGCCGCTGGGAACACCTGCCGCCGTTGACGCCAGCGCGTTGTATTCGGCGCTGTGGTGGTATACTGAGACACATAAACCACGTGTGGCGGGCGTATATACTCGGCAACACGCGCTGGGCGTGAGTGGGCCGAGGCCCAGCGAACGTGGCCGCGCTAATTAGCTGCCGCGCTTAGATGCGCAGATGCTGCTACGTGCCGGCCTCGCGATACTATAGCTTTCCGCGCCGCTCGCACGCGTGACTAGAGGTGCCTGTGAGCGCTTGTAAACAAATGCATTCTTATGCGTTTGTTTAGCTGTGGAAGAAAAAATGCAAGTCACAGGTTCATTATCGCATGCTAAGACTACTATACGGCGAAAGACAAAATATTCTTCGACGGGGCTTCTTTGCGTCTGAATTAGTTAGCCGTCGCGTGAAATGAAATCTGACGAAGGGTGAAAAGGTTAACATTGAATCATGAGTGTCGGATACCCGCCTGTCCCTGTACAATGCATGCGAATGATGCTGAGATGCTGATTTTGGTGGTGATGGTGTCTGCCGCAATGCTATCGCTCACTATGACAAAAATAAAAAAAAAAGGAAACTCCATGGCTGTGCGGATTTGAGCTTTGCTCACCCTCGCAATGTTTTGCCGCGTTTAGGTACGCCCTTGTTATGAAGCTTGTAGTTCCTCAAGTCAAGCGTAAAGAGGATGACGAAATAGTGGAGATGGAAAGGTAGTGAGGATACCCATTTAGGACAACCGATATGCTGCCCTACATATTAGGCGGAATGGGAAGATTGAAAGATGAAGAGGAAAGCGAGAGAACGACAGCACATAACACAGTCAAGCACAGTCCCTCCCTCTTGGGTGGTACACGACACTACTGTCAGTGCCGTTTGTCCAAGTCAGTTTCTTTGAAAAACCTAAGCAGTCTATCGTGCCCAGTTCCGGATTACCTTTAGTTAACGCGCACGCTGCGAATCCATATGGTTCAACTACGCACTAGAGAAATCTCCCGACGGCACTGCATTGCAGGTCAATATCTAGTACCTATATATATGAGGTGGCCGGTGAATGGTTGTGCCGCGCGAGCAGTCGGTTTTTTCGATCAAGAAGCTCGCTAGAAGAAGCTGCCTGCGTCAGCGTTGTCTCCCGCGGGCGAGGGCGCGTTCACGTTCCTTGCGAGCTGTAAAGCGTTCACCGATTGATGATTGATGATTGTGGTTCAGTTAGGAAAGGACGCTAATTTCTGCAGCCCAAACGTTCATCGAAGAAAGAGCGTTTCCATAGTCAACGCGCGCCGTTCGCTCTCTCTCACGACAGCAGATGGAAGAGAGAGAGATCGCGCGCCGGGAGACACGCGCCGAGAGCGAGCGCCAGCGTGGCTACGACGCGACAACGGACAAGCCTCCACCCTCAGAAGCTTCGCCCTTAAAACCTAAGCAGTCTATTCGTCGCCTTGAGCTTCGATGCCATCTGTCGACGATGTCTAAGAATGAAACGGTGAAAGATAACGTTATATTCAAAGCAGCGCCAGGAAAGTAAGGAAATGCAAACGGGAGAGCAGTAGGAAGGTGCCACATAATCGGGCGATGTGAAAGCCTTCAGTAACGCTCTCTGCCGGCCACAGAGGCACAAAATAACGCTTCCAAGCAACAGCCGTCGCTCTCCCGTAGTAGTTGCCTCCAGCCGCTACAGTCCAGTCGGTCGCAACTAAATTGAGCATCGAGTCAACGCTTGTCTGCCCCCTTCCCTTACGTCTCCGTTTGTTCTGAGGCGCGATGAAACATTTGTTGGCCAATTTTTATCAACTCACCCAGTTGCCAGTACTTTCGCAATTAAGAGATGTAGCGAAGAAATGTGGTGGGATTTATGTTCTGCCGTGGCCAAAGGAGAAGGACTAATACACCAAAAACCTGTCGACGAAGGTTTGGTAAAGTAGAGGAAATGCATTAGAAGGGCTCCAGTGAATAAGGATAACCGCACGTCAGGTGAACAGCTCTTTCAGGGCCTGAAAAAGAGAAAACAGTGACACAAAAGTGACTGAAACAGTGCTCGCAACTGTCTTATATATAGTAGGCCTGTACTCTTCACATGCGGACATTATTGTAAGGCTTAGTTTGATTAAATGCACGTTGCACACACTACTGTAATTTTTAGCTCGATTTCCTCTGCATCAGTGACCGATTTCTTCTGCAGCAATGACAGATGTCATCGCGAGCAATGGACAATGCAAAGCCCTGAAACATGTTTTTGCTTTGCATAGGGCAGGTCATCTGGGGCAGAGCAGTATCCTTGATAAAAGGCCCTAATGAAAACTCATTGTACAGCACTCAGCACGATCGGACGTAATTAGCCAGGCGATCAGTGGAGAAACAAAACGAGTTTTCTCGGATTAACCTCCCATGGTGGCGAGCGCACGGGCGCGTGCTTGAAACAGTATTCAATGTTTTAGGAAGTCAGTGAACTTGCGTAACGCAGGACGCAGGTGTAACAAACCCCAACTAGAGATTTCTGATATTATTCTTGGCTCACCATGCAGACACTTCGTCGTGTCTGTTTGACTTCAGATTGCTAAATTGTACGCAAGCATACAATCCTTAGCACTGCGTCATTAGTAATCACGTGTTCATAGCAGCTTCAACCAAACGAGCATGGGTGGGTTTCTTGTTTAGTATGAACTTCTCACTTGTGCAATAAAGCTATAAGAAAAAGGGTGCAAGTAGGATAACGCGTACAACATGCACCGATACTAAGCCACATACCCAAAATGGGAAAGTGATAATACATACATATTACTACACTATTTACGAATGTATATGTGCTCAGTAGGTTTCGCATACAAAACTCCATTTCTTCGCTAAGGGCATGACCATTGAACAGGCTGTTTCCCTTATATGGTCAGGCCTAACTATACATTCTCTCCCTAGAATAATGAGCACTTAGTGAAGCTCACGCGGGGCGTCAAAGGCAACCACTAAGCCGAACATTTACGTATAAGCTTAAAGAGACACTAAAGCGAATTACAATTTTAGATGCGAAGCAGCTTATGGCGGAGTTCAACCCGGTGGTGGTGGTGGTGGTTTGGGGCGTGACCACCCTTACTGCGCATGCGCAAACCCTCTCCACACACCTCCTCTCCACTCCCCCTCTCCACGTGACCCTCTCCACGCACCTCCTCTCCACTCCCCTTTCCGTCAACTCGTCGGTAAACTCGCGCCGGAGCGCTTGCACTATCGCGTTCCGTTGGCGCTCCTTGCGCATGCTACCGACCTCGGTCAGACTGTTATCGAACCAAAGATTCTCTTTACAAGCGCAATTCTCCTCCTCCAGCAAACATTAACGGAAACACCTAGTCAAACCAATGCAAACGCGGTGTGCACCCTCCATGCTGCTTCGCATCGCCTCATGGTCCCCTTTAGCGGGAGATGGTGTAATTTTTTTTCTCGCATAAATACTTTACCTTTTAACATTACCGTAAGAACGACTCTCGCGAGGAAAAAAGACGGTTCGTAAGCTAGAAGATGCGCGAAAAGAAAATACGAGTGGCGACGCTGTACGGGAGGTTCCCGCACTAATACGCGTAACATCGTACATTTCTGACGGCCCTTACCAAGTCCCACGTAACTACTCATTGGTAAAAGAGGTATACATGGCATTCTGAGGAATTCAGAGACTTGACATGGCGTGTTTCATACAATTTGACGGAGCCAACGCGGCGAGAAAACGCAAAAAAGAATAAAAAAATGGGGTTCGTGACGTCATCTCAATGTTGTGGCGCGGTATTCAAAAAATGAAATTCTGATCTCGATTTTCCCGTCTAACACTGAAAATAAACCGGCAATATTCACGACATTGGAGTGCTTCAGTAATGATAGATCAGTTTAAACCCATCTATTGTTTCACGTTAGCGTTCCTTTATTTTATTTTATTTATACAATACTGCTAGCCTAAACAGGCTGTAAGCAGCAGTGGGGGGTACAGGATGCACAAATACATAACAACACGGAATACATCATTCGTGCGTTGGCGTCCACGAGTAAAAGAAAATAAAGAAACATGTTTTAGCATCGCGTATAAGATCCCACATAAAGCGAAACATCAAACAGTTTATCGCGCTGCCGTATCCACGCTCTTAGACGACGTAAACAAAAGTGTAAAGTTTCAGTTTGTTCAAACTTCGCGTAAAGCGGACAAGTGGTGCAACACGAGCGAATAGTTCACGACCCTGCGTATACTCTGCGCGAAACGAAAGCCACTCGAAACTTCCTGCTTAGTGCTTGTTACACACGTCGCGACGTGCTTCCTAGACAGCTCGATCACGCGGCACGTGTTACCGACGCTGGGACTCGCACAAGCACAACTCGCGATATGATTACACCGACGAGTTTGAACATCCGGAATTTTTGAACATATTGCGAGAAACATTCCTTTGTTTCACCTTCTTCTCATCCGTACATGCACTCATCATCAGCGTTTGTGCCCGAGCCGTGGGGCATCGGCTCGGGTGTATGCACGAGAGTCTTGCAGCCTGAAATTCGTGTAAGAATATATACAAAACAGATTTTATCTTACGTGTGGGGCACATTAGGAATCCTGGCCTGTCGGCTTGTAATGTTTCATGTCACTCGCACGCTCAGAACAAGCAGCTGAAAACAGGGCCATAACATGCTATAACTGACAAAATAAGTGGATCCAGGTTAAGAAGGGTTAAAACCAATCAGATTAGTATAATAAAATAAAGGACAGACGTCAAGAGTACATAACCGCATAATGAGATCAAATTAAGCGGAAAGAATTCGAAAACGCCGACTATAAGCATAACAGAAACAGAAGGAAAACGCAGGCGAATCAGTGCTCCGCAGTTCGCATAGCTTTCGCTGCATGGAGCTAGCTTATATTTTATCTAACTCTCGCGCTCTCGTGCTCGGAACAGGACATATTACGGGAGCTCACGGAACGGTACGTTAGCTCTGCCGCATCAGAACTGCATCCTGATTACGGAGGCGCAGTCAACGAGGATCTGGACAGTCCGATCAGTGAGTCCGAAATCAGGGCTGTGTTACAAAAGCTTAACACGAAATCAGCGCCGGGTCCCGACGGGATCACAAACAAAACACTCAGGAATCTCGACGATAAATCGATAACAAAACTCACAAATTACGTCAACGCGTGCTGGGAAACCGGACGGGTACCACAACAATGGAAAGCTGCACACGTAGTGCTCATACCGAAGCCGGGCAAGCGACTACAGCTAGAGAATCTCAGACCAATCTCGCTGACGTCGTGCTTGGGGAAGGTAATGGAGCACGTGGTCCTCACAAGGCTGACAAACTACCTCGAGGACCACGACCTGCTTCCCCACACGATGCTAGGGTTCAGGAGAAACCTCTCTACGCAGGACGTGATGCTGCAGATAAAACACCAGGTGATAGATAGTCCAACCAGGTCCACCAAGGCCATACTAGGCCTGGACCTTAAGAAGGCCTTCGACAACGTAACGCACGCAACCATATTGGCCAAAATGCAAGAACTCGGCCTCGGCGAACGAACGTACAACTACGTTCGAGATTTTCTCACGCATAGAAAGGCAAAGCTTACTTTTGGAGAGCTCACTTCCGAAGAGATAGATTTGGGTAGCGCCGGCACACCACAGGGATCGGTTATATCGCCTATGCTCTTCAACATAGCTCTCGTGGGGCTGCCAGCCAAGCTACAAGAGATCGAAGGACTCAATCACAGCCTTTACGCCGATGACATTACGCTGTGGGTATCGGAGGGCTGCGACGGGCACATAGAACAAACGTTGCAACGTGCGATCGAGACAGTTGAGCAATACTTAAAAAACACCGGTCTGAGCTGTTCGGCGGAAAAATCAGAACTTTTACTTTACAAACCAACGCGAAGAGGCCGCAAGCCGAACGGCGCAGTGAACGATGAAGGTCCCGGTATACAACTGACGACTTCCGACGGGCAACTCGTGCCCAGAGTAGACACAATACGCGTTCTGGGCTTGCACATCACCGCAAATGGCCACAACGGCGAGACCATCAGAAGACTGGAAGGCGCGGTCGCTCATACTATCAGGTTACTGAGACGCATAGCTAACCGGCACAGCGGCATGAAAGAGGGCAACATGATCCGGCTGGTTCAGGCCTTCGTAATGAGCCGAATAACGTACGTGGCACCCTACCTTAAGTGGCAGGTAGCAGAGAGGACGAAGCTGGATGGCTTAATCAGAAAGGCTTACAAACAGGCGATAGGGCTCCCGATCACCACAAACACGAATGCGTTACTAAATCTAGGCCTACACAATACGCTGGGCGAGTTGATAGAGGCGCAGAACATAGCGCAATATGAACGCCTTTCCAAAAGCACGACGGGCAGAAACATACTAGAGAAGTTGGGGATCGGGTATCACGCTCAACACGGTATCAAACTCGACGTCCCACGTAACGCCAGGGATAGGTTAGTCGTCCTTCCCTTGCCGAAGAACATGCATCCAGTATACCACCGAGGTAGGAGAGAAAAAAGAGCCCAGGATATCCAAAGGAAGTACGGCAACAGCAAAGACACGGTGTTCGTAGACGCGGCCACATACGCGCGCAGGCGCGGCTTCGCAGCCGCGGTAGTAGATCACAAGAACGCTTGCATCACGAGCGTCACCGTACGCACAGAGCACGTGGAGACGGCGGAGGAAGTGGCTATCGCACTCGCGGTGACCACCACCGCGGCCGACATCGTCATTAGCGACTCGCAGACAGCAGTCCGCAACTTCGCCAACGGCCGCGTCTCCCCTGAGGCGTTACGAATTTTGCTTGCGGGAAAAAACGAGGATAGGGACGTTTACATCTTGTGGGCGCCCGCACACACCAGCTCGCTCGCCGGGAATGAGGCGGCGCACGGGGCGGCTCGAGGGCTTACGGACCGAGCCGCCACCGTCAACACCGCCGCCGCGACGTCGAGCGGGGAGTGGGAGGATCGCCTCACCAGTTTCAGGGACATAACGCAGCACTACAGATTGGCCAGGTGCAAATTTCCACCACCACACCAAAAGCTGAACAAGAGGCAGGCGGTCATGTGGCGACAGCTGCAGACACGAACTTTTCCGAACCCGGTGATCTTAAATCTCTGTTACCCAGAGCTTTATTCTTCAACCTGCAAGTTTTGCGAAGCCAGGGCAACTCTGGAACACATGTTATGGGAGTGCGAAGGAGGTCGGGTTCCCGACGGGGACGCAGCCTCGCACCGAACGCGCTGGCAGACTGCACTGCTCAGCTTCGACCTCGAGGACCAACTTTGGGCCGTCCAGCGGGCCGAGGAAGCCTCCAGAGCTCAAGGGCTCGTGGATGACACCTAGGCGGGGATATTCGCCCGAATCCCCAAACAACTCGCCGGACTTGTAAAATAAAGTTGTTTCCTCCTCCTCCTCCTCGCGCTCTCGTTGTTTATAGCGGTCGCATATATTTGACGTGAGTTCAAGCAGGAAAGCTTTGCCGAGCTCTCCCATAGTAGAGTACCATGTACTAAGAATCGTTTCTCATCTTTGCTAAACACACGATGTGCTCTGATTCGTTTATTGTTTGTTTTGCACACACATATTCGCAGGCGTGTAAATATCATTTATGTCGGGGACAGCTCTTCGTAGCTCTCCCATAATAGAGCACGACGTACTGTAAATCGTTAACCATCTGCTCGAGACATGTTATGTTTTGTTGTCCAGTTCATTTACGGTCAGCTTGACCGTTGTAACGAGTACGTAATAAACGTCTCTGTTAGAGAATAGTGAGTTTTAGTATATCGGAAAGCAGCAAACGCAAAGATTTAGCGTTAACGTTAAGTTACCGTGGAACACACCGCGCATGCGCAGAACCTTAACGTATACGATACCCTTACGTGCCTACGCTATTTTCGGAAGATATCGTTCAACGCTAACGCTCGCAAAGGGACCCGTACTAGAGTGTACTAGACTAGTACACTCTACCCGTACGGCTGGCAAGATGGCGGCGCAGTCGAAGTGAGACCACTCGCTTCAGATCTGTCGTGACATCGGCCTGCATTGTTAAGCTCATTCATTACCCGCTCATGTTCTTGTTTGCCTTAGGTTTGGCTAATTAAGCTTCGCCAGCCGTGTATTGGCGACAATGTGTCACCGTTTTCAAGATACGCACTCAGTAAGCGGCACACAAGGCTTAAAATGTGAGTGCACTCGCTTTCACGGCCTTCGAGACTGCGCGTGCCGGCGTTCGAAATCTCAGAGGCCATGTCGCTTTGCTCACGTTTACGGTAGTCTCGTCGAGATGGCGGCACTGCCACCGGGGCTTTTTTCTTTTTGTACATCGGCTGTTTCAAGCTACAACCAAAATAAAGCCGAGACGAGTAGTGTGGTGCACTACTGTATGTATAATGCTTGAAATGACAGTACTGTTTGGCGAAGTGTTCCTTCAGTCACAAAGGCGACTTGGATAAGCCAGCCTTCGCAGGCACATGCACAGATACGCACCCCCTGGGCACCGGAGAAATGTTGCAGAAGCTCCGGGGCACTGATGACAAGTGGAAAGTCCGCCTTCTCAAAGCGGAAATGGCGAAATTTCTCGTATATACGGCATAGCCTCGACGACATGGACTGCCTGCGTAGCTTCTCTGGTTTCCAAAGTATAAAATAAGCGCTCCTATGTCATCGCAACTTCGAAATGACAGGCAGTACGGGTCAGAAAGGAGACTCGATGGCGACATGTTGAAACGAAGCGATGTTTTTCGGGTCTGCTGATACATCACTAACAACACACTCACACGATACTGGCACAATGATTTTGTGGCGCACTTAGGGATTTAATAAGAGTTGTTTTAAGGTGTAGTTGTCGCCGTACATGCCTTTGCGTTAGCTTTAGCGTTTCGCTCTCTTCCGCTATACTAAAAGTCTAGTTTGTGCCGCCAAGTGCACCCAGCTTTACCGTAACGTTAACCTTACCGCTAAATCTTTACGTTTGCTGCTTTCCGATATACTAAAACTCACTAATACCGCGTCATGATTCCTTCGGGGCAGCTCTACCGAGATCTTCCCTGATAGAGTACGTTGTACGCGGATTCGTTTCACATTTTTAGGGGCGAAGCTCCTTAGGGTGTGGGTCGTTCCCTCCTCCGTACATAGTATGTAGCCACCTGTAGTTTTATGAAGTGCTCACTAGATGGCGTGATGGCGCAGCGGTGCTCGCTTCATTCAGATGTATGGGAACGCGTAGCATGGGAGTCCGTCCGTCCGTCCGTCCGTCCGTCTGTCTGTCTGTCTGTCTGTCTGTCTGTCTGTCTGTCTGTCTGTCTGTCTGTCTGTCCGTCCGTCCGTCCGTTCGTCCGTCCGAGCGCTGCTGCTTAGCTAGTACTTGAATTGATCAATATATGGCGCGGAGGCGCTCGCTGCGTGCTCTAGTGTGATAGGAGAGCGCTAGATGGCGACACACAGTGTTTGTCACGTCTTTGATGATGTACTGGGCAAGATTCACGGAAGATTTACGGTTTTTACCGATGAACCTTCGGAGCTTCGCCCACTCATCATCATTCACTCCGTGGATATGCGTGGATTCTTTTTCTAAACACAAAATAGCGTTAGCAGCTCGGGTAAGGAAAAGGACGCTATTTTCTGCAGCCCATGTCTGGAGCACGTCTCAGCGTCCACTGTGGTAGGGGAAATGGAGTGAAAGAGATAGAAAGGAGAGAAAAAGCCATAGTGGATGGCTCCTGAAATTTTGACCACCGGGGATGCAGAGTTCACTGCGGTGGCCTAGTGGTTACGGTGTTCGGCTGCTTATCCGGAAAGACGCGGGTTCGATCCCAGCCGCAGCGGTCGCATTTTCGATGGAGAACAACATATCAGGCCCGTGTACTGTGCGTTGTCAGTGCACGTTAAAGAACCCCAGGTGGTCAAAGTTTCCGGAGCGCAGCAGTAGGCTTTTCTCTCCCTTCTATCTCTTTCAGTTCCTTTCCCCTACTCCCACGGGCGCTTAGCCGTGCTCCCGACATGGGCTGCAGAAATTGGCGTCCTTTCCTAAACCAAACCACAAACATCAATCGCGGGAACGCGTTCGTGAGTTAGTGAGTTAAACAGCGTGAGTTAAACACAATGAACCGCTCATTACACTCCTCTATGACCGTGATCATGCAAGGCACAATGCGCAGCATGTGTAATAAACACTGTGGTAAACCCAAGCCACACGTGCGTGCAGCCTCATTAACAAACACAAACATGTAACTAATCGTTGAGAAAGGCTTCAATACACTGTCGGGACTAACCCACTGCCGCACGTTGCAGCTTCGTTGGTTAACCATCTGTACACAGTGTTTGGGCGGTGTCTTTTTCTATCTCTTTTACACCCTTTTTCCTACCCCCACGAACGCTGAGACGTGCTTCAGACGCGGGCTGCAGAGAATAGCCTCCTGTCTGTACTGGAAACAATAATTTTGCAGCCGCTGATTCCTCAGGTTGGCTGTTCTCCACTAGTGACTGATACAGCTGCAACAGCTCTCCCATAGTAGCTTGTCATTGCCCTAAAACGTTCGAACTTGTTTAAAACACAGTTCAGTGAACAACGTATGTAGAATGCATAGAAATGTTCTTGCAGTACAATTCCATATGCTGGCATCCTGGTGCACTTGTGAAAACGAGACAACTCATGGACGAAGGAACAAAAGAATCACACGCGCAGCTCCCGTGATTCCCTGAGCGACTTTCTTCCATCAACGTGAAAATGTGAAGCATTTGTGTTAGTTTCGTATTCTACATTTGCACTTTGATTATTGGGTAGCGTGCACTCCCTTAGAATCAGGTACGTATCAGGTAATAAATTTAGCAAATAATATTAACAGCACTGTTAAATAATAATAAATTAATAAATGAAGCCGCGACTAGCAACTTTTGACTGAAAAGTCAGAGCACTTTTTTATTGTTAATAGTGGCGCGAGGACTGAAGAAACAGTGGAGATGGTGACGGTACCCTCCTTTCTTCCATCCTCCTCACCTCACTTTCCTTTCCCATACCTTGCTATACTATACTATACTATACTATACTGTACTATACTATACTATACTATGCTGTTTTCTTTCTGTCGTCTTCTGTTTTTCTGTCTCCTTGTTTGTCTCTCTGTGTTTCTTTCTTCTCCTTGCTTTCTTTCGCTCTACCTTTTTGTCGTTCTCTGGCCCATGGCAACGCAATCATATAGTCCATAGCAACGCAGTCATACAGGCGCGGCGTTTCCTGTTAAGGCAAAGGGACGGAACGAACAGCTCGAACAGCTCCGCTGTTAAAAAAGAAATCTCGTGACAGATTGCACAGTCAACGTCTCAAACGATTTTAATAAGCCCTTTTCAAGAGCAAAAAAGCGTCTCCAGCTGAGGCTTGTAAATATCAGTTAAGAATATCTCAGTCAGAGCACGAACATAACTTGAAAAAAAAAAAAAAGCTTAAGGCAATGTCTGCAGGAAGAGCGAACACGCTGTCGTCAGTCTTACGTATGGTGTCGTCGTGTGTTCCCGCTTTTTGTTATGAAGATATGCGCAGAAGTTGCGCGCGTGCTTTTAGGCCTTCTCCTGCTATTTCCATTCGTGATCTCGTTTGCGCTCCTCAGTTGCTTCATTCTCGCGTTGAGGACTTAGCGAATATTGTTCTATTTGAATACATCCGGTAAATTTTGGAATTGTAACTGCTCTGAACCTTAACTGCTTAATGCAAGAAACGAGTAAATTAAGGCACGCTTAAAGGAAACTGCAGATCGCATGCCTGTTAAAGCTTATCGTTGCAGAACACACGAGTTTGGTTCATTTGTCTTCAATGCTATGGCCAAGAATTTCATAACCTTCCTTGCTCCCGACTCCAATATTTCAGTTGCAATTCCATATTATTCGTTCGCACAATATATTGCCAGAAATAATATACCATAGACAAAGGTCGCACAGTCAGAAACTGCGCCGTGACTCTCATCATATCATTAGGCTGAAAGCATTGAAAAAGTAGACGGTGTGCCATGCTTAACACTGACGACGCGAAAAGATATATACCCAAAGCTCGTTGTCAATGAGTGAAAGTGGAGTTGGGGAGAGTTCTGCCAAATTATTCACGCAACCTATTCTTACCCTTCCAAATAATCCGTGCAGAAGCTAATGCACGACAAGAGAGAAGGAAGATCCTTAATGAAATGCCGGAGATGTTAGCCTCGCAAAGCACCTGGCATGCTGTTTTAAGTCCTAGTGTATGATTGAGGAAAAACTTTTGATGCACGGCTAAAGTTGTGCTTCAGTTTTAGCAGGTTCGATGAAGAAGGGACTAGGGTCATCACTATACGACAGCGAGGCGGCATGCGACAGGGATACGAACATGCATTTTGTCCGTTGACTGCGCGGATATAGCAAGCGGCTATTCTAACACAACCATATGACGAGACGATCTTAAAGTTCTTGCGGCCTTAAGTTCAGTAAGACAAAATTACGAAGAGCTGTGGTATTCAAAGCAAATAAGTACGCTCACTTTGCTTCCTCCTTTCCTTGACTTTTTTCCTTGACACGTTTATATTTATGCGTTCAAAGGATGTTGATGCGTTAAGGGTCCTCCAATATTCATATTCGACTTAATTATTTTGTGGGAATTGAAGATTTACGTCCTGTACTATGGGTTTTAATCATCCCGTATTAAACCAGCTCTCGACTCACCACAAGATTCTAGCGCTCTTTGGCCGTTTCTTTCTCCCATTAACGTATGGAACATAAGCAGAGTGCTTTGGGCGTTGCACCACGTTCGCGAAGCTCAGTCAGCTAAGATGTTCTTTCCGTTGGTGAACAGGGAGCAGTTGCGTGCCTGCGCGTCGTTTGTCGCGCCGTCCGCGTCCGCAAGCAAAGAGAGGTGGCGGTGATTTGAGGCTAAGGATATGCGGAACGGCACGCTACACATGGTAGTTCGTTATTTCTGCCCAAAGAGGATTGGATACCATATGTGCATACGCCGAAACGCTAGGGTTATAATGTTCCCCTCAGTAATCCGAATACATTGTAGTTACTGAAGACACAGGCAAACCAGCAGATGGATATACAGGACATTAATACAACTGCAAATGAAATACGCCGCTTTACTACGCAAGAAAACTATAGGAATCCTCGGTGTCTTTCTGCAGGACAATGGTAAATCAACAACATGGCTCCAGACCGCACAACTTGAACAAATCCTTGAAATGAATCGTAGAATAACCAGACAAAATAGAGGAATGAAAGAAAATGACCTACGTAAACTTATAGAATCACTTATCTTTTCCAGGATAATGTGCTGCCTGCCATATGCTAAGATGACCGACCCGCAGCGAAAAAAGTTAGACACCATAATTACAATGTGCGCCAGGGTTGCCCTATAGGGTTCCAGAGTTCGCACCAGCCACAAAATTGAAGCGAATGGACTCTTCAACTCGCTTGAAGTAAGACTAGATAACCACAATGAAGCGCAAATGCAAAGGCTTCAATTGTGTGATCAGGGCCGAAGCATATTAAACAGATTAGGATACGAAACCGCAGATTTACTTGAAATTCCGTTCAAGTTTTCACCATGGGGTGATTTACCAAGAATCAAATCAGAGTTCATTCCAAGGAACATGCACCCGGAAAAGAATAAAGAACGGCGTTCCAAAAGAAATAAAAATGGCCGCGTATCTGCGCGCTTCGCTGCAAATGTCGTCGAAAGACGATAGTCTTCTGCCGGCCGTACTACGCTGCGTGATATATGGACGCCATCTGGAAGCGCCGTCGGGAAACATGAGCTTGTGCAGAATCCCTGGGCAATTGCCAGGTGGCAGCACCAAATCGTCGGCAGAGGCCTTTTTCGTGCATACCGTCGCATTTTTAGCGCAGCCTAGCAAACACTAGGGTCTTTAGAATTACGTATCTATGTATTTTCTAGTAAAGGAACACACCACCTAATACTTACGTATTGATGTTGCGCCTCAGAAATGCGTAATATTTGCTTTTTGATCGACAATGTTCACAAGTATGAACGCAGCTACCAGTTCAAGATGGCTGGACGTTAGGCAAGTGCTTCAACTTTGGCCGGGTGGCTGAATCGTTTGACAGACAGAAAAACAAAAAAAGGACAGACCAAAATTTCTATGTTCAAGTATCTCAAGAAAGACTATCGTCTTCAAAAACTTCACGCAGCAGACACGACGAAAACACGTACTGCACAGATGCTAGCCATAACGCTGAAAGGAGCAACACAACGGTGGTAGGTCACCGCTCGACGCTTGCGAAAAGTTATTTGGGAATCCCAACGTCTCAATACGCGGAGCTGCTGGCGATAATGCTTGCAGTAACAGAAATGACACATGGGTCTGACAGAATTACGATCCGAGCAGATAGTCAGAGTGCTTGCAGAGACATTCAAAATGACGACTCGCCCTTACACGCACGCACAAGGCTCCACATGTACATGCGTGCTCACGCACTCCTACAGGTACATATACAATGGGTTGCAGGCCATCAAGGGTGGCGAGGGAATAAGACCGCACCAATCTAAGACCGCACAGTACACGGGCCTCAACATTTCGCCTCCACCGAAATGCGGCCGCGTCTGCCGTGATTCGATCCCGCAACCTTCGGATCAGCAGCCGAGTGCCATGGCCACTAGACGGTGCACCACGGAGGGGTGTCGCTGAAACCTTGTCACGTGGCTTTATTAGTGCGGAGTACATTAGGGACCCGCGATGCCGGCATGCAATGTCATCTCATGTCGTTGTCACGCACAAAAAAGAGCAGTTTAAAACAAAGCCAGAACATATGCTAATAACTGACCTAAACCGGTGAAAATATTTCCAGATTAGGAATAGCTTAAAAAAAAACCTGATTAGTGTAATAAAATAAAAGATACAGATTTTTGGTAAATTGCATAATGAGATCAAATTAAGCAAAGTAACTTAAAAAACGCTGATGATAAGCACGTCGAAATCGCAACGAATGCACAGGCGGATCGCTCTTCCGTACTTCGTAAGGCTTTCACTGCAGTGAAAACGGCTTAGAACTTGCACTGCTGCATCTCATCACGCATGCCATGAGCTAGCATGAGCTAGCGAGCTCTAAATGCCCATCACAAGCAGCGTAATTCCCAGGCCCGTGACTACTGCATTAAAGAGACCAATTGCAGGAATTGAGTCGTGCGCTCACATGAGGGTGAATTATAGTGACAAGAGGGGGAAAGTAGCTCACGACGAGAAGAAAAACCAAAAAAGAAGAAAGGCCCAAACAAACGGAAAGTTGCTCTTTCAGATGGCACGAAACTGAAATGTTTAAACGCTTCGCCTCGCTTTGTAACCCCTGGTGTGAGGCGTTCTTTTTACGTAATGCAAGGATCGCACAGGAACTGTGATGAGAGAATGGTCCCGTGGGGGATTTGGCGGGAGTGCCACCTGCACACGAACACCCGAGGGTGTGAACACGTCATCTCGAAGGTCGCTAAACGCGGTGGCAACGAACGTCGGCGACCGATCGCGGAAAGCGCACTTGTATCTGCGCGCTTGCTTCGAACCGGGCAACGGCACGGGCACTCGCGGCAGCGGCCGTGGCGCGGTGGCAGCAGCAGCGGAGCGCACGGATCGATCGGCCAGTGGCTTGAGCTCCGGCCGGGATGCGGGGAACCGGATGCTCGCACGCGGTCCGCACCATCCGGAATGTCGAGCGTGGTTCCCGCTCCTCTTGGAGCCCCCTTCTCTCGCTGCTCCTGGGTGCAGTGAACTTCGACATTGAACTTGTTCGCTTTACTAGTTAAGGCGCGAACTCGTACTGGGTGATGGTAAAGCAGAAGCAGAACTCGGTTGTGTTTGCTAGTCTGTTGCACGCTCGAGGATGAATATGAAGGATTAGCCCCGCCACGGGGGTCAGAGTGGCTACGGAACTCGGATGCTGATCCGAAGGTCGCGGGATCAAATCCTGGCCGCGGCAGCTGCATTTCGATGGAGGCGGAATGTTGTACCGTGTACCGTGCGATGTCGGTGCACGTTAAACGAACTCCGCATGGGTGTCATTTCCCGAGCCCTACACTACGGCGTCTCTTATAATAATGTCATCGTCATGGAACGTAAAACCCCATAAATTAATCATAATGAAGAGATAAACGAATAAGGTAATTGATGAGTGAATTTACGGTAACGTCTACTGCATAAGTGAATGACGAAGGAACGTGTAAGACAATCAAGAAAAGAAAGAAGGAACGCATGAATCAAGACTGGACGTGATCTTGTCGGCCGAGGTGCACGTGTCATGTAATGAATGAATGAATGAATGAATGAATGAATCACACGAACCCTCGAGGCACGGAGCAGGTGCAGTGCTCTCTGCGACGCCTTTTCATCCTGACATTTCATCGTGCTATTCAAGCCTAGATGTCGTCAACGAAGGAAGCCTCGCGCATGTCATGCGCACTTACGTGGAAGGCGCGTGACTTGTTTTGGTTTGCGATAGTTTTTGTGGATTATATATGTTCGCATTTCATTGATTTATTTCTGGGGTTTTGACGATATGATTATGTGAGACGCCGTGGAAGAGGGCACCGGAGATTCCGGCCACCTGGGTTTCTTTAACGTGCACTGACATCGCACAGTACACGCGCCTCAACACTTGGCCTCCACCGAAATGCAGCCGCCGCGGCCGTGATTCGATCCCGCTACCTTCGGATCAGCAGCAGTGTGCCACATACCCACTAGACTACCGTGGCGGGCCGCCTGAATTTTATTTCTGATTACAATATCAACTGCGGACTCTCCCCTGAAAAACTCATAACGGGACAAAATCAGCACGTCTTCCTTAAATATTAATGTGTGGTCCCATTTTGTGTGGTCCAGTTTTCATATCCTGCCACTCATTGACGAATTGCGAGTCGTCGACTTTATCAATGACACCTAGCTACACCAGGCGCATTGCTCAAGAATGTATTTTGTTCCTCCATTAGTGATAACCTTACAAGGGCGCCGTACCTCGAAACGTGCTATGATGCGATCATGGCGACGGGCTGTAAGGTCGCCGGACGGCCACCCTCTTTGTTCGCATGGTAATTATAGCGAAGATGCAGAACGCTAGTGGGTTATGATATCCGGCACTCGATTGCGATGATGATGATATTGTGGTTCGGTTAAGGAAAGGATGCTAATTTCGGCAGCCCATGTCGGGAGCACGGCTAAGCGTCCGTGGGGTATAGGGGAGAGGGAATGAAAGAGATAGAACATAGAGAAAGGCCATAGTGGGGGGCTCCGGAAATTTCGACCACCTGGGGTTCTTTAACTTTCACTGACAATGCACAGTACAAGGGCCTGTGACATTTTCGGACTCGACTCGAAAGCGCCGCTCGAGCTTGAAGTCCGTGTGCCCTTCTTTGACGGTCATTGCTGGCGAACAATAACCGCCTTTACAATTTGAATTCTTGAGGCGAACGCCGTATATGTCACATGGAAAGGTGTCCTCTAACGACCTTGGCGTCGACACGAACGGTACGAAAAGTGGTACTCAAAATTGTGTGATTTTACGTGGAGAGAAAGCCTGCTGCTGCATTTGAAAACCTGTAACATAGCGTGTAAATTAACGTGAAACTCAATGCATTGCTACATTTGTGGCAGGGGTTTCGCCTTGATATGTTACAAAAAGTGTAACACCGAGGCGGGTTTTATGGTTGTGATTTCTGAAGCATAGACCGATTGACTGCAGACAGATTACGCGGTGTTCGCAAAGCTGTTCTCTTCTAATGCTTCCTCCAAGGATAGTGGTTCAGGTTAAGGAACGGACGATAATTTCTGCAGCCCACGATGGGAGTACGCCTAAGCGTACTCTCATCGTGGGCTGCAGGAAAGGGAATGAAAGAGATATAAATAAGAGAAAAGCCGTAGTGGAGGACTCCGGAAGTTTTGACCACCTGGGGTTCTTTAACATGCACTGACATCGCACAGTGCACGGGCCTAATGCTGAATTAATGTTGATGATAATTTTCTGACACTGGCAAACACTTTATGTTAACTATAACTTATAAAACTTGATTATGTCATTGTAATGTATTTATAGCGTCCGATCATTACAGTACCTGTCAAAAATACAGACATTTAGTTAGTACTACATTTTCTGACGAATTATAAACGGCAAACGTTAGCACAAAACGTTCCGATGACACCACGCACACACGGAAATACGATCACCTGCAATAAAGAAGCAGTTACATTCACATTTCTATTCTGTGGCATCATAGCTATATTCCCAAGTGACTATTTACACTATGTTTATTCTGTTGGATTGATGCCATTTTTCTCATATTTCAGCGTAATTATCTGGCCTTTGAATGCACGGTATTCTGTTATCTGCATGTTCATGTAATACTGTACTGCTGCCACATTTTAGCAGTCTATGCTTGATTTGATGGGTATTGTAGCATGTAGATATTTTGCCATATTTGGTGTGTTACTTGGCATATATATATATATATATATATATATATATATATATATATATATATCATAGCTTGGGCATCGTTACGGCAGACTTGGTGCCTTTTTTGTAGCATACCAGGGCTTATTGGGAAGCAGCCATCTCGCCGTAAGGTCACGTTCTACGTGTCGCCTACCGGCTATAAGAGCGTTCCACACTCGCCGCCATGGCTATGAGTGGTGCTGCCTAACACTCAGAGGATTACATATACATAAATACCCAATAAAGTGGACGGCAGGACGACCGCTTTCGTAGCTCAGCGGTAGAGCATCGGACGTGTTATCCGAAGGTCGTGGGTTCGGTTCCCACCGAAGGCAGGTTTGTCTTTTCGTCCACTTTAATTCCTTCCTACTTACTCCAAAATTACAATATCACAATTAGGAACTTGAATAAGTTCGTCTATGCTATCTTAGTCTTCAATGTTGTTGGTTCGTTAAGTTGTTTTTAACAAATAAAAGAACCCGTGACACACACACACACACACACACACACACACACATATATATATATATATATATATATATATATATATATATATATATATATATGTGTGTGTGTGCGTGCGTGCGTGTGTCACGGGTTCTTTTATTTGTTAAAAACAAATAAAAGAAATATATATATATATATATATATATATATATATATATATATATATATATATATATATATATATATATATATATATATATAGACGGTATTAGGCGTTATAATTACCTGACGTGGGTATAGAGTATACTGGTAAATTTAATGCTGAATCGTTTATGACTTAAAACTCTCTTTTTATGTTTGATTTTGTCACTTCATAGTATGCACAGCAACCAAACTAACTGTTTAACTAACTTTGCGCTGCTCCCATGTATCGGACGCCAGGGATTCGTTCCGGTCCATTGGGGCAGCCCTTGTTCTAGTGTACTGCTAACAGCCAATAACATGTGAAAGTAAATGTACATAACCAAAGTGTCAGAGTAAATCCCACAAGCTAATTCAAGTGGACGAACAGGATACATCACACGTATAAATCCGAATATGAGTAATCTAGAGGTAAAATGCATAAAGCTAACACAACGCACTGCTTTGTTAACCCTATGTACGTCTTGGAAGTTTAGCAGATCAAGTAATTGTGAAGTGGTAAGCTGCTGTTAATTTACGTCTGTTCTTCCTGCCGTGTCTTAAAACCTTCCTTCATCCATTCTTACAATAAATTATTTCGTCATCGTCGCTCACCGAGATGATCGCAGGAATTTTCTCTCACTTAATATTTTGCTGGACGGGCTTGCTTCATCAGTGTGCGCCGCCTGCACCGTTCCATTTAGTCGTGCAAAACCGACAAGAGGAAGCTCGTCGAAAAATAAAAGACGTATACATATGAAAAAAGAATGTTACGTAAGAACAAAGCTATCCTAACGAACTTTCATGTCAATGATATTGGCTGTGTATTATGAATTGCGTCTACGTCGTACGTTGCAATGCGCTTGCTTCAACTTTCATAGAACAAGCAACATTTTACAAAGTAATAATAATAATAATAATAATAATAATAATAATAATAATAATAATAATAATAATAATAACTACAGCTGGAGTTATACGTGCGGAAACCACGTTATGATTACGAGCAACGCCGTAGTGGAGAGTCCCGGAAATTTCAACCACTTGGATTTCCCTAACGCACAGTACACGTGCCTCTAACATTTCGCGACTTCCGCTGCGGGGATCGAACCAGCGTAGTCGGGTTCAGCAGCCGAGCACCGTAACTACTGTACCACCACGGCAGCCCTTATGGTTAGCGTCTGGTAGAGTTATTGCAGCCCTGCAGCAGTCGTATACATTCAGTAACTATAGGGTCTAGAAAAAAAAATGATATGTGGTTCATTCCTCTGTCATAGGAATAGATGTAACACGACAGTGAAACAGTATTCGTCAAGCTTTGGAATACATATAAGAGGAAGTCTGAAGAATCGAGGGGCTCGAGATGGTTTGGGTACGCTGGACATGTGATCCCGTTGCATGCAAAGATGGGCGGTACCTCGACACCGTAGAGGGATATTCGACAGTCCCGCTTAAGCGAACCTTTCCGAAGGGCTCATATTTGTCCGGATACAGTGCATTACACGCGCCAATGCCCTGAGCAAACCTGCCATAAAACAGGAGCGTCCGCAAACCGCGACATCTTGCAAGCACAACCGAACGGATCATCAGCGGATCGTTTGTTAAGAGAGTCCGCTTCAGCGAAATGCGCAACGTTTGCTGGTCGACAGCCGTCTTTGCGCTCCTGGAGCAGAGCGCGCCGCAACACTACTGGCTACCATATACGCCACGCAAGAGAAATTGTGTAGCGGCCATGGTTGTAAAATACCCGCGCAACGCGCCGGCACGACGCCACATACCTCTGCTGCAACAGAGGCGCTGAGGCTAAGCGCTAACTTCCGGCGCGCATTAGCACGCTAATTTACAGCTTTGCCCCATCGTCCCTATAGACTGTGGCACCACTGTTGCGAACGAAGAGTGCAGTGAAATGGGGGCGAGGTTAATTTAAAAGTAGTTTTGCTTGCCAAACACCTTTGCTTTAATCGGACATCAATTAGATGCGAATTGTAAAGCGGTGGAGTGAAGATATAAGCCCCCCCCCCCCCCCTCTTTCTTCTCGCTCCTCGACATGAATGAGTCGGTGGTGCAATCGGTAGAGCTCCTGTCATCGCATTTCGGGTGGCTGTGGGATCGAATTCTAGTGTGTGGTACTGTTTCACTGTCAAATGTGCGTTAATTTTTTTCACACATCCACTCCTGTGACGGAAGTGCGTGAGTGCTTTCTTGGCGGACTGCGGCATAAAACACTTTCGTATTAAATGTCGTGTTCGTGGTGATTACGTTCTCAATGTCGTAATCGAACTTTCATCGCCTGCAAAATTTCCAAGAAATTGCGTCACCATAAGAGCACCGACTATGTCGACTGAAGTAAAACTATAGCGCTGGCTGATTTCATGATCACCGAAACACCCTCAATAAGAATCTTATACGTTTCTCTTGTGTTCAACAGATAAAAAAAATGTACGTATCTGTCTTTAATAACACCGAAAGAAGTAAGGCAACGTAGTCGGTGCTCATAGAGCGACGTAACTTGTTGAAAGAAGAGAAGGTGATTCAGAGCTGTGTTTGAAGCCAAACAGCAAGTTTCCTGTTGCGTGCACTCTAATAATAATTGGCTCACGTGCTCACAGGAGCATCCACAACTGATGGGCACCGTTCTGTGACTGTGTTCAAGAAATCAAGGCAGTTGCATGCCGTTCCACGCCTGCACAATCTCAGTGTGGCTGGAAATTGATTTATTTATGGCGTTTTACGTTCCAAAGCCAGCTAAGATTATGAGAGACGCCTCAGTGGACAGCTGCGGGAAATTTGACCACCAGGGGTTCTTTAACGTCCACTGACATCACACAGCACACGGGCCTCAACATTTCGCCTCCATCGAAATGCAGCCGCCGCGGCTGGAATCCGATCCCGCGACCAAGTACCATAGCCACTAGACCACTGTGGCGGGGCAGTGTGGCTGGCAATCAAGCGCCACCACCTCGCGAACGCTGATCGAGTCCTTCCTTCACGTTTCTTCATCATATTCTTCTTTCTTTCATCTGTCTGTGTTTATCTCTTTCTACATCTGCTTCTTCTTCTTTCTTATCTCTACGTCATCTTTATTTCTTTCTCTATCTATTTCTATGTTGCACTGTCTTTTCCTATCCTTCATCCTTACGCTCACAGCCCACCTTCTCATCTTCACTTTTCTTTCCCACCATCTATGCTGTGTTATGCTAAGAAATGCTTGACACATATCCGCTTTCTTTGGCGCTTAAATTATACATAAGGCTATTCCATGCTTCCTCTTTCCTTCCTCCCCACCCGCACATCACTTCTCCTCACCTCCTCCACCCCCCCCCCCCCCCTTGCTATACTATAGTACTATGCATGACTATGCTATGTTAGGAGCTGTTGGCGCACGCTCGCTTTATGAGACGCGTACCCGCCTTTATGCAGTAGTGGGCTCGGGGCATGCGCACAAGAGACGAAGGAGGTCTATTGAAACGTTTCCGTCTTTACATAGTAGTGGGCTGTCAGGGCTTTAGCGAAGAAGAGGAAACACTTGCGCACGCAATAGCCGCACAATGGGCATTGCATAGAAGAAATGCAGGCGCACTGATGTCATGATGATTATAGGTTTTGCTAACGTTCCACGGACTTTTGTGGAGTTTATCAGCTACGCAGTTAAAAGTGTTGCGGTGGTCTCTTTTAAGAATGCCTTAGTGAACGACCATGTTGTAACATTGCGAGGTTTGTCCGTCATGCTAGAGTAAGTTAAATTATTGGTTTAAACGTGCCAAAACCACGATTCTACATGCCAGAACTGCAGATTCACTATGCTTCGCGCTACTCTGAACAGTATGGAACGTGAAACCGCGATGCTGCGGCAAATGTGCGTTCCGATGGCACACAAAAAAGAAAAGAGGCAAATGGAAACTCGACACTGAGAATTGTTTACGTGCACATTCCACGTACCCCGCTTCAAGCCTCTGACAGGCTGAGCCAGTGGAATGCCATGAACAGGCGCTCAATTGCGCATTACTTTGGCTATGAGTAATGCTGCAGTGAAATTACAAACATTCTTTTGCCTCCTTGCAAAAAGAAGCGCGGTCAACGGGTATCAAACGATGGGGTTTCGATAAGAATAATTACTAAAGGCAATGTCTTTGGCAAAAAAAAAAGAGAAAAGAAAAACATCACCCGCAAACTCCTTTGATATCTCTTACTTGTAGTCGTAGCTCGCGGATCCGAACAAATAAAAATGGCAAGGAATGTCTTTCATCCATCTGACGCTACATACCACCGCTTTTGTTATTGTTGTGGCCTCACTACACGCCACGTACTCACGATAATGATTGGCTGCACAGGGGAAGGAGAGAAAGAAAGAAACAACGTAATAAGGAGACTGCATGCGATTTAATAGTGGAAAGAAGATCATGCGTGTCCAACGCACGCATTCGTATTAAGAAGCTATATCATGAAACTGTTGAAAGTAATGCTGCAAACAACTAAATTAATTATTCACAATTGTGGTTACTCTTGCCCTACACAGCGCGCAATTTGATGCATCGTTAACGGGCAACTCCGGCGATTTTTCAGTGATTACGGATCTCAATGAAATTTATTAATGAATATTCTCCTCGATACTGTAATAATATATGTCAAGCCAGGCGGTTGCAAGTCATTTAGATTTCCTGAAAATGAAGCTTAAAAATAATTTGCGATTTCCCATGCGGGCCACCCTCTGTTTTAAACTTCATCACCTTCAACGCTGCCTACCCGAGCATGTGGGCTGTCAAAAGCAATACGGTGGTAGTTCAGCGCACAAATCGTCGCTGTCAAGTTCAGAAAAGCTGGCATAACTCTATACATTGTGAGACGACCTCGCCACTATCATGCTAGAAGTTCAGGTCTGGTGTCCTTTCTTGATATGGTTATCGGTTAGTTCCTTGGCCTTTGCACATTTGGGTGTCTTTGCTTGCAACGTGTGCGTGTTACGTCATCAGTGCGTCAATTAGGAAATGGATCTGTGCAACCATGGCTTGAGCGTGAAGTGTGTGATCTTTGTGATAGTATTCATGTGAGTTCCTGAATAAAAAAACAATGGTTTGAAGTTAGCTCTGTCCCGTCTACACCTCCTTCTTTTGTCTTCATTCCTTGCGCTACAGATTTGCATTTGCACAGATTTGCGCCAAAATTTAAGTAGAATGCACACATTAAAACATCAGCACAGCTGCGTAGGTCGAGATGATCAATCCTTATTTGTAGAAACTGCGAGCAATACAGATTTATACGTCAGCAAGTGACACGCAACTCCGCCACCTTTTAAAGAAAATCAATCGCTTTTTCAGTTAGAGGCACTGGCGGTGTGATCACACAGCCTGGACTTGAGCCATAAGATCAGGATCTTCAACAACTTCATGAGTGAGTGGGTTAAGATCCTTACAAGCAACCGTTAGAGGAAGGAACGAAAGGAAACGGCAAGGCAGGGAGGTTAACCACAGAGGCGTCCGGTTGGCTACTCTGCTCTGCTGTAACGAAAAACTTGAAAGACACGAGGAAATGAAATAAATGAAGGACATTGCAGGTAATGCGACCACACATAGTGCATTGCACTACTGTGCATTCAAAGACGTCCGCACAAGCTCGTCGTCCAGAACAGTGCTTTCAGTGCCTTGGAGGTCGACGAGCTATGAGGACGGTAAGCACTTGCGCAGAAAGCGACCGATTATAACACCCGTTGCAAGCACCAGGGTAAGGTATGGAACTGCCCCTAACCAGACCATCAGGTGCGTTTTTCACATTATTTGCGTGCGCGCGGACACTTCCATTGCCGACGCAAACTGGTAGGTGCTGGCCCATTGTTGGAAATTACTGGGGTCGCATTTCCCGCTTAATTTGCGCTTACTTGCGCTAATCAAAATCTTTATTTAATGTCATACCAGCAATAGCCCAAACAGCAACGATGGTGTAGTACATGTTGCAGTATAAACTTGCAAATTCCTTTCGGGCTACCATACGCCTTGTGCCACACACCGGCCGAAAACTGATGAATTGGCCGGAAACGAAACAGATGCAGTAACGTGTACGCAGTGGCACTATACGGGTAAGTCAAGAACGAGACGCTTTATATTTTAACGTTGTGAGCGTTAGGGACGCTGACCGACGAGGCAGAACTATATGTACATCTAAGCGCGAAAGTTTACGGGATGCATTAGTTTGCGTAAACCAAGATCACCGCTTATCGAGAACACAGCCTCCAATTAATTGTATTGGCCTGCAGATAAAAAAATAATAATAAGAAACTTCTACAGGCTAAAACTAAGGCATACAGGCTATGATGTCAGACTAATAAGAAGTAATGAAACTTTATCTAAACTTTCACGTCCCGTAAAATGTTGCTGTTGAGCGTTCTTCGATACATGGCGGCGATGTAGTTGAGGCATCTAGATAATTGCCATATATTTTTACCGGGGCAGTATATCGGCCTACAACAGCAGAGTATGTAGCACCTTAGGTCATCCGCTCCAGACATGCCCATGATTTAGGTATATTATTACGCATATAGGCTGAAGCTTATGTTAACAGCAGAGGTGTTTCTTCCGTTAAGCAGTAGGTATCTCTCAGAGCGGCTCTCAAATTTTAAGTTAAAATTCAGAAGGTCATGTTTTACTGCAAGTGCATAAATCCCGTGACTCAGTAAGTGAACTTCCCTTCTGTAATGGTTGTCTGCTAACGGGGTGTTGCACATGCTGATGAAATAAACAATTTTAACGAAGTTCCTCTCAATAATTTGAAGTGCTTCAAATATTTCTTACAGAGCGCTCAATATACTCAAATCATCGTGTTGGGCACGATGCTACATTTGCGGCGCATGAATAGACTCACAGCCCGTCGCTTTTGTAAGATGCCGCTATTTCGCTTACACTGCAAGGGAACAATTATGGAGCTTCATGAATAATAATAATAATAATAATAATAATAATAATAATAATAATAATAATAATAATAATAATAATAATAATAATAATAATAATAATAAGCAGGAGCAGCAGTAGTAGCAGCCTCCTCTTCTATGTCCCTTGCAGGAACGAGGGCCACTCCCACTGATCTGCAATTCGCTCTGTCCTGCTGCGCCAGCTGATTCTTTATTTCATCGCCCGAGCAAACATTTTGTCTGCCTCGACTGCGTTTGCCATTCCTTCGTATGCATTCCATCGCTCTTACTGCATAATGTAGTAGCGAAATTCCCTTGACAAAGAGAATGCGCGGTGTACCCCGTACCACGAAAGCGTTCATAATTCCGCGCCACGTTCTAATTCCGAAAGCCCTCCCAACGGACGACGGAGCTCGCGGGTGAAGGCGGCTCACGTGACCCAGCTCTCAGTTGCGCAGCGTTGCCAGAGGAAGAAAGCGCGCGGTCGAGCAAGAACAACGAGAGGTCGGGCGAGGAGGGCGAGCCGCGAGTAAAACGGAGGGAGGGAGGCGGACGCGAAAGGCGCGCTTTCCCGCAGGGCTCGGAAGAGCGAAACCGAGAGGAGCGAGCACGGTGTAGTGAAATAACGCCCGGTGGTCGGCGGTGGTTTGCTCTTCTTCGTCCTCGGCGCTCACGTGCTATCGCTCGTGTTTGTACGCAGCTCGAGTAAGGCGCTGAGAAAAATTGGTAAAGCAGAGAAGAGGACGCGGGGAACAATTAGGCGACGAGGCGTCGGAGTGTGCGCTCTCAAGTAGCGTGAGTGAGCGTGCATGTGCGCTTGAGCGAGTGGTCGGCCGGAGAGAGCTCGTTGGATAAGTAAGCGTGGGTAGGGAGAACGCGCGCGCGCGCGAGCTCTCTCTTTTTCTTTTCCTATCGCCGTGCAAGAAACACCGTCGTCGACGTGAGAAGCTCAGAAGTGCGACGAAGGGGGAGTGTGCTACGTGGATTTGCAAGACTTCGACGGCTTATAGGGGGATCGCTCGTCTGTCTTCTCTTTCCCGCCCAAGGTGTTTGTGAGTGTGAGTGAGGTTCCGGAGTTACTCTACCCAAGCGTGGCATCTTCCAGTGTTCTCGCTTTTGCGAGACTAGAAAGTGCGTGATTTCCGAATGCGTTAAGAGTTCTCTGTCGTTTCCAAGTATACAAGAGGACCAGTAGGAGTAGCTCAGTGAGCACCAAGCACTAATTAAGCGAGCCAGCAAGCGCGCACTGGGTACGGCACTCTCCGTTTTGTGCTACAGTGATACACCGTAGAACCAGCACCTGCAAGGAATTTGGACGCCGCTTTTGACGACGCAGATCAACTCACCGTAGGAGAGGACTCTACACGACAGGACAACCGGGAGAGCAGAGATCAAAGGAGCAGCAATGTCGGATACACCACCAACTCGACCCGCCAGTGGAGCCTCAGCAGCTAAAGGTAAGCCCCTGGGGTTCCTCAATTTTTCGGATGCACACCGTCCGAAAGAGTCCCAGCTGTTCACGTTACATGGCAAGCACCCAGGGAATAAAAATTGAGGGCACGCCTTCTCGGTGTTGTTAGACAACACACGCGGCGCGCTTCCGCGACGTTGAGCTTCTCGAAGGTCGCCCTGGTGCTATTTCTACCGCTCGCCAGCCAGAGAGCGTCGGTAAGCTTGTCGCCGCTCGTCCCACTCGGTCGCGCGCGCGCCTGACTCATCAGATATACGGGCTCTGTGCCACGCGCTACAGAGGCGGCCTCCATTGACAGCAAGCTCGGCGCCCGGACTGTTGCGCGTTGACGACAGCGGCTTCCCGAGGCCGTCAAAATAAGCAGTGAAGGTAGTGATTACTAAGTGCACTAAAGTACTAAGTGTACTAAAGCAGTGAAGCAGTGATTACTAAGGTTCAGATACGAAAGTTCTGTCAGGAATTTTCTCGGCCTACGAGGATTACGATCGCACGGGGACGTGCATTTGCAAGTTCTTGGCGTATGTTTGTTAACTTCCATGGCCTCGTGCTTGTCGGAAAGACGCGCCGAGCCTACATTCCTCAGGACCTACACTTATAGTATTGTGTACATTGTATGCAGGTTCGGGAGGGCATCATTTAGGTAATTAAATCAGCGTAGCTTCTCGCGATGCCTGGCTCAATGCGCTAATTACTGCCGTGAAGCAACGAACGTCGCTGTGTCAGTGAAGCACGGCATTTTCGTGCTGCGACTCATATTACGGCTCCGCGGTAACGTTCGGGGTCAGCCTCCTATACGTGACTCCATTACGATGTGGCGCCGGCCACCACGAATTAAGCCTTTGCTTAACGCTGGCCTGCGCGCAACGGGTTCCCAGCGAGGCCTCCCGAATACGAGATGAGGCGTGTCCCGCGCTGCGACCGACTCGCGGAGCTCGCGTGGTTCCCATTGCTCGCGCTCGAAATGCCCGCCACTGCAGTGACGGCACTGCCATTGACGGTGTGGGCAAGCGCAGTGTTGCGCGCATTGCACGATGGGATACACTGAACAGGGACTTTCCCTTTACCCGCGCTTTCTCTTTGCTTTTGTGCGTCGTGCTTCGCGGCGTTGGCTGGGGCGCCTTGCACAACGCGCGCTGTTCGCAGCGGGGGCGTGGCACTGGCAGCGGGCACGCGTCGCGAAGTGTGTGTAGGCGAACGGCTATGTCCTATACGAGAGGTACGGCATTAGAATGATGAGGTGCAAGTTTTCGTTTTGTTTTTTCTTGTGCGGATATTCATATGGCCGGAACGATGGAAAGAAATGCGCTCGTGCATCAAGAACGAAGTGCACAAGACGCTGTATCTGCTTACGTGGTGTTTGCACTCTGCTGTGTTGCTTTTGTTATCCTCATCATGTCTTTTGTTTTGTAATATTTATCATTTCCAGTGTAAGAAATGCCCGCAGTGGGCATAAGTCTGGCACCGACAACAACAATAGAAACAGCAAAATATTGCTCACAAACGCACATTTTCACAGGAACGATTAGGTGGTGACTGTATGCAGTAAAACGAGTCAAGGTGTATATACGAGAACGAAAAGTGAGGAGTCATGCAACGTTTCAAACTGCGCGATGCCTCGTTTTTGCCTCGCGAACACAGCTCGGCCACACGGCCCGAATCGATTCCGGTGCTAGTTCAAGTGACCATCTTGAGAGAACACCGTGCTTGTCTGCACCACACAAGAACATCATGAAAGCAGACATGCTCTAGGACTTGATTTGTATCGGAAATCTTTGGGTGCGCTGCATTTAACTCTCGCGGATCTATATATTTTACCTATGTATAACTTGACCTGTGTGTCTTTAAAGCAGGATATGACTGATGGCAGGTACTGATAAGCCTTTTACCCGGCATTCGCGTGAAGCCGGGCATGCAAACGACGAGCTTCGTTATAGTGCACACACATACGAATATCACTGCTTGTGGCATATGTGCATATATCGAAATAGTCATGGGCCCCATGCAGATGCATCTCACTTCGCAATAAAGCGCGTTGACACGAAGGTGAAAATGTTATCACGATAAAAGCGCGCAATGTGTTCATGATACAATCGTAATTGTTATCAAATCATGTGGCAACATTAGGTCATACAAGTATTAATACACCGAGCGACCAATGATGCCAAATCGATGGCAAAGCGTCAACATCTTTCCATTTTCTGAGAAGGATAGGACCATGGCAGTGGAAATGTTATATTTGGCACATAAAAGACGCTTATATAATACTCCAAGATGACCGAGAAATCTCCACTAATATTGATAAAACAGGGATGATCAGATGAGAAGCGTATGGGACTAGTGTGTGTGCCCGTAATCGGGCCTTATCAAGGTGTCATATACCATAAAGCAAAGGGTGCGGTCAGTTTCAAATGTAGATATAGCGTGGCCGTGTTCTATGTTAGCTTTCGGTGCGAAATGCAAGGAAGACACTGGTCTTGTAAAAAAGGAAGACTAAGACATCACGCTTAAAACCAGAACGGCATAGCCTGTGGGCCATCAAAGCTAGTGATGCTCTGAGGTAGAGAATCACTATATTTCGTTCTGCATTGCTCTGGTTTCCTACTAATATTCTAGAGCATCGCAGCTTATGTTTATATAGAGGGATATTCACTGTGCTTTGCTTCGTAAAGCTCTCTCCCTACGAAAGTGGGCGTCTTCGGTATTTGAACGTACGTAAGGACAAATTAAAAATACAAGCCGCTATGTAGTGTGCCAAGTTCGTGGAGTCCTTCCGTGGCTTCACTTTATTGCGTGCAAAAAATGCCCAAGGCTATACAAGCGAAGCTGCGGCGCCAAGACGGGTTGTTTATTGCCCCTCCGTAATTTAGCGTGGCCGAATTGACGTCCCTCTCTCGCCACCCTCACCTCTGACGATGCGACGTGCCGGATATATATTTACGCCCGAAAAAGAGAAAAAGAAAAAGAAGAAAGAAAGAGGAGGCGCGACAGCGAATGTGTTCCCGTCGTGTCCTCGTATATTGCACACTTTGCCGGCTTCTCTAAAAAGCCCTGCTTCCACTGCGATTCGCAGTTTTTCATTTTGGTGTAATATTTGAAAGCAAATGTTTTCATGTCCGCAGCCTACCAGGACCTTCCGTCGAATATGACAAAAAAAGAAAAAAAAAGGCGAGAGAACAACATCACCGCAGAAATATGTGCTTGAGAACACCAGTTCCAACAAAACACAAAAGAAAGTGCATTTTACCCGCAAGAAAATAAATAAAGAAGTGGGACGCTTTTCAACTGATCTATTTGCGCGCTTCCTGTCGCGTCTTTGGTCGCCAAAACCTCGAATGATGATGATGATGATGATGATGATGATGATGATGATGATGATGACCGTGGTTCAGTTAAGGAAAGGACGCTAATTTCTGCAGCACATGTTGGGAGCACGGCTAGGCGTCCGTAGGGGTAGGGGAAAGGGACTGAAAGAGGGATAGAAAGGAGTGAAAAGTCGTAGTGGATGGCTTCGGAAATTTTGACGACCACCTGGGGTTCTTCAACGTGCCACATAGTACGATTAACGTGACAACGCACAGTACACGGGACTCTGACACTTTCGATGGAGGCGAATGTGAACATCGCTTTAATATAACGAACGTCAACCCGCTTCATTGGCCTGAGGTACGGTATGTTGAAGCAATGATCACATTCGAATTTTATGGCGATGAAGACCCCCCCCCCCCCCCCCCCACCGCGAAAAAAAAAGTGGGCAAGTGAAGGAATGTGAAAATAAATATCTAGACAGTGAACAAGGTCGGCAGCCTTGTTCCAGGAAGCGGGAATGCCCATCCTCGGTAGATGGGAGTCTCTGAAACACTTGTTGCACATCAACAACAAGTGTTTCAGAGACTCCCATCTACCGTCCGGAGTAATATTCTCGTACGTCCGCTATCACGCAACACGACCCTTTGCACCACACGCAACGAAGCAATGCCGGGCCCGTATGATTGACTGATTTATGGGATTTTGCGCCCTAAAACCACGATACGATTGTGAGAGACGCCGCAGTGGAGGGCCCCGGAAATTTCGAGCAGCTGGGGTTAAAGCCGTGCACGCTAAAGATTAACGTGCACTGACATCCCACAGTGTGCAGGCCTCAACATTTCGCCGCCATCGAAATGCGGCCGCTGCGACGGGGTTTCGATCCCGCTACCTTTGGATTAGCAGCCGAGTTCCATAACCATCTAGACTACCGTGGCGGGTGTTTGTGCGATTCAGAGGAAATTCGTGTTTCGATCTCTGCAGCCTATGAGGGTGCGCCGTCTTGTCACCTGACAAGCAGTCATGACATCCGCCGTAATAGTCGGCAATGTGTATCGTAGTAACACGTCAGTCCACTGAGACAATTTCCCGCAAGCCGTGGAAGCTGCCATAGCCCTCTCTCTCTCTCAAACCGAGGTCGAAGTCTCAGCGTTACCGACTCTCAACATGCAGACGTGTCTCCAGACGTGACAAACCCGCCTGGAGGAACCCGCCCCAGAGGTTGCCAACGAGACCAGTAATAGTCATGCAGGTGCCAGGTCACGTGACAGTGTGGCAACAAGCCCGCTAACCTCGTCAGTTGAGATTTGACCCGCCTAGTCGAGCCATAAAGAAGACGTGTTGTAGCGAATGCACCATCTAGTCGCTTATCAAGACATCGCACGACGTAACAAGCCGACCTGCAGAACACACCTCCCAGAACACAAGTCAGTGCGAAGCGGGCAGGAGATATTCTTGCAAGTTCTGCAAGTTAGCATACTCCCTCACCCTACAAGAAACCACCTCGCAGTCTCTACACTGCTATCTCTCAATGCCGGAGAACCCGGCCACCTTCAGCAAATGCAGGGAGCTACGCACAATTAAGCCCTGAACCTCTGAACCACGTTCCAACAGTTACCACACCGGCGATATTTGGGAGAGAAGCCTTGGGAAGCTGCAACGTCGAGCCTAAGCTAAGGCTAATCGCTGACATTGCCCGAGCACAAGGAATTTCATATCTTGTACGAACGCTTCCCCGAAGCTACACTGTCAAACCCCTGTCTCTCTATCTTTCCCTTTAAACTTGTCGCATATTACGTGCGAGTTAAAGGAACCCATGTGCCCAAAATTATGCTCAACACCCTCGACTGCATACGGCGCTACTTTTGTCCAAAAGTGCCACTTTCGGATACTTAAAGCCACACAGTGAAATTAAATATATTACTATTACTGCGCCAGGAATTATTAAGCGATCTAAAAGCCCTCGTTCTGTCTTCTCGGGCGATGGAAGTTTGGGTGGAAGGTGGTTGTACATACTTGCCCTTTAATAATACTTTTTTATCTTCTCTCTCTCGTGGGAAATGTACGTGCATGGCTTGACCGGACTTGCAAGTCAGGAAACAAAACGATGTCCAAGCAGCAGCTTGCCTCTGCTTGAACATTGTGCGCACAGACAGCCACTTTAGATTGTTTTTTAAACGGTAAAGCGGCCCACATAGGTACACAATTGCGTATGCCACTTTGCCTCAAATATATCTTAGGAACGGCAGTGTAGCATGCAGATCTACCGTCTGATATTTTTTTTTTGAAAAAAAAGGGGGAGGAGGGGATAATAAAAGTTGGGATAAATGTAACAGTCACACAAAAATGACAAAAGGAGAACTGCCCCATTGGCGCTAACCCCTAGCGTTTGGTGAACTTTTCGTTGACTGAGGTGGACATTTCGGTGACTGGGGCTTTTTTAACTTAGGTGGGCAGACTCGTACTACCTTATAGAACACGTGTACGACTTACACGTGACTTATTTATTTATTTATTTATTTATTTATTTATTTATTTATTTATTTCGTGTGGCTGACACCCACATTCATTTCAATTCATTTTCTCTGATTACCCTGACAGTTAGATTACTTTTTCTGCACTAAACATTGCTGTGACGTCACATCTACCTCATACAGCGCTCAAATTGATGCTTTTCCTAGCATTTTATTTTTCATGAGCGTTTTGTTTCCATTTTCGTAACAACCCCCCTCCCCCCGAAGGCGTATCGGATCGTGCTGAGCAAGAGTCACAATGTATTTATAGGTGCTAAGGTCATAAAATGCGTCAGAAACACGCTTCGAACTCCAGGCGTAAACGTCCCACGTGCTGGCTAGATTAGCTGCAGCGTTAACGGTGTTTACCGGATTGAATTGGCGTTATCGAACTGACGCGAAACTTCACGCGTTGGAGGTTGTGGCCATATTTCTGAACCCAGTGCGCAATATTGCTTAGTTTTCTTGATTCTCGTCAAGTGTATGTATACCGACGAATACACAGGCAATAAAGGAGCAAATTTCGAGCACGCTTCGTCGCAGTGGTTTAAACGGCCCGGCTACGCACCGATGTTTCCGGCCGCTAATCTGAAAACGGCCGAGACGGCGCGCAGATCGAAGGGGCCTTCCTATTATAGCTTTCGTAGTGCGCGTAGGTCATTGCATATATACGTGCAGTGTCCACGCGAATGTAGGCGGTAACTGGGTTAGGAAGCAAGTAACGTCTCCAACCATCACAGAATGACGCCCCACTACACTGCACCACTTAGCTACAAGTATTTACATGCGCATATATATGCTTTAAAGGATCGTGTGCAGTTGCGGTCGGGTATGTGCATAAGTCTGTTCAAACTGCGTGTTCACGTTTACTTTAATTTTACGTATTCTTGTGTTGTTCGGCACGGTGAAGGTACCCCTGTGTTGCCATGCTGGCCTTCGGAGACGCGAGATGCTACTGAAGGCAAGAAACTCACTCGCGTAGGAACAGTTATTTGAATAATTAATTAGTTAGCATCTGAAAGTGCCCATTAGCCGCTCTAGGCCGTATTAAAGGGCCATTTTTTTCTTGTTACGCGAGGATAGAAATAAACAATACTTAGATTTCGGGGAAACAGCGGTACGAAAATACAGCAAAAGAAATCAAACTACCTAGGGACAGAGACCATAAAGCAAATACCATGGCTAAAGATGGCAAGATCAAAACGCAGGGTATTTTGTTGCGTTATGGTGTACGTATAATAGCATTAGTGGCCCAAATCAAAGTGGCAAAAAATGCTGAGATTATGCGAATGAACGCGAGATGCAACAGGAAATATGCGGACACGAGAAACGGTTATCAGTTAGTTTATTAGAATAAACGATCGCGACGTTTCCGCGTTATTTCTAGAGCTGTATTGATAAACATGCGCAATAGACGTTCATGCTAATAAAATGTACGGCGTCCCAGAAACCCTTCGTCTATGATATGCGTGAAACATCGCTGAACACGGTTAAGTTTTAAAGTATTGGTCCAATTAATGCATTTTCTTACAACGGGAGTATACTGCTGTCTCGAGAAAACAAATAAAAAACACAGGAGGCGCACACTACTAAAGCTCATATAGTTTTGTCGCTCTCACACCAGAGCTAACGTTACTGAGCAGGCATTAAGAACGCTCGTAATGTGCTACTCGAAGGATAGCCGGCAGCCTACCAGCATTTTCTCAGCCACGCCCAAATACTCGCTCTTTTTAGCGGAATGTTTTGCAGTGATTATCCATGGGGTAAGACAGATGCTTTAGACATTATACTTCTTCGTTCATTCGTTTTGGTATATAATTAGTTATGAATATTATGAATGTTAACCTTGAACTTGTGTTTCTTGCTGATGGAAAAAACAGCGCGAACACAAGGACGATGAAAAAGGAACACACACTACACCACGCCACAGCGCTCCGTGGTGTAGTGTGTGTTCCTTTTTCATCGTCCTTGTGTTCGCGCTGTTTTTTCCGTGATGCTTGACCAACTAGCCTGCAAATCCATCCTATTAGACTTCATTTCTTGCTGAATTTTATCTGTTTGTTCTGTGTATTTCTATTTTAATATTTTAACAGTGGAAGTTCTTGCCATGTTGCTGCTGTTATTGTACGACGAGGTGGGACTATACGCAGCTTTTATCCCGCCATTCCTTGCTGTTTATGTATGCTTTGTATCTATGTGGAAATAAACTTCAAACTTCAAATGTAAGCAACCTCTTTTGAGATTTCAGCGCGATGACGACTACAAACACACACACACACACACACACACACACACACACACACACACACACACACACACACACACACACACACACACACACACACACACACACACACACACACACACACACACACACACACACACACACACACACACACACACACACACACAAGGCGTTACTTTTCAACGTTTTGAGCGGAACGTCATGAAAATGGAAAACTACTGAACGGTTTAACCTTTTGCACCGGGTATGTGTCCCGTGGGAATGTGTGATAGCCTCCTTTCTTTTCCTACGGAGGTAATTGCAATAATATTTCGTCCTCAGGTACGAGGCCAGAGGATGAACTGAAAGACGGCCTGGGTCGCGTTTGTCACGTAGCGGGACGTCTAAGCCACTAGGAACACACTGATACAGTTTCCCCACGACTGCCAAACTATATAAGAGAGACTTCATGTCCCATCGAATGTAGCATCGGTGCGCTGGTCTTTGGCCGCACAGGAGCAGTATCTTCACTGAAGGAGGCGTTATTTTGACGGAGGCCGTGAGCAACTGCATGCCCTGTAGGCCGAAATTCGTCGTGCCGTAAATTCTCGGGGGAGTACGGTACGACTTCGGAGTGACTATCACTGAAACTCTCCGTATAAACAGAACCTTTCTTTCAGAACCCAGTGCGTTACCCGCTGTCGCTCTGTTAAAATAACGCTTAGTGCACAACAGTCCTGCCGTGATGAATGCGTAGTTATAGTGAATAATAACAATTTCAATGCGATGGAAACGATGAGACAAGTTCATTTGCCTCGCTCGGATAACACCATCCCGCTGATACAGACGAGGGTCCCGGTGCTGCATTCGACAAAGGGACCCTCGTCTGTGTATTTTCCTGTATCTATAATGATAATAAACTGACTGATAATGATAATAAACTGACTTTCACTTTGATTTGTGACCGACACCGTACTGTGTTTGTGCCATCGCAAAAAATATCACCGTGATCGCAATAACATGATCGTAATTATCATTATCATCAGCATAATTCCTACGCCCTCAAGTGGTGTTTTCTAAAATTGTATGTATGCCCTTTGGCCGATTTTTTGCTGGCCACATTCCTTGAGTGGGCAGGTCCCAGTACCACCATCGCCACCACCACCACCACCACCATCATCATCATCATCATCATCATCACCTTAGTCATCATCATCGCCGCCGTCACCATAACTGCCATCTTAAAACTAGCGTATTCGAATGAGGACGACAGCTCCATCATAAGCTATGACAGCACGCTCGGCCCGAAGCACAAAATTCTGGTACCGTTAAAGAAATGCCAGCTAGAATACATAAAGAGGAGCCGAAATACTTTGGGGTGATAAAAGCGAAAAAAAAAAAAAAGAAACGTAGAAGTTTTAGTTGCCCTCCCCTGCTAAGCTTTTACCCGTCTGCCCTCCACTAAGTCCTCGAGTTAAACTCGAGCATAGGTGGTAGACCACCCCGCTGTCGTTAAGTCCACGTGGCCATTCCCCGCCCTGCGTATAGAGTGTGCGCAATAAATGAGACGTACTCGTGCCACGGCGGGCTGCCACTACTCTTGGAGCTAACTGCTCGTGCGGCTAGAGAGAGCTCATGAAAAAATAATAATAAAGAGGCCTGCGCATGCGGGGCTACTGGCTACGCTCGTAGGGAGATGCGGTTATCGAGAACTAAATCGACGCGGTGGCTTTCCCGACCACCGTCCCTGCTTTGATAAGCGGTGGCGCCGCGACTGCGGAGATGACAGGGGTCGAGAACGGCCGGGGAGATCCTTATATAACGAGGGGATTGTCGAAGCACCGCAATTTGCTCCGCGTTCAGCCCGCACCCTGAGCCCTTTATAGGAATGTACCACCCGCCGCGAGAACGGTGCCATGTTCGAGAGGATGTTTTGTGATTGGGATTTTGGATATGCGGTATTTTATCTTCCTTATAACTGCAGTTCTTGTTTTCAAGTGTACCGTTGTGCTTTCGAGTATGAAATTGCTTCTGCGCATAATCACTTTAGCCAGAAAGCAAAAAAAAAAAAAAGAAGAAAGAAACAAGGTGATTGATTGAAACGGTGCAACTGTGAGATGATGACGTGAGGCATATATGAGCTTTCCTTTAGTTTTGATGCGACATCCTAATGGGTTTTCTCGAGAAATTTGAAAAATTTAATATGTTCCGTCGCCCCTGCTGGAGGATATCGCCATCGCTAATCGCAGGGTGGTCATTTTTATTTTACTTTTCCACGCACTCGAGAATTTTCTTTTCCATTTGGCATACTAACGTGTCGAAAGAACCTTCTTGACTTAGGAGCAACGCCACTTGCACGTTCATCGTCTCCTCTTTCTCCAGTGGTGTATGGTTGTTTAGGCTGGGGAACTTCCGAGCGTGAAAGCTTTGGACTGTGGCCGCTGTTGCAAGGAGCATCTGCGATACTTTGCCAATTGAGACAAGGAAAAAAAAAATACTGCGTGGATCCAAAGCGAACTTTGAAATGTGCGTGGAACGAAGCTATGGATTACAGAACGGCAAATAAACGCATATAAGGTTTTATACTCTGCAGACAGTTTTGCAGCGTTGCGCTTATGTGCTTGCTCCACGAACAGAGACGAGCGCTCACACCAATTTTACCGTCGCGTCAGATATGCAACAATTGGTGATTTCACACCTAAATGTGCTCCTTGTGGGCGTGTGCGTGCGTGTGTGTGTGTGTGTGTGTGTGTGCGTGTGTGTGTGTGTGTGTGTTTACGCGGGCTCAAGGAGAAATGGAAGCTATGAGACGCTACTCTGGATTATGTCTGCCGTCACGTCTAGGAGAACAAGTGCGCTAGATCCGCAGAAGAACGCAATAGGCACACATATTTGTACTGCCTGGAGCACGCGTTGCACAACAAGAATGACCATAACTAGATGGTGGTTTTGCATGTGTAACCGCGAGGTACCGCATATTTGGCGTAAGTACGGCGCTGACGCACGACACATTCGTGCGTCAGCGCTTCTATGTCACAGTCCGCGGTCAATCTGTTGCCTGCTGTTAAAGTCACAACTATCCTTCAATAAGTTGGCGAACTTATTGAAGATAGGTGAAGGATTGGTGGCGCTTGAGTTGTGCATTCAGGTTTTGTTCTGCGATCAGCGTCCTTAAGTGCTACAGATGTCCGCTAGGGATTCATTCGTTCAACGTACAAGGTGATCGTTTTGTACATAACCGCTTCAAACATGACAGCTTCAAGTCTGGTTGGTTAGGATTCCTTGTAACTGCGGCAGCGCAGAACTGGACGATAGTTCATCGTCTCCACTTCGTTGTTTCTCAGCCCGTTCTTTAACCTCCGCACTCACGAATGCTTTAACCAACTTATTAATATCAAACCGGCAAGGAGCATGTTCCAACCTGCCTCGGGGGCCGACATTCGAGCACTGGCGAACCCAGTATCGCTGCCGCAGGTCAGCGGACGGGGGTTGGCGTCGCGCCGCGACCCGGATTCCCCTCGTTGGACGGCCACGCAACGCGGATGTCACGCTTTAGACAAAGGCAACACCTTCTCCCTTTTCCTCCTCGCCCGACGGAGGATGGCAGCAGCCGCCATGCAAGTGCGTGACAAGTCGCGCGTTGCTCGCGGTGTCACATCTCGCGTACGCGTTTGACGCTGTTGTATTTAGTGCTCACTCACTCTCTTTTAGCGACGTCCGAATGTCGCGCCTCGAAACAATGGCCGTCATAAAGCCGCGATATGCGGCGTGCTTTTGGCTGTTGCTTTTGTGACGCAAGTGCTCTAGAAAAAGCCGGCTGTCAGTTCAATGATCTCGCTTCAGTGGAGGCGTGCGGGGAGGACCGGACGGCTTCAACCTGTCAGTTCTACTCGACGTTGAGACAACGCGGGACGCTTCCGCTACTAAGGGAGGATTGAAGAAGACAGTTGTCTCCAGCGGTGCGAACAAGAACTTCTTATTTAGTGGGGTATGGCTCTCGGCTTCTCGGAAGGGTCGGGTGTTGTGGCTGTCTCCTTGATGCGCGGTTGTTTATGAGGAAGTGAGAAATCTTCTGTATGCAGTTCGGCTCGAATTTAAGCGAGGCGTATATACTTGCAGCAAAGATGGTTCCCGCCCGGAATTGTGTCACACGAAAGGACAGTCCGGAATTAGAGAAGCCCAGAGTTCTACGCTTCTACGAAGGGTAGTATGCGCTATTGGATCTCTGCAGCCATTCTTGCGTTCTTACCGCTTTCAGCTTCATATTAAAGCTGTTTTACGTACTTTGAAAAGGATTCTGACATTTTTGACACGATTTGCCTGCTGGGCGTTTCAATTTTCAAGAAAAAAATTGAAGAGCTCCGTTAATGAAGAAAGAAAGTCACTTTTCCTTTTTTCGTTTTTAGAGCGAAATGATGCTGCTATTGACAATCGTCAAAAAATCAGGAGTGGTAATGCACAAAAAAAAAAAAAATGTCGCTGGAGGAACTGCTAAAGGAAGGTGCGCAGCAGACATCGTAGCTTCTTCCTAGTTTTTCATTTATTTTTTTCCTTGTGGTGTCGGGTAGGTAACGTCGATAGAATTTTACGCAAGTCGTACGTCGTAGAAATTTTCCCGTTCTATCAGGCCGCTCTTTTCATGTCTGTTTTACCTCGTACGTTCTATCTCAGTGCAAGTTTGTCATGCCCATAACTTCCTATCTTTCCGTCACCCGGTCACTCAAATTTACCGAACGACTCACTAGGAAGTTTTGTTAACTCGTTAAATAATAACTGATCTTCACTGAAATGAACATTTCCTAAAACTAACGTTTCCAATATTCATTAAGTTATTATTCATTTATTATTCGTGCTAAAAGAAGAGGAGCAATTAAAAAAACGAAATCTACAATTAGGCGAAAGACGAGACCGCTACTACATGGCAGCTGCAGAAAATCATAACCTTAGCACACGTGCGTGTCATGTGCTGAGCATCCGTGACATGCACACCAGCACACTTCACGTATGCCTCTGGACGTACAGTTGTGTGTGGCTGTACTCACCACATGTGATAACCAGTATGTTATGCGTTAAGCCCCCGTACCGCTCGTTCCAAAAAAATACCTTTAAAAACGAACCTGCCTAAGCTGTCTTCACTGCTGGAAGATACCCTGTGAGAAGAAGCCTGCTTAAGTGGTTAACTTTATTTTTGCCACTACATAGGTCAATGCCATTTGCCTTAGCGGCAGAATTTTGTCATTAGTGCGCATATTAAGTTACTACTAGTTCTTTCTAAATTCAATCGTCCCTATCATGCCAAGTTAAATCACGCACTTTTTCCACCCAGCTAAACTACACGCATGAAAGTGTTCGCAACTTCCACTCATTAAGTGTATGTTGTTGGCCAGGGTTGGCTTTCGCAGGGTGCAACTCGGATTACTGGAGATATGCGTAGACGGATGTTGTGCAGACTATCAACACACACACACACACACACACACACACACACACACACACACACACACACACACACACACACACACACACACACACACACACACACACACACACACACACAAAAGCTGCAAATACAGGCACCTGCAGGGCTCAAAGTACATTTAATGTAAATGCTGGGTAACAAATATTAGAAAAAATTTCTACGTCACTAATAATTTAGCAAGCGAGTTATCTGTCGCAGACAAGAACGATGGTGTGCTTGTAGCTTACATTCACTAATAAGCACAAAGGGAGTACTTAATTGCCGAATCTCATTCCGGCAAACGCGGAGCCACCTGCTGCTCCTTCCTGGGAGCGAAAAACACGCTGCTTCGTGCGAGCGCCTCTAGATGGCGGAGCCGACCAAGCCAGTTTCCTTGTCTAGCGGGATAGGTGGATCGATACTCCGCAGGGTAACGGTCATGGTAGCGGTAAACCACAGCTGTATAGTTTCATGGAACTGTTACTAGAGGGCGTTGAGGCACTGCAATCTAAGGATTTACAGAGACTGATAAATATATGCGGCCATAAACTGACATAGGGCTCAATGTGAGCCAAAAGAAATCGGGACTTGAAAAATTTAATGAAGCAACACCTGATGATGTGATAATAATGATGTGATTGCCAATGCGATATAATTACCCAAGCCATTCTCATAGACAAGCGTTAAAAAGTACCTGGTAGTATACATCAATAAAAGAAACACATATGCAAGCATCCACCGAGACATTGTGAAGATAAAGGCGACGCTAAAAGCAGCAGCAATGAAACAGGGCACCTTGTAGTTCCAATAACTATGCTGTAGTGCGTGGCATTTGGAAAGGGAGAAAGGCACCAGCGTCAACACGCAGGTCTTCATGCTGTCCTGTGGTTAAAACGGGAACTGTAGTCGAGATTTGAATAGTAACCAAAGAGCAATGGGTGGAATCGTATGAGGGGGCCAGGAAAAATTGTTAATGAGCGAGGGTGAAGTGGTACGAGACTGACATTATTTGATACCAGAGAAGCGCAGTGCAAAATTGCATTGAAAGTGGGAGTTACGAATATGCATAAAGATAAGTTGTTGGCGTATAGCGCAGACAGTACTTCGAAAACATGGACAAAGGAAGAATCCACAAGTGTCCACAGATGTGGTAAAAAGAAACCAGAATAATAAAAAAGTTTCTTTAAAGGAAAGTAAGGGACAGCTCTTCGCTATCTAGAGTTCAAGCTAGCCGCCTCTGGGCAAAGGCACTGCGGACAAAATATCCGCACCAAGATAACACAGGTGTATGCAGCCAAAAAAATTGACGGCAGATCCACGAGGTGAATGATGATAAGATTGGGCGAAGCTCCTGGGAGTAATCATCGGTTAAACCGTGAAATTTCTTCCGTTAATTCGCCCGATAAAATTGACGTGAAACGATTGACAAACCTGTATCGCGATAACCATTGCTTTTAGAAAACACCTGGCGTCTTTCGTTAAGCAGCTGGCGTCTTTTCGTTTGCTTTAGAAACATCTGGCGTCTTTTCGTTTTGCTTTTAGAAAACATCTGGCGTCTTTCGTTGGTTTATTTCATCAATCAACGGCGTTTGAACAAAATTTTTATTGTTTAATCACGCACAGGAGAAATCTCACCAGGCACTACCTTGGAGGTAAACAATGGCTGCTAATGGGAATGAGAGACAGAAGAAGTCGGCTTTTAGCTAACACTTACACTTCTACTTCTACTAACGTTTCCTACTGGAACTTGCCAATGGCTGCTAATGGGGAATGAGAGACAGAAGAATTCGGCTTTTAGTTAACGCGCACGCTGCGAATTTTTTATTGTTCAACAACGCACAGGAGAAATCTCCCACCGGCACCACCTTGGAGGTCAAAGCGTAAGACTGGTTACGCACTACGACGACTACGACGAGGGACGAACGGGTGCCGCTTTAAGGAGCTTCGCCCCTAAAAAGGTCAGGAAGCAGATGAGTACACAGCAATGGAACACCAGGATATTAATCTGCAAGACTAGTAGAAGGAATGTACTCCTCGAAAGCTTTGTATCCGCCCCTGTTGTATAGCGGTTATAATGCTCGGCTGTTGACCCGATGGTCGCAGGTTCGACTCCTCTTTTTTGATGGAGACGAAAACGCTAGAGATTTGTAAACTGGTCGTTTTCAGTGCACGCTAGAAGAACACCAGGTGACAGAATTTCCGGGGACTTCCACTACAGAGTCATCCCAATTGGAGCGTGAAACCGCATGAATTATTGTAATGATCGAAGGCCTTATGCGGTTCAAAGCGAGCGAAAATGTTGACCGATCAATAGTTGATATAAACAGGAGACGCTCGCATTTGCTTCTGCACAAGGACAGTACGGCAACGCACGTCACTGTGACGGTCGAGACAAAGTCTATTACACATGGAGTACATCCAGCGCAAATAAAGCAGTCAGTAGTTTCCATTACTCCTCTATATGGTTAATCGTAAAACGATGCCCCTCTACGAGACTTTTCTCGAATGACTGGGGGTTAATGTATTATTGTCACAAGAAAACTCATTCAGATTATGTAGACGTCTGCCTAATGGCAGTGGTCCTGAAGAACGTGAGTCTGCTCCTTTTGTATTTATGTTTCCTCCCTACCACGAACGTAAAGGAAGGTGTCTTCGAGCTTCGCCCCATTTTTGTGAGCAACGAAGCATAGATGCTGCTCTTGATTTTTTAGGGGCGAAGCTCCTTAAGGCGGCACCCGTTCGTCCCTCGTCGTAGTGCGTAACCAGTCTTACGCTTTGACCTCCAAGGTGGTGCCGGTGGGAGATTTCTCCTGTGCGTTGTTGAACAATAAAAAATTCGCAGCGTGCGCGTTAACTAAAAGCCGAATTCTTCTGTCTCTCATTCCCCATTAGCAGCCATTGGCATGTTCCAGTAGGAAACGTTAGTAGAAGTAGAAGTGTAAGTGTTAGCTAAAAGCCGACTTCTTCTGTCTCTCATTCCCATTAGCAGCCATTGTTTACCTCCAAGGTAGTGCCTGGTGAGATTTCTCCTGTGCGTGATTGAACAATAAAAATTTTGTTCAAAACGCCGTTGATTGATGAAATAAACCAACGAAAGACGCCAGATGTTTTCTAAAAGCAAAACGAAAAGACGCCAGATGTTTCTAAAGCAAAACGAAAAGACGCCAGCTGCTTAACGAAAGACGCCAGGTGTTTTCTAAAGCAATGGTTTTATATTCAAAACCATATCGCGATACAGGTTTGTAGTTGACGATGCTCGTTGCCGTCGGTGTGTGCTCGTATGGATAAGGATGCCGAAAGGCGGGCGCGCAGGGCAGCGGCGGCGCGCGCTCGCAGACAGGACCCTGAAGTGAGAGCCCGCGAGGCATCTCCTTTGAAAACCCCAACCCAACCACCATCACAGGCACCTGCACCGACATCGTGTTTGCCAACTTTCATCTGCAACCAGTGCAAGAACCACTTAGCTTACATTTCACCGACCACAAAGCGGTCATAATGAAAGGACAACGGAAACCAGCAATAAAAGTTTGATAAAACATTTAATCAATCGTTTCACGTCAATTTTATCGGGCGAATTAACGGAAGAAACTTCACGGTTTAACCGATGATTACTTCCAGGAGCTTCGCCCAATCTCATCATCATTCACCTCGTGGATCTGCCGTCAATTTTTAGAAACGTTGAATGGAAGAACTATATTATTTGCCCTAAACCGGTAAAGCAGCAGTAGGCAGAAGAACATGAAGGAGGCACGTGACAACTACGTATACAAATACATTGGAAATCGGGTCTGCTGAATCCCGATACACGGAGAAACGGTTATTAAAACAAAATTACCACCCACTCGTTCGTAGTACAGGGATACAAGGAAAGCCACGTAGATTTTTCAGCAACCAGAAGTTTTTGATTGACGAAAAAGGGACTTTGTTCCAAGGTTTGAACGCTGGACCAAATCCTTTCCGAGGGAATCGCTCTACCAGTTATACTAGTTGGGAGGTCAGCAATGGACAGCGTGAGGGCCAATTATCGCTGTCCACTCGTTTTGTAGCTCTGTGCTACATGAACGTTGACGACAACGTTCTATTTCTTAAACGGAAGTATAATTAGAAAATTCTAGATTGGACTTACATAAGCCACACAAAGCTGTTAAAAGTGTGAAGACCAAAACTGAAAGGGTGTACAACTTACATAAGTCCCCGATGTGAAGTTTCTCCGAAAATCCTTTGTACCTACCTTTGGACGATAGCCAATGCTAAATCCTCCTTAAGAAGTTACGCAACGAGCACTGAAGAGCGAAAGGCGACTAGTATAACAAGAATTACGTAACCTGAACAAGTTAGCGCGCGTCGCTTGTTCGGAACGTTCTTAGGAAGTTGGATAAGTACAGCCGTGCAGTTTACTTACGGCGATTTAGCAACCCAAGTGTACAATATCCTTCGCGTGCTACAATGAACAATGTTCTAGAGAGACTGCAGCAGGATTGCTTCAATATCATCCAGATTTATTGCGCACCGACGTGTTAGGATGGTGTCTGATGAAGCAAACTAATGCACTCTTTAAGTCAGCTGTACTTGAAGTCATGAACACTAGGCCAACGCGTGCGCGGAGCTCATAAGGTGACGTTTTTAGAATTCGCGACAATATAACTTTACCATAACAGACGCTTCGTAGCTGTTCGTCAGTGAGTCACATGCAGGAAATTTTGGAGCACTCCAAAAGCCGCATATACTGTGAGTTCGAAGTTTGAATACAATTACGTATCAATTAGAAAAAAACAAAAATGAAGGAGGAGTTCTGTAAGCCCGCCACTCAGTCATGGAAGAAATAAAGAAACAGCGAGATCAGAAATAATTAGAACTGAGTACTTCCAATGGACAAACAATAAAACGAAAATAAACACTTATTCGGAAATAAAAAACAAGATTTTTTTGTGGAATCGACTATTTATACAACCAAATATTCACGTAACGAATGAAAATTTAAGCTCCTGATGCGGAATACCCATTACAGTGAAAGTGAACTGTATATTGACATGACCGAGAGTTCGTGAGTTACATCTTATTTGGATGTCGTGCACGACATACGTTTCCTGATATCCCAGTTTTGTATATGGAGATAAGCAATTTACTACGCATGGCGCATTTAATTTCACGAGCGCTTGAAGACATATATCAATGCCTTATCGGGATCGACACGTTGCCGCAAGGTTTCCTTGCCTCTGTGACTTCTTGCCTCAGCCGGACCGCTGCGAAACCATCCATCCATCCATCCATCCATTTGAGAAACCATCCATAAACTGGGTAAGGGGTCCATGCTGAATCTTCGAACCAGGAATTCAACATTGAAAGAAAATTTTCAGCTGATTGAATGATCGATTTCTCGGTTTAACGTCTCAAAACGACGATATGATTATGAGAGACGTCGCAGTGGAGGGCTCCGGAAATTTTGACCACCTGGGGCGTTCTTTAACGTGCACGAACATCGCATAGTACACGGGCCTCAACATAAAGAGTTCAGCTGGGGCACTCGGCCTAGATGGGCTCTGAATATCCGAAAAACCTGCCGAGAACATTGGCTACGGTTGGACGACGTCAGTTACGAATTAAAGCGTTCCATTACGCTGGCCCCCAAAATGGGCTTCGCTAAAGCAGCCTTCAAGCTAGAAAATACTTGAGCAGCTAGGCTACGCCAGAAACGATTCTGTACTGCGGCGCTGTAGCAGCACTGAAAAAAAAAAAGTTGGCGAAGCATAAGCTTTACTTCGCCTTAAATCGCGTGAGCTGCGAAGAAAGAAAAAAAAAAACGAAAGAGGCCTCGGCAACAAAGCCCTTTTCTGGCCATTTAAAACGCATCACCATGATTTTATAAGAGAAAGGAGTGCCCTACCATTAAGGCGATGGGAAAACGTGCTTCATTTTTGTTGCCCATGAAAGCGTCGACGGTTTGGTAAAAGGCCGAGGCCTTCGAGCTGCTCGTATGAACGCCGCAGAACAAGAACACTTCTTACTAGATCCTTCTTTCCTTTATTAGTGGTTTCCAGGGTGATGCTTCGAGTTTGAAAACAATCCAAATCCAGACCACAACCGTTAGCTTAAGAAAATATGCGCATTCGCCTCTAACAAAAGGGAGAAAAAGAATCCTCGCATACGCATATCGCCTTATATATGAGCAGCCTTGCACAACGTGCACAAGCGAATCCATTATATCCTTGGTATGTTTGAATGCCGCCTTTGCGGTGCCGTGGCCATTCCACCGGGGCGAATGTACTGAATGTGCTGTGTACAATCCCAGCGTAGCAATTCTACCAAATTCTTGTCCACGTGAATTGTACGATTACACGTATTAACGAAATTATGCCACGGGCTTGTCGGTTAGACATACTGAAACTACAGCGCAAAACCACGTAGGAGCTGGACTCAAGCGGGAATAGAAGCACAAGACATCGAACGGAAACTTCGAAGCGTCTTGTTTGTTTCTAGGCCTTTGATTGCGCTAGGTGTCTTGCCTTTGTATTCTCGCTCAGTCTACTCACTTTGTGGTTCTGAGCTATAGATTAGGCATATATCAAATCGAATTTTGTGCGCAATTTCCTCCCAGCACTGGAGTGTCGTATCTACCATAGTTTGAGTGCTTACTGTGCAAATTGATTATGAGCAGCATATCACAGGGCAAATCTTAAGCGGCTCTTTATAGGGGTCTGTACCGCCGCGCAATTGGAAATAACTGCCATTGGCTAGTATACATTGTTCAGATAGATAGATAGATAGATAGATAGATAGATAGATAGATAGATAGATAGATAGATAGATAGATAGATAGATAGATAGATAGATAGATAGATAGATAGATAAGTTGTGTGGAAGGCAACGCGGTCAATTATAGAGGGGAACATCTAGTCTGCTTCCTTGCTCTGAGAGAGGCTTATGGCGCGATAGAAAAGTAAAATCATAACAGTTGTTCATGCTGTCTGCTGTGGTTATTTGGAACCCGTAAAAAGCAAAATAAAGTAAACAGAAAAAGGACCTATCAGCTGTCCGTTGATAAACTGTGTGTGAAAGATACAGTTCTTGTATCTTCTCATTCAACGAACTGTAACGAGGTGTAATCAAAGACAAGATGTTAACAGGACACGCTCATTGTATTAGAACCAGCTGAGCTCAGAACAACACCAACGTCAACGTCGTCTTCTTCGCGATGAGTCAGAGCTGCTGCCGGTGTGCTCCACTACAGAACAAATAAATGCCCATTTGATAAAGGTATATCTTCCATTCCCCCTTTCTCTCTCTATCTCTCTCTCTTTATTTCTTTTTTTTTTTTGGAGCCTGCACTTTACACAACGCACTGACGCCTGCTGAACTTTTTTTCTTTCTGTCTAATTATCCGTCTTTCACTAGAGACTACACGCTCGCCTAACTTATAGTTTACTGCAGGCAAACTTCGCTGCCGCGCTCCCAGTGGATGCCTGCACACCGTGCGCACGCATTTGACAATCTTTGTTGTACGTTTCCGGCAAAGCAACCTTAAAGGAGCGACAGCGAGCGCACCCTGGCTACGTAACACATTTATATGAACACTACACCGCCTCAAACTTACTTTAGATGCAGGAAGTTTAGTCGCACCACTTGCTAACTGTGAGTGCTGTATGACGGCGGAAAAGCAGTACACCTCTCCCCAAGTGAGCGCCGACCTAAATCGATTAAGTCGTTGGGCGTTGCGGTGGCACGTGGGAAATTAAGCGTGTATAGTTTAGAGCGAACCTCTAGAGGGAGGAAATGACTTGGCGCGAGCGTGGTTGGGCGTTAAGCGGCGGGTCAAGAAACTGACGCATCTTAGCAGGTAATGTGGTTAGTTGCCGTAGGTTAGAATGCCCACGCTTTCGCCGTGAAGAACGTGTTGGAAAACTCGGCGAGGATATTTTTGGTTTCTTAGAACACGCTTTCACATTGCAGTGTCCAAATTAGAAGCAGTTTTTGTTTCTCATGCCGAGAGTTAAAGGAAGCTCGAAAACGCGAACTAACCGTGTGGTGGGTATACCTGCGAATATGGTCTGCCCCCCCCCCGCCCCCCGCCGAAAAAAAAAAGAAATGAAAAAAGAACAAAACCTGTCGCTGGTAACAAATAGGCCGCTGTAGCCGTTGGGTAAAAAGAAAAGGAAAAAAGAAAGAAAACTCTGACACTCGTTAAGCGTGGCAACAGCAACAGGTAAAGCCGCCTTGGACATTCTAATGACATCGTGTAGGCATGCCCAGTGCCTTGAAGGCATAGGTAGCATCTAGCCCAGTAGCTCTGAATACAATTATACCTATCCGCTAGATAAAGATACGACTATAAAATATTTTGCAAGGTTATGCTGCGGTCGGCAAGATTGAGAAGCAGTACTTTTTTTCGGAGTCTTTTTGGATCGCGGCCAAATTGGGGCTCGCATGCTGAGAAATTCTGAACTTGTTTCAGTTACGCACAGTACGTTGAACTTTATCGCGGAACGAGGAGGTAGTTAGTGAGAACTTGTGCACAAAGCGCTAAAGCACCAGCACGGCCGGACCGTTCACAATTTTTCGTTAAGTCCCATCGAGTCGAGGAAGCACAGCGGCGCCCTTGCAGCCTTGAGCATGCAGGAGCGCGCAGGCCAGAGCCCCAGGTTCTTCTCCGCTGAAGGTCGTCGTCTATCAAGGCGGTGCTTATGTTTTCCTGCTCCCCTTTCCTCTATCTTATCATCTTATCTATTATTCCCCTCTCCCCTTCCCAACTTGTAGGGTAGCCATCGGGGCACATGTTTCGTTAACCTCCCTGTCTTCCTTCTTCATTTCTCTCTCTTATCTCAAAGCACCAACATTAATCAACGGGGAGAATTTTCGAAATTTATATTCTTGAAAAGGTCTTCAAGATTACAAGACGTTTAAGCTCGCATCGTTGACGGCGCTTTCATCCAGTAGCATACTCATTTACTACACAGTCGCAGATTCTCTTCTGCTTTACAATAATATTTCGATGAACTGTTCAATGAAAACGATGTAGACCCGGGAATGTCGCTTGATCCAACGTTTCGACAAGTGGACTTGTATTCGTCAGGACGGCAACTGCATTCTTAAGCGTTCGAACGCTTCAGAAGGCAGTTGAGCCAATTAACGCTTGAAAAGTTGGCTGCAGTGACGTTACCTATCCTACATCGTTTTTAATGATCTGTTCATTGATGCTAGCTTCCCCCTTCTCCCGAGCTTCTCTTTTAGTTTGAATAGTTAGAATAATGTTTCAAGTTAACCAAAAAACCCTGCTTCAACGAATATTTCACTTCTTACCAATGGGAAAACGCGATTAAGCGTCAAATATGACGCACTGTACGACGTCTCGGCTGCACTTGTTTCTTGTTCTGATTTTCGGATACGAGTACGATAAAACGCTAGTTTTGGTAGAGGGCTTGAACATCGCCCAGTGAGATTATCTCACCTAAATCGGCATAAAGCCTGCTTCTGCGTATTAGCGCACCACGGCATTTGCTACAAGCATATCACTACTTTACTTGTATATGAAAATTTCCGCGCTGGCTTTGTAAGGAGTTTTTTTTTTCCCCTTGAGAACACGGATAAATACACCTTGCCTTCTTTGCACAAGGGTCTTATACATTCTCGTCAGTATGAAGCAACGTACCGAGATGACTTACAATTCAGCATTTGAATCAGCGGATATGTACAATTATCATGCTATCCACAAGCACGTCGCGTTCAAGACGGCTTGCGTATTTCCGTCCTGGACGCGAATCCATTTAGGGCTTCACGACCTAGGTGTGGAAGAAACAACGAACACAGACACTTAACGCTTACCCTATCGATCGCAGCACCGCACAGATGGACGCGCGTCAAACTTAACCCTAACCTGGAACACAGCTAGCCCTCTGGCGACGAGTCGACGCGTTAACTTTACACCTTCGAAAGACCAGCTGCGCACTTGCATCGCCGACCTCTTTTTCGTGCTAGCGTTTTAAATTCCCTCCCGGGGGTTCCGTGGACAGGAGACGGACTGCCTAAACGAGAAGCTCGCCAGACGGCGCTCGCGTCGTGAGTTATGGCGCGATATTAAGGACTCCCGTGGGGGTCATTTGCCTTAACGTGAAATAAACGGAGCGGCACAGCCAGCCAGCCAGCCCCACCCGCGCCAACTACAAATTTGACGTACCAGACAGCTCTCCAAAACCTTCTTCCTTTGTGCGTTCCTCGGGGGAATTTGTATGACGAACACTTGGAAATCAGGAAGTAGGAGGGAAGAACAAAGAAAAAAAAAAAAGGAACCCAGTGATACCGGCGGCCGTTTCTTAAAATTTCCGCCTGCTTATATATACTCTGCAGGGAAGCGTCATTCGTCATGTAAGTTCAGGTCACAATATTTCAGCGTTACGCGAGGAAAGGATGAAACAAAGGTGACGCAGAATATGTTCTCCTTTTATCCTTCTGTTTATTCAATGTCATCATACAATTTATTGCCTGTCACTCTCTTAAGTGTTCGACGAAAGTGCAGGCGGAGATTTCCAGCAGCTTCGCTTCATTTCTTAATTTTTTTATATGCACGCCATCATCAGTGATGATTTGAAAGGTTAGGCCTGCAAAACGTGCACGTAGGTCGAGCAAGGAAGTACGGGACAAACATTGTTTATACTTGTTTTCTCTTCTACTTGTGACTCTGACTAAGTATAAGCGTAACTTTCCGAACATGAATTCTAATCAACTCATCCATTTTTATATCGTAAGAAAGTGTGGTGAGCAGTGTGAACTTGAAGAGCGATCACTCTTAAGCACCCTGAATCATAACATTACTCAGAATAACGAGATAGAAGTGTGGGTATTTATCCAGGTAAAAAATGTTTCTTTTTAAACAAGAATACAACGCCAAAGCACGCTAAAGGAACATTTATGTTGTGTTCGCATTTTACATTCACTTCGCATTTACAAGTCACTTTTACAGATTCTGCATAAAGCGGACCAGACGCGAAGGCTCGTATTTTATTTTATTGATACTTTATGCCACGTGGCAGCCAAGGAAATGTGAAATAAAGCTTCAAATAGTGTTAGGGACACGAGAGAGCCTGCAGCAAGACACGAATACATTCTTTAATGTTTTTAATGATACACTACATACAGACTACATTGCATCTGTGGTGATCGAACAGAAAAGTCCTATAATTAAGAAAAAAAAACACTTATCTCTTTCGGTTGAGGCTTTGTTCACTTTTGGATGAGAACTTCATAAATGCGTAAAACATATGTCGGGCTTGTTTCGGATAGGAGAACGCGATACAAGTCGAGTTGGACATAAAGTGTTTTTGCGAGAGATCACCTCGAGTCGCTTCCGCGAAGGGCACGTCGAGACATCAACGCCGGAGTTGTTAGAAGCAAAGTAAAAGCGACACCCTCCACATGATCAACTATAAGGCAAACTGTATTACCGGGCTGACACCGTTCGTATCACGCACGCTAAACAACAAAGCGAAACGGGAGCCAGAACGAATCATAAAAGATGGAGGAACTGGTATCGCGCAACAATCCAATTAGACGACGCCACCAGAAACAGCGTGCTCGGGCGCACCTTCACGAATTATGGGGAGGGGAGGGGGGTCTTGCTCGTCGCGCTGGCGATACGGAGCCCTAATAACATTACTCGTTCCCGCCAAATCTACTGCCGTCTCCTGGCGAAAAAAAAAAAAAAGGAGAGAAAGAAAATGCTAGGTAGCGGTGAAATAAGCTGAGAAAGGACGGCTAGTTCGCGCAGAATTGGAGCTACAATAGACGGCCAACGGGCTCCCGGAGGTCGCATCCTTGTAGCGCCCAACTGCTCTGCAAGGCAGCTACACTGCAGGGGTAAAAAAAAAAAAAAAAAGAAGAAGAAGGACACCGGCGGACGCGCTTACTAGCGAAGCAAGAAATTGGGATATCGTTCCGGCTTGTCACGGTGGTGTCGGAATCGATAGCTAGGCCATATTTCACTCAGCATGGTCGGCTAGCGTTTCGTTCGCCCTCGTTCGGCTTTGAATCAGACTGCTTGAATGACGCAGGAGGAAGGCAGAAGGAAAACAGAGAAAACGATTAAAGGAGGACACACATATATGGAATGTAAGGAGAACCGTGGACGAGAAAATGGCAGTCAAAGAAAGGTTGTATTCAGGAAAGTGCCGTTGCCATTGTGTTTTCCGATTCGGGTTGCTGAGAATACGACCTGAATTATAGATGTGCTTCGAGTCAGGAAGTCTACCTATAGCTTTCGGACCCTAGTGGACAAAGATTGACTCCAAATGCGCGCTGGAGGAACGATCAATATCAATAGGTACATGCAAAGAATTGAAAGGACAATTGTTGTCACAGTAGCAGTGTGTCAGTTGAACGCAGTTGAACGCTGAAAGTGTGTAAACACGAAGAAATAGAAATGAGGTCCATGAAAAGAAATGTTTCGAGAAAGTAAATAGCCGGTCTGTAGCGCGTCAACACCTTTAAACTGAGTGCATAAAATCCGGTATGTGCAGGGTTTTCGCCCAAGACATTTCGAAGTTCAGGGGTTAGAGCGGATATACCAAGACTCACCTAAAGACTGCACGAATGCGCAGATAAAATTGTGCAAGCTGTGGTGCGTTACCAGGAATTGATGGGAAGGCTTGTCTTTTAGCAAATGTTTAATACACTTCACGAGTTAACAGTGCGAATGGTATCGCATTTATGTACTTGTGAGCAAACCACTGCAGATGATTGTGATCGTAGTCAATGTACGCAGTGATGTCTACGGCATTTACGATGATTACTAAGACAACTGCAAAAAAAAAAAAAAAAAAAGTGATCTGCTTCTATCGCTTCAGATACGCTTAACAATCTTGCAAGGATCAATTCAACGAAATTTATTCGGCTCTCTTCACCAGTTCCTTTCTGGGTGCCAGAGTCCAGGGTTACTTGACGCTCGTTTTTGTAATTTAAAATCAAATGTCCTTCTCTTATATAGAGTCTCACGCTCACTTTCCCCCCGAATAAAAGAAAATGTCCTCAGAACGGTTCTTAGGAGAATTACTTTTTGTTTGCTACAGTCGTAATTCGCACTTATGTTGCCGCCACGGCGGATGTATTTCTGACGTCGGCTCAAGCCCTTGAAATAAGATGAAGTACCAGCGCATTACGCCAACGTTCGCACTTCTTTTCTCAAGGCACGCAGAAAGCCCCCAGATGATCTCTCGCATCAACCTACGATTTTTCATCTTCCCTACTCCGGCCGCTGCGACGAAACGTCCACACTCGGACATTAGTTCCTCTCTTGCGGTGCGCTCCGAATTCCTGCGTTTTGTGTCCCTTACTGTATATTAATCTGTCGGGTAAGATTCCATTACCTGGAGGGGACTATATACTTACACACGCGACGCGTATGCCCCAGAAGCGTGTGTAAATTATTCTGAGCACACTCTCAGTTTTGACCAGCGCAAAGAACACATTATTTCCCTTGGCCTCCGCGAGGAAATCGTATTCAGAAGCTTCACATCTCTTAACGGTCGTGCACGAAAAAGTTGAGCGGGACATGAATAAAAAAATAATAATAAAAACGTGCGCGTGACATCTATGGCTTTTATACACACATACGTACATGACGCTGTCGTTTGCAACGTTTGTCATCTCTGGGAGACCGCGAAGCTGATGCAAATGAAACAGACTGCAGCAACCTCACTGAAGGAGCAAAAAGGAAAAAACAGAAAAGAAACGAAAAGGAAAGAAAAGGAAAGCAGAGGAGGGAGGCGATATGCAGAGGGAGATGTTACCGACGTTCGGAAAGCAAAGCAAGCGTATAGCGTATCACCCGTACCAAATTCAGGTCGCGTACCTTATTAACCTACAGCAGTGAAACTCGCCGAAGTAAAGAAAACACGCTGTGAGAACAGTGAAGAGCGACGGAAGAACAAAAATACACAGAAAAGGAGGCCCTATTAAACAATAAGCAAATAAAGGAAGAGGAACCAGGCGAGGGCGACCGCCCAGTCATGCATGATCTCGGGCTCGACTCATTTGGTACGCTTGGCGTGAACCGCCCGCGCTAGCGCTCGTACCTTGTTTACAGGAAAAATTAGGCCCAAGGTTAATTGTCACCCCAGCGCTTCTCGTTGCTGGGAAAAATAAAAGTATCGGAAGAAGAAGAAAGAAACAAAGAACTGTCTGCTCAGTTGTTCTGACTTTCTTGTTTAGAGATGTTGCGTAAGCACGGAATATGGATTGCGGTGAAATGAAACCAGAAGCTGTCTGGTTGTTCTTTTATTGTCGTTGTTGTTGTTGTTGAGAGAGAGAGAGAGAGAGAGAGGCGGAAGCGCGCTTGTCGTAATGACCCTTTCTTGTGCCGGAAAAAAAAAAGGAAAAGATGACAATATCGTAGCATGCGACGCTGCTTGTGGGTAAACAAGCGTGGTAGATAATTTGTTCTTGTTTCCGTTAATTACCTGGGCGCCGGCTACGTCATTAGGGAAGTGTAGGCAACGGAGGAACTCGTCAACGTGCGGAGCGTTCGCAAACTATGTGCAGTCTAGTATAAGCTATTACTGCATGTAAAAGAGTATATTAATGGTTTCCTGTGAAATAACCGTTTATAAGGTGTTATAACTATATTGATTTATTCGTGCTCTCTGGCCCCAATTTTCGCAGTGAGAATGCACTGTATTGTCTGCAGCTAAAGTAAAACTCGCTTGACTGATTGATTATTGATAAGGTGACTTTAAGCCGGGCTAACACCCGATCGCATGTTCTTTTTTTTTTTACGCCATATCGTAGGCCCGGTAATATTGTATGCGTTGCTATACATAGCAACGTATGCTATAGCTTTGCAGATTACCGCTTTTAGTCACTTTTACCATCATCGCAATTATGTGCAGAAACTCCTACCTGTTACTAGACGTACTTGTAGATCTACTAAATATCTCGCTTACAGTGACAATAATAGTTACACGAAAAACGTCGTGAATGAGAAAAGGGCTGTCAGTGCACTGTAGTGTGCTGGCAACCTCTCTGCACTGTACTGCAAAGTGCGCAGTGCAAAGCGGTGCAGTACTGCACTGACTGCTTCCGAATCGAGGTAGCGAATCATGTACCTCGATCGCGGACTCTATTAATGCCCTGATTTATATTGCATAGTTTCAGTACGGACCCCTTGTCTTCGCTGTTTTGGTTCCTGTATAGAAAGACTATCCTATGCGTGCAATTGCACCAGAAGTGCTGCCTTCATTATAGATTCATCGGTATCAAACAAATTGCGCACTGGCACAAATCATTGTACAACACGAGGCAACGGGGTTCCCTTCAATGGAATATAGTATGTCGGGCACTTAAAGCGGCTTCCGTCCTTTAAATTATTCCGAGATGTATTTGTGCAAGGTTTATCAGGTACTTAATGAAATGTGTCACATTTCCTGAGCATGTACTGAGTGCTTTTGAAATCTGCAATGCGATTCAGCCGCATGCAAAAAAAGCATGCTCCATGAAACCATTAACGCTCTAGTGAGAACCCGTGTGCTTTATCTAATGAGAATGCGTAAAATAATGACAAACATAAAATATACACGCAGATGGTCCTTTGTTCCGAGCGCTAGTATTGGGCGTTCGTGAATAAAAGGAAGGGCCCGTTTTTCGGTCTAGTGAAGTGCGCATTTGTTTTTCTTTGAGGTCCAGTAGTTCAGCATTCGCGAACGCCTTGAAATGTGCCATAGTCGTAATTTTCAAGTGCAAACTACAGTTTACGTAAATCACGTATGTCCGACACCACTTGCGCGCTTACAGTTCCAGCAAAAATTTTCTAGCACTTCATTTGAAAGCTCCTGCGTTAATTAAAATTTATGATGGCAAGAAGGTAATGTAGATATCGAGAACTAAATATTTGTGTGTTGCTTAGGAGCAGTCCTGACTAGTTTATGTTAAACGACGATGAAAAAAAAAAAGAAAGACGTTTAAACGGTTGAGCCGGCGTTCAAAACATCTTGCTGTTGAAAAGTGCTGGTCATCGATAGGAAGCCCCCCCCCCCCCCCTCTCTTTTCTCTACAACCTTACCACAACCCCTTCGCGATAAGTAAAAGATAAAGAGACCATGTAATAGCGACCTTATCAAATGGTTACATAGATTATAACCATTGTCAAGATTAAAGCTAAATAAGTCCACGTACTCGAAGCAACAGAAGGGTATCTTGCTGGGCGAGTTGGTACGTGTGTTCATCTGCTGTGTCCGTGTTGTTTGCTCTGACTTTAAGGATGATACTCGAAACAAGATGCATAAGAATCCCCCCCCTTTTATGTCACGGCCTTTAAGGCGTTAGTAATGGAGCTTTGCACTGTACCATTTACCATAACCGATCCACATATGTATTTATGAAAGACCGCAGTACACGATCTACTTGTCCTTCTATAGTTTAAGCTATCAACGAAGAACCTATGCGATGGTTTCGGCATTGGTATCTCTAATCTCGTTTGCATTCTGGTGGGCCGCAATATTAAGGAATACGAGAGCGCCATCACTCGTAGCAAAAATATTAAATTTTTGATACGCACTCGAGAACACCGCGCCCTGTTCTATCTGGTCAACACCTCACGACCGCAACTCGTCTTAATGCAAAAGGTACCAAGGTACAAGGCCATCCTTATCTACTAATTTCCATCCCAGGGAGGTCGCTAGCAAAGATAAGAAAATAAACCTAGTTCCACCGACTAAACCCTCCATCGCTCTCGCCATCGCCAGTAAGCCGTCTTCGTGCACTGCTGGACACACGCGGCTTGTTTTGTTCTCTCGCTAACACGCCATGACTAGGCGCGGTGACACGACCTGCGGCGTCAGCGACCGTCAGACAAAGAGGCGTTGCTCAGGCAACAATGGCGGCGGTGCTGTGGGGAGCACTATAAATAAGACCCTCCGTCTCACCCCGTCTGCCTGTCCCTCCTCTCACCGAGCTTGCAGAGGAAGGGAGGGAGGGGACGAAAATGTCGCGGGCGGACGATATAGGAAGGTTGAAGCCCCCGCCCATGCGGGGCTTTACAACGCAAAGGAGAGAAAGAAAGGTCGCAGTGCATTGCTGGGCTACAGTGTAGCCGTCGCTGGATTTGGCTGGGTTGTGTGCGGCTTCACTGGTGCAGGAATCCCTGGCGTGTTGTCGGGTAGCTCGTATCTCGGCCGCGGCAGAGCTGAAGCGCGAGCGAGAGTGATTCCCGAAGCACGGGGAATCGAGGAAAGAGTCCTGTCAGAAGGCCTTTGTTCTTTCGCGACTCGCGCATTTGCTTTAGTTTCGCTTCTAACCGTGTATACTCGCTGAACCGCAACAAACTGGGTGCCTTGAGGAAAGTGGTAAACTAAAGGAGTGTGCAGGGCGCGCATAGATAACGTGCCGTGGAGGAAGACCTAGAAGACCACTGAGGCTTCATCGAAGGTAACAGAAAAGAAAACTGCGCTGTCTGGGCTATCTTCGTCCTGGTAAAGGGAAAAAAAGAAAAGATTGAGACGAGGATAAGAGAGTCAAGAAAGTTTCCTAGCTGACTATTTCAGAGTTTGCTCGTGCTTTTTACTTTGCTACTTGTGCTTTCAATAGCTGCCAAGTAAGAATACGCTTGCGTCTTTTTACGTTGTGTTGCTTTTGTCGTTATCAACGTTGTTGCTGTTGCCCGTATTTGTGGCGGTGCATAATAGCTGCAAAAATGTGGGTGTGCAGTGTGACAACCGAATAACCCTCCGCCGCAAGATAGTTATAAGATGACTGAACACCATGAGCGGAAAAAACATGCTTATGGCGGCGACATTTTTAGTCGAAAAAAAAGAGATGGCCGCGTATCTGCGTGCTTCGCTGCAAATGTCGTCGAAAGACGATAGTCTTCCGCCGGCCGCACTACGCTGCGTGAGATATCGACGCCATCTTGCGGCGCCGTCGGGAAACATGAGCTCGCGCAGAGTCCCTGGGCAACTAGCTGCCAGGCGGCAGAACCAAGTCGTCGGCAGAGGCTTTTTTCGTGCATAGCGTCGCATTTTTAGCGCAGCCTAACAAAGACTAGGGTCTTTAGAATTACGTACCTATGCATTTTCTAGTAAAGGAACACACCGCCGAATACTTACACATTGATGTTGCGCCCCGATATGCGTAATATTTGCTTTTTGATCGACAATGTTCACAAGTATGAACGCAGCTACCAGTTCAAGATGGCTCGGCGTTAGGCAAGTGCTTAAGCTTTGGCCGGGTGGCTGAATCGTGTGACAGACAGACAAACAGACAGAATGGTACCCTCATAGTACGATGTAACGTCGGAAGTCACCTTAGTCCATAGTGCAGACATCTGATTTTCCAAAAAAAAAAAAAAAGGGCACTATGCGGTGCGTTAACGTGCCATTATAAGCGTCGTTAGTTGAAGCATTCCTACAGTGTCAAGCTAAGTTGATTGATTGATTGATTTGTGGTGTTTAACGTCCCAAAACCAGCCCTGATTATGAGAGACGCCGTAATGGAGGGCTCCGGAAATTTCAACCACTTTAACATGCAGTGATATCACACAGCACACGTGTCTCAACATTTCACCTCCATCGAAATGCAGCCGCCGCTGCCGGGACTCGATCCCGCGACCTTCAGCAGCCCGCGACCGCGACCGGATCAGCAGCCGAGTACCATAGCCACTAGACTGTCGAGCAAAGTAGCACACAAGCAAACGGAATGGCAACAGAGCGTATGCATTGATATCACAGATTACAAGCAGAATTCACGTTGCGAAAGCACCATTACAACTGCTGGTGCAGTAGGTTTATTTACTGTTCAGGCACATTGAGCGGGAGAAGCAGCCGTAGCTTAGTGGTAGAGTGTTTGCTTAGCACCTCGGGGGCTCGTGCTCGATACTACCCTAAAACTTGGCTGGTGGCATGTGTGTGTGCTTGTTATGCCCACATTTCAATCGTGACCTACGACAAACGGCGTTCCTTTCTTGTCTCAAGAGCGGAGCTCTTTGAGCCAGCCGTTCTGTGTCAAGCTTAAACAGAGAAGTGTGGGCCGATCCTGAAGGCTGTGCACCGGGGTGAGGTACAGAAAAGTTGGGGCTCCGCTCGAAGTTGCGGGATCGATCCCCGAAGTCGCAGCTTTTCATATGTCTGTTTACCGCAGCCCCGGCGTTTACTGTGTCTATTTTAGTCGGTCCTTGGTTGACATACGTTCTATAAGATACAAAAACCTGTGGCGCATACCGTCGGTCGAGCACTACTGGTGTGAGCCACACATGATTGCAGTGTCGTTAATCGTGACGTAAATGACGAGTATATGGATTTAGTGATATAAAGATGGGTCACTCATGCTCTTCATACATGGATATTTGGGTGAATCACCCAAAATTCACCCAAATATTTGGGTGAATCAGGTGAACGAGACAGCCAGGAGAGCACCGGGACGTAGGCAGCTAGATAGATAGATAGATAGATAGATAGATAGATAGATAGATAGATAGATAGATAGATAGATAGATAGATAGATAGATAGATAGATAGATAGATTCAAAGTGGCTCAAGGTCGCCAAGAAATGCTTCGCATTTAAAATTGTAGTTGAAATAGATGGATAAAAATATAGTATGCAAAGAGATCGAGAGAGAACAGGAGAGAGAGAAGCACAAGACGCAGACAGGGAGTTTAACGAGGAGGAGCTTGGTGTGTGACCCTGCAATCAATCAAGTGAGTAGGAAGGACGAGGAGGGAGGGAGAAGTTCGTGCCTTTTACAATCACCCAAAGAGTGCGCTAAACACTGCATACCACAAATGCACTCCGATTCTGACAAAAAGTTTCAGGTACATAGGAAATCATGCGCAATGCAGAGTCGGTGCACGTCCCGCGAGAATGTGAGTTTCTATAACTCGCAATGAAGAGACCAGTGTTTCTCATCAATAGGTTTCTGTTTGTCAGCGTTCTCTTTTTCGCGTTTCATCACTATGCTCTGTTTAAGTAATGCATAGCAGACGCATATTGGTTACTCAACAAGCTTCCATCGTCATACGCAGAGGAATCTCGCTGTCTGTGACGTCACGAGAAAGAGGAAGTACTGCATGAAGCGATCGATGCAGGAGTACACGTTCACTGTAAAGGTCCGGTCAGCATAGCAAGTACGTCCAGTCGCCGTTGCTGAGAAGAATGTGACGCGTAATACTTCGTAGCGGGCACAAAATGAACCACCCGGACGATGCCCGAAGACATGGGCAGGACGCCCTTCGTATATGAGCGTGCCCTTTTGTGCCTCCTCGCTGAGGGGGCTCCATTAAGGAGCTGCTCTGCAGAGATATATATACACTGTCCCCATACGACCTGCCTCGACCCTCTCCTCACTTCCCTCTTTGTCCACATAGGGGTCCAAAGCCAAGCCAAGCCGCGTGCGAGGGAGTGTCTTCGGAGGATGTGCGACGGGGCCCGAAGCCTTGGGCCGAATCAATTATGCAGGCTTGGAGGACGTGGACGATGTACCGCGAGTGCACCGTGTTTGTTCTTTTTGCTTAACTCGCTAGGCATTATGGCCCTTAGCTCAGCTCGTAGCTGGTAGTGGTGACCGTGCAGAAGTGGCCTCTGCGAGCCGGCGAAAAGATCCTGCTCACGAAAGCGACCGCTACAAATGGAAGACCTAAGCGTTTTCCTCAAAGCTTGCTCGAGGGCAAAAGGGTTGTGTAAACAACGGTGAAGGAGACAAGATTGTACATGTACCTCCTTGCCGTAACTTCCCCCTCTCCTCTGCCTTCCGTACACGATGGTAATGGTGAATATATAACGACGATTACGGGAGTCTATCGTTGTCTGCATTATGCCGCCCGCAGTGCATGTTCGGGGGACACTCAGTGCTCTCGTGGTAATAAGAACGAAGCTGAGAGTGGCGAAGAAGCGAGTGGAAAAGTTAGCCTAGAAGATGAGAGGTTAGTGAGTGGTCAAGCTTATCCCGGGACACGTATATAATCAAACGCCACTGGCTGTGTTACCTGCGTAGCGGCAGTGAACTTCCGTTTTTTCTGACGGCCGTGATGCGGGCGGCAATTGGCCGGAGGTACCACTCTGGATGGCGTATAATTGCGCCATGCAGCCAAACTGCGTGATGGCGGTATCATGAGCCAATCGCATAAGTTGTAGGAGTTCTCGATACCAATCAGAACCGAAAAGATGGCGAACTACAGACAACATGGCGAAGTTGGAGTAGACGCTGTCTATAGTAATATACTGCAGAACTTTACCACGGCCTGTTACCGGGTGAAGTAAAAGTGGCCATGCGTGCGGAAAACTGGGAAGGGCTCAGGCTTGGGCTAGCTTTGAACGTGGAAAGGCTGGCAGGGACTCGTACGCGAAAAAGAAAGAAGTGTGTTGGCATGGTCTCACAAATGCAATAAGGCTAAAGTACGTTACAGGCAAACAGTGCGACAGGGTGCTTTATTCAGTTTACGGTGACCCTGCAATACGGTTGTTGCGTCGTTATTTTCAATATCGGTTTTAAATTGGCAGAGCCTGTTTGAAATTATTGGACGTGGTTATTTTTTACGGTCTCTTTTATCTTTGACAAGGCACAGAACTGCGCCATATGCCTCTTCTTTCATTTCCTTTTAACTAGATTCGTAGTAGACGAGCACTCGTATAATAAGCTCTGCTGAACGTCGCTCGGGCACTGCTGAACTCTGCTGTGAGGTTATATAGTTGGAAAAAATATCGTTTGAAGAAAACACCGTTAGTAAGACAGACTTCATCGACCATTATGCCGCACATGCATGACGCACGGAAATGTTGGTGTTCTGCTAGGTGGGCCCATACAACGGTTTGCGTGCAGGGTGGTGTCACGCTATGGCCTCCCGATTACTGAAATGACACCGCATGCCATGCCATTTCAGAGACACGATCGGACACAAGTGCGAAAACAAAGAACATACATGTAGGAACAGGCATTGAGAATGAACGTAACAGACACCATATAAGGACATCATAAGCACGCACACACTACGCACATATGACTTGCAGAAAGGCAACATGTGTTGTTGACGTGGATTGCCGTGTGATGTACCGGGGAGTTGCTGATGACTTATGCTGACACGCTGATTATATGAAAGCTGCTGGGACCGATGTAACACAAGATCTTTAAGCTCACCTTGACCATGCTAGCGGCCGTGTCTTCATGTTTCCCCGTAACAACCATAATGCCATCTGACGCTCTTGTGCCGAGGCCGCTTCGTTTTCGCATACCTTTCACTTTGGTTAACGTCCCTTTCCGCTTAGTTGAACTCGTATCTACCATGACATGACCAAGATACATTTTTTTACAAGGATATGCGAGATGAAACAAATATTTCGGCTGCGCTGCGCTCCACGACCATAACTCATGTTAAAATGGAGTGGTGCCCGCCGTTTATTTCCTGGCACAAAAAGGTACAGGAAGAAAGAGGAAAGTAGACAAATGGCTTTCGTAATATATTCGGCTAGCGTGGCTGCCAAAATCAGGTAAAGAAGAATAAATGACGCTGTACCGCACACAAATCATGTATGAATAAATATATATATTCCAGTTCTGTATGCGGCAAAGGTGCACTGATATGCGGCCTTCTCTTTGCCAAGGTGATACAGAGGGACAATGATCAATCTGACGTCGTCCATCACACTCGAAAAAATTCGGTTGTGAAGATGAGACATCGATACAGTTCTTTCTAACCATTTCTTATATGTGACTGGTTTCATTCATAGTATTCTGATCGAAACGTACACCGCTTCATCCCCATCGAAGTCACAAGCACATAAACTAGTGCGCCTGATTTTTTTTATACGATACGTCTCTCGCTCGGATACAACGGTTGAATAGAAGCCAGATTTAGAACCATAATATGATGGGAGATCTAGCGGAAGGACTGATGTTATCGGATGGATGGTTATTTGCTCTTTTCATTGCTCATAACATTGCTTTATTGGTGTCTCAAATGAGCCGAAGCGAAGGCATTCCGATTAAATTCCTGCCGGAAAAATTTTCCGGTGAAAAAGAAAATTGTTGATGGTGTGACGTTACAGAGGGGAGCAGCAGTCGCAATCTAGTGTCTTTGCTGTGTTTCCAGAATATCCCGTGAGGTCCGTCTGTCTAGTTTAAGTAGAGATGACCAGCAATAGCTCTAGTGAACAAAACTCGGATGTCTGCAGCCCACGGCTCTCCGGAATCAGAAGGCCACCCACCTTCGGCGAAGACGATGCGCCTGTTCGAACCAATAAAGCTCCATCATCGTCTTCGTCAGCAGGGGGAGTTGCCATCAATCTAAGTAACTATATCCCGTTATATTTGTATGTCATCCTTTTTTTTTCGCTGTGATAGTTTTCCTTGCAATACTCGCTCTTCACAAGAGGTGCCACGCGCCTAGTTATCCAGAAGTCATCTTGTTTCACTTATTTAACACCTAGTAAGACTTATACAGCACGCGAACCTCCTTAATCAAGATTTTGCGGCATTTTAGGTACTGACCTCCAGAGCTTATGGATCGATACCGTACCACGGAATAGGGAATGCTATTCCGTGCTCCCTGACTTGTCAGTTTCTGCCTTGACAGTGAAAATTTACCACTCCCTGACCAATCCCGAATCCCTGATTGGCCACACGCAGAACTGACCCGTCAGGGAGGACCGAAGTAGTATTCCGCATTTCGCGGCACGTAATAAGTCCCCAGTATTTGCGCGTGTTAGTAATGATAAAAATGGTGTGGTAAAGTTAGTATAACTGACGCAAAGTGAGTGATGCAAAGTGAGCGACGTGTAGTGAGTTAGTATAACTCGCTATACGTCGCGTCAGCAAGCGTAAAACTCGGCGAATTCGTGCAGCCAACGGACCGACTGAAAGCGCTGCGCGCATGCACCAGGGGTTTCAGCGGGAAACAGGAAACTGCACTTATACGACGCTCCGCATATGACTTACAATATTACGGGCCGGACAATCAAGCAGCGAGTGTCCGTTCACAAGGCGGATGCAAAGTATGAGAAGGAGCATCGATTGACAAATCGCCGGTCGTAACGGACCGTACTTTCTCTTTGCCCCGAGGCTACAGAGGACGCCATGAAAAGCGGAGCAATTGTCCGGGCGATCATCGAGGATGCTCCCTATTCTTCTAAAGGTCAGGGACGACTGATGCCGAGAACACATGCGCAATGCAGAGACAGGGGCACGACAGCGAGTAAGATAAGGACAGAAGCGTCCAGGAAAAAGAGGAATGCATCAGAAAATAAGCGCAGTTCTGATGCTGCGAAGAAGAGCAAGAGTTTGTCCTCGCGCGAATGGGAAACAAACCTGGTCCCGGGGCATGCGATACGGCCTTTCCGTTTCCGGTGTACAGTATATCCCTCGTCTGTTTGTTGCTTTGTTTTATTCAGTGTTCTGCAATCTAGGCGACAGTCAGAGGAAAGAAGAGGTGGGTGTCTAAGAAAGCATCGCCCCCTAATGGAGATGGACGGCTGCTGGCCTCGGAAGTAAAATCTCGGAGGATTTAGGTGCCAGCGCTCAAGGTAGAAAGAGATAGCGTGCCGTTATAGCACCAGTGTACTTTTTTTTTACTTTAGCCAGTCAGGGTAGTCACCTGAAGTTTGCTACGACAAAGGCAAGAAAAAAGAGTGTTCAGTAAAATTTGTTGCTGAATGAGTTGGTTTACGACGAAGGAATATACCGCGCCGAGAAAATGAATATATAGTAAAAAAGGATTTGGAATAGAAAGAGACGAACGTATACGCTATGAATATTTTACGCATGTCTAAGAAACGCAGTAACCTTTTTCCGTGCTTGCCTCGCATTCGCTCTAACATGTTCTGAGCGGCTGCTGTGATGAATTAAGGTGGCGCAGGGAGCTCTCCGCAAAATTGAAGCATGCATGTTTAATGTCCAGAGGAAACATGCCGTAATCTGTTGCGCTCAAAGCTCGGCTTGTCTGGTTATGCCAGCAATGCGTAGGGTTAATGTTATTAAAACACGAAGGGAGAAAACTGAGAAAGCTTTTGTAGCCTGCAATGTTTCAAGAGTGCTAAAAGACTGTTCAATAAAACAAAATAACTACGGCAAAGACTAATCTTAACTCAAACGCGAGGTTCCAGTTCACGAGTTGGTTAGTGCTGAAGAACCGAGATTCTCGCGTAGTAGTTTGGGGGAACTCAGGCTGCTCGCCGTTCGATGTCCGTTAACGATTACAGCAGGCGAAGTTCGACTTAAAAAAATGCGAGTGGAAACACGACAAAAGCCACTGCAGCAACGAGGGCCTCGTTGTGCGATTCGAGACTTCTGGGTGATGATAAAACGTAAAGGAAAACAAGGTGAATAAGATTAGACGCTGTGGAGAGCACGGAGTAGAGGGTATTCTTCCGAACAGGGATTCACGCGAAGTGAAAGTCGAACTTCAGGCTTTGAATTTCACGCTTAATTTGACGCCATTCTGAAGCCGCGTACTTAAAACTGTTCCTTTGTGTGCTCGCTTGCTTTAATTGAACGTGATTTCGGTCTTTGTTGTAAACTTTTTTTCTTTACTCTGGAAGCTTTCTAGGCGTACAGTACCTCGGCTACTCCATTAATAGAGTTTTCGTATAAATAGATAGCGAAATAAATTAAGAACGAGGATGGCTGAATAAGGTGTTCGGCATGAATGTGGTCATGGTAATTATGATGCTGGCGCGAAGAGTTCGCCCGTAAAGTGGCCGTCATTGTGTTTACCGCTGCCCAATTATCTTTTACATTTCGAAACGTTTTAAAGCGTTGAAAAACGATGCAAGATTTTTCAGTGCATTAATATGGATGGCAGTTTAAAATGTACAGCTCAGCTCAGGTTCAGTCCACAAAAACGTGTAAACCACCATGAACGATTACAAGCTAAATATACTAACTTTGGATTGAGGACGTAATCTTATTCTGTTAATGCGCAACTAAATCACCTCGTCTCATGATCCATACCATTGTGGGGAAGCGGAACCATAGATGAAATGCGGCATCGCCCACTGCATCTGAATTTTCTACCTTCTCCCTGGCGCACAAATACGTTCATGGTAAGACTCACATACCCAGTATTCCGAAGGGCCAATCGGCTTTCATGTGTTACTTCGCTTATCAGTCTCATAAGCAAATGTGTAGTGAAGGCAGGCAGGAGGGCAGATAAAAGTGGCAGCGCCCGGAGATGTGCTTGGCTTTACCAAATATAATTGTTACCCGTTACCGTTACCGTTACACACACACACACACACACACACACACACACACACACACACACACACACACACACACACACACACACACACACACACACACACACACACACACACACACACATATATATATATATATATATATATATATATATATATATATATATATATATATATATATATATATATATATACAAAAAAAAGAAGCTCTACCAATAAGGCTTTTGTGAGAGTAAATTTTATGCATTTCGCTGTGCTGCAATAAATCTGCGCATCGTACGCAGTAGGCCGAAACCTTTGCTACGCAATCCTTTTCATTCACTTTCTGCAATGTTAAATTTTGCTTAATGTGGGCAGTTTCACTCAACTCGTTACACCGCTTTACACACCAAGCCACAAATCGAGAGAAGGATTGATCACTCACCCTCGAGTGCCCTAGTTTTCTTTCTTTCTTTTCTGGCTTTCTCAACGATGTTGTCTTACACAAAGTTGCATGCAGAAGTCTTATTAAACTCCGCGCCCGAAGAAATTGAAGGTCTGATGCAAAGCCTGAAACAGAGAAAAGTTATTTGCAGGGTAGCTGCGCCTCTAGTGGCAAAGTAACGCTCAAGCGTATAATGATGTGATGTGCCAAGTGATGTGTCACAATAACCAAGTAAATGCGTCCGGGCCATAGTAACGACCACACGCTTCCGCAGTGGCGGAAGTACACTTCGTAGCGACCTATTACTCGAGGCTCATTTTTTCATTATTGTCTTCAAGATTCTCAGTAATCCGTTCTACACTGAAATAAGCGAAGAACTATAAATTGCTATTAACGTAAAAGGAAGGGTCAGCCCGGCAAGTAATTCCAATAAAGGGTGCGATTTTCAAAGCGACGCTGCGTAAAATAAAACAACAACAAAAAATATAGACGAAGTATCGCTTACGTACAAAGGTTCCAATAAGTGTCACTGCGGCACAACGTATATTTCGGCCCTACTTTATTGGAGCCTTGAAGTCGGTGGCAAGAGAGATACAGACGGATAGTTTCAGCGCGGTGTGATAGAACATGCCCTCCATGTAGCCTATTTCAACTTTGAAGCCATCACAGTTACACTTTCTATAGTGCTTTTCGTTCTGAACATGAAGATAAAATTCAAGAAATTATATTGCGCCCCCATGTAGATAGCTTGGCGCCATCTCGACTTAAACCTGGGTCAGGAAAGGTTTAAATTAAGTGCTCCTTAGGAGCTCTTCTCTTCGTGAAACCTATATTCTAGGTACTGTCGGTGTGCGTATGTCTGTTCTTCCTTGAGGAATTGAAGTTCGCGCTTATATATGAGGCTTTGCGCCATCCGTTTTTCTTTGTTTATTATTCCCCTTTAATATTGCGTTCGAGTAATCGCTCCTGACTCATAGCGTTTTTGCATTAGTACGCACAGGGATGACATGAAGCACTGCAGAAGTCCAATCAATCGACCGGGATCTTCGGCGCAGTCAATATGAGAATTTACTGTGATGCGGTCACAGAAGTGCTAACGGTCGTACTGCAATACGTAATTTTCTAAAGCAGTGAGAAATCTTGACAGAATGTTTCAATATCGAAGTTTTCGCAATTGTTTAAAAATAAAAATGCCGAGGATAGGTGTAAGGATGCAACGCAAGCTGCAATAATCATTCTAGACACGTCGTATTGGCGAAGAACACGCCGTGGTCACTTAATGGACAGAAGGTTGACTTGCAAAGCTCCAGGTCGCGGGATCGAATCCCGGTAATGGCGGCCGCGTTTCGATGTGGGCGAAATGATGAAAACACCCGTGTACTTAGGATTAGGTGCACGTTAAAGGACACCAAGTGGTCGGAACTGCTCCGGGGCCCTCCACTATACGAGGACCTCCCCCGGTAGTGCAATTATTATTATTATTATTATTATTATTATTATTATTATTATTATTATTATTATTATTATTATTATTATTATTATTATTATTATTATTATTATTATTGTCCACTTTGTTAGTGGCTCAACGACCCCAGCGGCAGAGGGCTATATTTGTGTCGAAGTTGAGCCCTGACACTACATCTGCTGACCTCAAGAAGCACATTGAGTCTGTTGACCTTTCTGCCATTTCCTGCCGGCGGCTCAAAACGAAATATCAATCTTACTCCTCGTTCTACGTTACAGTTGACGAAGATACACTGAAACGTCTGGATGACCCGTCAATGTGGCCGTGCGGTTGCATTTTCAAGCCGTTCCGTGGTATTCTCCACGAAGACATGCTCCATCCCTCAGAGTGCACACCCGCAAGCAACAGTGCCGTGTAATTTGGATATATTTTACCAGAACGCTCGTGGTCTTCGCACTAAGACGCGTGAATTCTTTGCGAATGTTGTTTCGTCTTCATTTGACCTTATTGTCATTTCTGAAACATGGCTGTGCAGTGAAATTCCTTCATGTGACTATCTTCCGCCGAACTACACCACCTTCCGCAGTGATCGGGACTTCTGTGCAACTAAACAAAAAGGTGGTGGTGTATTGATGGCTATAGACAGTTCTCTAAGATTTGTTAGACGCAAGGACATAGAAACGATCTCTGAATCGATCTGGGTCGAAATTAGTCTTGAGCGCTGTGAAAAATTGTTGATTGGATGTTTCTATGTATCACCCAGCGTTTCTCCAGCCGCTTTTAATCAGGTCATCTCTTCTATTGAAAATGTGGTAATTTCACATAAGAAGCACAAAATTCTTGTACTTGGCGATTTTAACACTCCTGGAATTGATTGGACCACACATAATTTTTCTCATTATCATCATTTCTTACAGAACAAATGCAGCGTATTGTTGGATTTTCTCGCTTTTAATTCCCTACAGCAGCACAATAGTATCGCCAATTCCTGTGGTAACGTCTTAGATCTGTGTATTTCTAATAATCAACCCATCGAAGTATCACTCTCTCACATCTCTCTTGTTCCTCCTGACAAATTTCACCCACCACTCATACTAACACTCTGTATTTCACCAGAAAAACCAAGCTTTCCTAGAAAAATCGACAAAACGCCCAGATTTGCCTTCAAGCGAGGTGACTACGTTGGCTTGTACCATGACTTGTCCTCCACAGATTGGTCACTGGTAACTGACAAACCCAATGTTGACGATCAAGTCGATCAGTTTACGGAACTTATCTTGACCAGCATGCGCAAGTTCATTCCCCAGTATACACCTAAACGTTGTAAATATCCCTCCTGGTTCTCATCAGAACTTATAAGTGCACTAAAACATAAAGACCGCGCACACAGGAAGAATAAGTTTTCCCCATCAGCTCATTTGAAGGAAGAATTTTGTCGTTTTCGTACTCTTTGTAAACGCCTATATAAACGGGATCACAGTGTATATATTTCATTTTTAGAAAAAAGCGTGTCTGACAGGCCAGCAGAGTTTTGGAAGTATGTGCGCAAACGGTCGAGCAAAAGTGGCGAGTCCTTCAGGATACTGGATCCAAATGGAGTAGAAGTTCAAGCCGTTGCTGACTGCTTTGCCATGCATTTCTCATCTGTTTATAGGTCACCAGCCTCTGTAGATAGTAACGGTGGACGGGTTAAGGCAGTTGGCACAGCTGATGCTGTGTCGCTAGATGAAGGTTCAATTTCAGAATGCATTAAGCGCTTGAAACCATCCTTTTCAGCTGGCCCAGATGGCATCCCCTCCGCCATACTAAAAGCCTATGGCAGTATACTTGTACCAGTATTGACGTCGATATTTAATAAATGTCTGCATGCTTCAATTTTTCCTAGCATGTGGAAAACTGCTCGTGTTTTCCCAGTATTTAAGTCTGGCTGTAAAAGTGACGTCTCGAACTACCGCCCTATTTCCCTTCTTTGTGCTGCATCAAAAATCTTTGAGCTTGCTCTTCACAAAATATTGTCTTTTGATGTAAAAAATTCATTGATTGCGAATCAGCATGGGTTTCTCACTGGCCGCTCAACTGTCACTAATCTTGCCAGTTTCATGATGCAAGTCTCCACGCCCATATCGCAGAGAGGACAGGTAGACACTATTTACTGCGACCTTAGCAAAGCTTTTGACGTTGTCAGCCATTCGCTGCTTGTGGATAAACTTGCGCACTTTGATGTTGATTATTCAATTGTGAATCTACTACATAGCTATCTTCTAGATAGATCATGTTATGTTGCCGTAAATGGCCAAACATCCTTTTCCTACAAAGCTACTAGTGGGGTTCCTCAAGGGTCCGTACTGGGCCCACTCCTCTTTTTAATTTATGTTAATGATGTTTCTTCTGTTATTCGGAATTCTTCTTTCCTTTTGTATGCCGATGACATAAAGATATTTAAGGAAATTCATTCAGTTCTCGATTGTCGCTTGCTGCAATCGGATTTGTGTTCTTTCTCTGAATGGAGCAGGAGCAATAACCTCTCCCTAAATATTTCAAAAACCAAGGTAATGAGTTTCACTCGAAAAACATCTAGTGTGCCATTTTTATATTCTGTCAATTCTGTGACGTTGTGTAAGGTTTGTGAGATCAATGATCTAGGTGTTCTTTTGATAGCACACTACACGTTTCTGCTCATGCTAAGCGTGCTTCTTTGCGGGGTTTTCGCACCCTAGGCTGTGTTTGCAGAATGTCTAGAGAATTCCGTTCTCCTATGTCCTTCCACAAATTGTACACTGCGATATGTCTTCCTCAACTTGAGTATGCATCTGTGATCTGGAATGGCATTTCTAATTCCAGCAGCAACGCCATTGAGCGAGTCCAGAAAAAGTTCCTGAACATCTATAACCATAGGTTCGCTAGAAATGGCCCTGATTCTTGCATTGGCACTGTTGGATCACTATCACTGCCATCACTACACTGCCGGAGAAAACGCGCTGATCTGTTATTTCTTTTCAAGCTTGTGCATGGTATCATATTCTGCCCTGTACTGCTCAAATGTCTTAATTTCCGAATTCCACGTAAGCTGACCAGAGAGAATAGACCTTTTCAAGTAACCGCCTGCCTCTGTGAACATTCGACCGTTGACAGGATACAACGTCTCTACAATGCTTACTTTTTAGAGCTCGATGTTTTTCACAGCTCCCAATCGCTGTTCTGCTCCGAGCTTTGCACTGTACTAGCATAGTGTCGTACACTGTTGATTTTTTTTTCTTGTTTTGCCTGCGCATAGTTGTATATGGGCAATTTTATAGCGTTTTTTTTATTCCTGTTATATTATTATGAATTTTGGCCTATCTTGTTTTTATTAGTTTTTTCTGTAGAGTCTCCTTATTGTATTGTTTCTTGTATTTTTTTTTCTCCGTGCGCCAGTACAAAGACCTTACGGTTGTTCCTGGGCACGTTAAATAAACACTTGATTGATTGATTGATTGATTGATTATTATTATTATTATTATTGTTGTTGTTGTTGTTGTTGTTGTTGAATATTTCACAGGGTTTCGAAACTGAGCTGCGCCAGCATCTTAGTCAACTTCTTATATTCGCAAAGCTTTGCTGCTCTTGTGTCTTATGGCTCAACGAATGAAGACTGGCACGATAGCACTGAATATTCGTTGGCCCACAATGGCATATAATTAATCAACTTTTTGAAGTATAACTACATGATAAGAAGGTAGATTTCCTTAGACCAGGCCATCTCTCAGGCGATGCTTCAAAGCAAGCTCTTTCGTTACCATTGTTTTATTGTGGAAGCGCGGAAGTGCTGTTTGTCGTTTACCAACCGGCTTCTCTAATGACATGTTCAACGCTTCTGCTGAAATTTAATCTTACGAACAAATCTTACGTAAAGCGTTTTTGTGAACACGGGTCTGGCTTCCTTAAAGGAGTACTGACGATGTTTTGAGGAGGCGCAGAAGGCACATTTTTCGTTTTCTTGGCATCCATGGCTAACGCTCTCTGCACACCGGAGTCAGGAAGCTTATAAAGCATTTTGAATTAGATTTTAAGGTTTTCTTCGCTCAGAATCTGCGAGCCAGTCCCATTACAATAAACAATCTGATGGCATGTGAACACAGACTCCTCAATGTCGCCGAAATCACTGTTGGAGTCACTAAACGACAATGAAACCATCGTTTGCCCGCGTCACATTCAAGTGACAGTATAGCCGCGAGAGATGCCGCGACTCTGTCAGGAGTTGCTCTTCCCATGTTACTTACGCCGACCTCCTAACGTCTTTGCACGTCACCATGAAAAGATCCCGTGGAAATTGAAGCCGATAATGGTTTTCTAGAGTAGGCGCATTAAAAATGTTGTTAATTGCATTCCGAGGTACCACGACACTTTTCCAGTGCTCTCAACACTATGGTGGGAGGCTGGCGTGGTGCGCTCGAGATTGCTACTGCGGTAGCGGTAGCTCCAGGTGCCTATATTCGCCGGTCGCCTACGCTGACGCCGACGATGGATTTACTATACTTCGGTACAGGTCAAGAAAAAAGCGGCGTCTGCCCGTCAAAGAATCCCCCTCCAGCCAATGGTGTCGCTCTGTCAACGTGACGTCGCGGCTGACCACCTCCGCGCCGCGCTCGAGAGAGAAATCAGAGCAAGGCGCGGAGGCGGTCTTCCACGACGTCACGTTGACAGAGCGGCACCATTGGCTGGAGGGGAGTCCTTTGACGGGCAGACGCCGCTTTTTTTCCTGGCTTGTACTCGAGTATACGTTACGAGTTCCTTAACGCTATCGCGTCAAAAGCGCAGTAGCCACTGAGCAGTTAGTTGCCACAGTTAGTTGCCGCAGTGGTAGTCTCACTTCTTAGTACAGAGCTCTCGTACAGTAGACCGCATGTTAAGAGCTGCAAGCTATTACAGGCCTTCGTTACTAACCGCATCTCAATGTCACCCTGAGGGTGGCAGTAGTGATCATGTACTACAATACTTGCCGTGGAGAGCGCACAAGTTTCCGGGGCAACGGTGGCTTCGAGGGGTCGACAACAGCCGAAAAAAAGAGCAAATATTTCAAATAGGGTACATTTCTTCGTTAGCGAAGCGACTGATTTCATCATGCGAGGCTGTAGGCACCACGTTACACCATGTTTATGAACGATATACACAAAAGCCATCTCTCTCTCTCTTTCTTCCTCTCTTTCTTTCTCTTGTGTGTAGCGAACTGAGAAGTGTTGTTGATCTCTCTGCCCTTCGTTCATTTCCTTCCTCTTTCTCTACTGCACCGACACCAAAAGTCTCAACAATGCTTCGACGGTATACTCCGTAAAGACGAAATCAGAGGTTCCCTCTTCTTAACAAATATTAATCCGGAGTGCCCACTATTCAGAGCGTCGAAGGAAAAAAAAATGTATATGCGTCACATCAGCGAGATAAAGGAGCGACCAGGAACTGCAGTGTGGGCGATCCTGCACGTTCGAGAAGACGCGCGGAATCATGCCAATTCATAGTCGGCGCACATTGCGCTCAGAAGATAAGGAGAACGCGGCGCGCTGCTGGACGGTATGTGAGGCAGTCGTACGTACAGACGACCGCCATTAAGGGCCGTGACAATGGCAGCACAAAGTGTGCCAGGACTTCGCGAGCGACCACCGGCGAGCCTCGAAAAGCAGCAGCGGCAGGAGGCATTTTCACGACGTCGTTATGGGTGCGTGGTCCGCTGTCTCCCTCAGGAACCTTCTTCTGTCTTGGCTGTCCCGATAGCCTCTCCCCCCACCCCTCTTCTACCCTCGAGAATGCTATGCCTTGGCATTTTTGCACGGAATGGAGGCGACCAAGGAAGAGAACATTGCGACGTGCCTCCATACTAAAGGTGCACGCACGCACAATAGCGCACGGAGGCACTGAGCACGACGTCCGAGGGAGGCACCGTTATAGCCCAGACAGCGCCGCACATTGCTTTCGTTTCTTCATTACGTGCCATGCTCGTGGGATCTTCCTTGGCGTGCGTCTGATACTCTCGTCCCCTCGTCTCGCTGATATCTCGGCAGGCAGGGACATGTCGTGTGCGCGTCCGGTCGGCAGGTGACATTTCGCTTTTTTTTTACCCCGTCTAGCAAGTAATGGCATGGAAGAAAAGAAAACCGGCTATCGCTATGCATCGATGCGAGCACGGTAGCTCTGCTCACGTTACCCTTTGCGAAACAAAAAAAGGAAAAGAAATGACACGCGGCAGCGGTATATAAAAGGTAGATCTCGCGTTACTTAACTAGATTAGGTAACGGTCACGTGGCCTGCTTTCGCAAACAAGAGTAACGTAAAAATAAATGAAGGGGAAATAAAACTTTAGGTAATTACTGATGTTTAACGTCCATGGGTGGATTGCGGGTGGAGATAGCGTTGCAAGAGCGGAGAAGGCTGGGTAAGAGACCGCATCGCGTATCAAGCTGACACTGGAGTTAATGGAATACCAAGAGTACGAATATTCAAAAGTAAAGGAGAACATGTGTGAACAAAGTTATCACACAGTAAGGAACGAAATAACGTTTGCTGGATGAGGTACCAGAAAACTCCTGTTTCCGGTACTCATTTCATCTGGCTGACCGGCTTTCCCGATGGGTATAAAGGTAACTATATATAACGGCCGAGCGCTCGGTGGTGTGGGTAGACTGGCGTCTTGAGAAAGTGGCCTTACCGCACCGCTGTCCTCTCTCTTTCGCTTCCTTTCCCTGTCCATATCACGACGCGAAGCCATGCTGACGTGCTCCCGAAAGGACTGCATAAACTAGTCCCATCATTTCGAATTCTGAAGAATCACCTCTCCCAACTCTAGAGCTGCAGAAAGAGTATTTTAGACACCTCACCTCGTAAAGCTGACCTCTCTCCGCTCTTCCTGTATTTTACTCCCATCCCTCCCCCCCCCCCCCTCCCTCTTTGAACAGTGCACGTGGATCGTCATGCGTTGCACAAGTTACCGGCTTTTCATATTACAAGCCACTATCATTATCTTTGAATTTTCCTGGCCGTCTAGTGCAAGCAGCCCGTAGTTGGCATGAAACATAAAGAAAAATTCAACGGCCAATTCATTCTGTGAAGTTTGACGGCCAGAAGAGTTGTAGCTCATCATACCACGTTAAACGGTACGATAACAATGCTGTCTCACGCTGTCGCCACGTGACGGCAGTGATGACATCATGCAATATTGACATCATGTGACGACGTCGTCAGACAGCGTCGTCACTGTACCGTTTAGCGCTGTGTGATGTGCTGCAGCTTCACTGGTTATCCATATTGACATAGTGAGATGGTCCCTCAATTTTTATATTTCATGTCGATGATGACATTGTGTGGCATTGTCACGTGACAATGTCAGATTGCACTGCCCTCGCGACTGGCTCGCACATCTGCTGTGGCGGCACGGACGTGAGCGCGGGCGCACTGGTATTTTAAACACTATAGTAATTCTTGGGATACTTTAGAATTACGTATCAAACTCTAAAGGCTATAGTGTTTGTTAGGCTGCGCTAAAAATGTGACGCTATGCACGAAAAGGCCTCTGTCGACGATTTGGTGCTGCCACCTGGCAGTTGCCCCGGGATTCTGCACAAGCGCATGCTTCCCGACGGCGCTGCCAGATGGTGTCCATATCTCACGCAGCGTAGTACGGCCGGCAAAAAACTATCGTCTTTCGACGACATTTGCAGCGGGCACGCAGATACGCGGCTATTTTTTTTTCTTTTTCGACTATAAATGTCGCCGCCATAAGCGTATTTTTCCTGCTCATGGTGTTCAGCCATGTTATAACTATCTTGCGGCAGAGGGTTATTCGGTTCTCACACTGTACACACACATTTTTGCAGCTATTATGCCCGCCACCAATACGTGCAACAGCAACAACGTTGACAACAACAAAAACAACACTACGTGAAAGAGACGCAAGCGTATTCTTACTTGGCAGTTACTGAAAGCAGAAGTAGTAAAGTATAAAGCACAAGCACAAGCACAACCACTCAGGTAGGAAACTTTCTTGACTCTCTTATTCTTCTCTCAATCTCTTCTTTTTCTTTTTTTCACCTTTACCTTGTCACAAGCATCTTCGCTCTAACATTTCGTTCCCAGTATTGAGTACACAGTAAACAGCTTTAACGAATTGATGCAATCTACGAGGCTTAGCTTCAGCGAACAGCTTGTGCGATTACAATATCAGCCAAAACTGATGATCAATGTGCACGAAAGGCTCGCTATGACTAAAGGGAAATCAGAGAGAACAGAAAGCTGTTCCTATAATACTTCGCGCGCGAAATGTTCTCCTTCATGCTGCGCAACCGCGTAGATTTATAAGCGGCATGCGAGGACTATAAGTCATCGGCGTCAGTGGAGTAGCTTGGGAAACACAACTCGAACACCATTCGATAACGGTGTAACGCGTGTAATATTACCGGAGAATACTTTATGAACCGCTACTGCCTGCGCTTCGGAAGCAATATACCGCCGCGGTGGTCTGACGCGTCGATATTGGCTGCGTGCGCCGTACAGGAAACAGGCCAGACAGGCAGGAGCGCCGGGTCTATAATACGGTGCAGTGGGGGCAAATATTCCATGGAAGGGATCGGTGCAGCCGTAAGCGAGTAGCAGATGTGGTTGCGCACAAAATATTCGCACTAAAGAAATAAAAAAGAAAAAGAAAAACATCGCTAGCAGTATACTATTACAGCATACACGGATCAATCCTTTTCCGAACATCAAATTATATTGTTTAAAATACTCATGAGTACTGCTTATGCTATATATTACTTTAACTTCTCATATCTTACATTTAATAAGTTGACATCCACACGAATAAAAACAACCTCTTTGTAACAAGGAGCGCAGAAGGTGCAGTCCTCATAAGCTTACTAATAAAGGGTAACAAACTGACTTTTGTTCAGTTCTTTTTAATAGCCTCTGCATGGTCAGGCAAGTGCAGCGTGCTCTTTGTACTAGCAGAGTTCAGCAAGAACTTTACAAATGTTGATTCACTGATTGATTGATTTATGGGGTTTTGCATCCCAAAACCACGATATCATTACGAGAGACACCGTAGTGGAGGGCCCCGGGAATTTTGACCACCTGGGGTTCTTTATAACGTGCACTGACATCGCACATTACACGGGCCTCAACTTTTGGTATCCCTCGAAATGCAGCCGCCACGGCCAGGATCCGATCTCGCTACCTTCGGATCAGCAGCCGAGTACCATGGACACTAGACCACTGTGGCGGAGCCACTTTAAAGATGTTAGTGCGTGCTTTGTTAGTGTAATGGTCTTTTTTTACAGCGTAGATGTCTACAAATAGCCTGTACTGCCCGGCGTCGGCGCTGTTCGCGCAAATACTTCGTTATCTTCCTGCCCTCGGCCCACTCTCTCCCTCAGCCCACTTCTACGTGTTGGTGACTATTCGAAGTTCGGTGTGCGGCGCTTTGAACAAACACTACGATAAGCCCAAGACAAATACGCATGTAACCTCATTAAGAGTCAGAAAGACGTAACCAACAACTGAGAAAGACTTTAATGAACCGTCGGGATTAGTTGGGTGACAAACATCGGGGCCTTAAATTTTAGTGTAGTTTTCTATCTGTATGGTGTGCATAGTCGGCTGACATCGTACAGTGCAGAACGTGCACGTACTGTGCGATGTCAGTGCACGTTAAAGAACCCCAGCTGATCGAAATTTCTGGAACCCTCCAGCTGCGGTGTTCCTCTCTTTTTTACTCTTTCGTTTCTGTTCCGTACCGAAAGGGACGCTGAGCCGTGCTCCCGAAATGGGCTGCAGGAAATAACGGCCTTTACTTAACCAAACTGCAATTATACGGACAAAGGAAGCTCGTGGTTCAGTTGATCAGAAGGGTCCATGCCAGGCTGGGGTATCCTCAGAAGTGCGGCAACGCTTTCGAAGCATTATACATCGCAGAAGCAGGAAGCCACTATCCCAAGGACGTACAGTACGTAAAAGCACACTGACTCCCTACGATGTCTGAAGTTTTCTACACCTCCCACGGTGCACAGCTGCTCGTCCGCGGTGCACCGGGCACGTGGACGGGCATCTGTGCGCAAGACTGAGTAACCCGGCAGTTTAACGTTTAATTGCCACTTGATGGAAACGGATATCAAATCCTCGTAGGAGGTCATTTTTCGTAATAAACTTCTTTCAAGGCATTATAGTCTTACTTCGGCAGCCAGACGTGGACGCCAGTGAACTTCAAGACAACTGAAAGCGTGAAACTCGCGCTTTTAAATTTTTTTTGCTGCGTTAACTAGCTCAGTACTGGTTATGACAACAATACGCCTAGCGAAATGCGCCTATCGTTTAGTACTTAGTAGCAAACGATATCTGGCTTCTCCGAACTCTGAGAGCAAAACGAGGAAAATGAAAAAAAAAAGGAAAGAAAAAGTTCGGGAAAATCATGTTTTCGTTAGCGTGTTCCTGACACACTGCAGGAACTTTCAGGAATACTGATTATTTAAGTGCGACGTTGCGATGCTATACCTCACGCTTCTCAGTGCCTACATGTTTGGGCAAGTTATCCCGTTTAATTTCTTATACAATTTCATTATTCATTCTTCTTTCTCAAAATTATGAACTTTGTTTACGGAATTGCGCCCACAGATATATAAACCCATTCTGCGCTGTTACTTTCGCCAGTCGTGCAAGGAAACAGCGCGCCGCTGTACAATCTTGGCCTTTCGAATTTCTGCGCGGAATAAGCCCTGGACGTACACAATGGCGGGACATCGTCGGCAGGATCGCCGCATTATCCATATTAACCGCGGTCGACGCAAGAAGCCCACAAAGACAGGAAGGCGGGGCAGACTGCGGCAGACCCTTGGCCTTTGCAGAGACTTAGGGCGACGACGCCGAGGCATACACATACGCAGGCATATGATCCATGCATGGGACCCGGGGGACCCGTATATCGGCACTGCGGACGTGCGTTGGCCCTGGCGAGCCGAACAATAACGCGATTAACCGAGGGAAAGCCGTTCTCCCCATTCAAGATGCATGCGCCTGGGAAACCAGGAATAGGCGCCGTTAACAAAGACGTCCATTTCGCGTTTGCATCGATAACGACGCTGTCATGATAGTGATAGTCATCACCGCTGGGAAAAGATAATACACGGGAAAGCGAGAAGATGAGAAACGGGTGTTGTTTATGTCTTCGTTGCATGCGCAATGCAATAAACCTTCGTGCTTAATGTTGATGAGAGGACGTGTGTTATATGTAGTCTAAAGCCGTGACCGAGGCAATCGTGGAGAGGTTCGAAACTCCGGGTATTTTGCTACAGACATCCTTTTCTTCCGGAAAATCACTGTCGAAGACGCGTAAGTTTAGCCTCGAGGGATTCGATAAACGTTATTCTAATCGAACTAAGGCATAACAGATGACAATCTTGTGCGCTATCACGAAACAAATTTGACCCATCTACACAGAGAGAGATAAGATAGATTGAGGTTAATCAGAAGCTCGTATCTGGTTTGCTACACTGCACTGCGCGGTGGGGAATTTGGGGACAGGAAGCAGGCAGAGAAAGAGAGTGAAAAAATACACAAATTTTACCCATCTACACAAGAGAGAGAGAGAGATAAGATGAGATTGAGGTTAATCAGAAGCTCGTATCTGGTTTTTGCTACCTGCACTGCGCGGTGAGAATTTGGGGACAGGAACAGGGCAGAGAAAGAGAGTGAAAAAAATAACAACAAATTTTACCCATCTACACAAGGAGAGAGAGAGATGAGATTGAGGTTTAATCAGAAGCTCGTATCTGGTTTTGCTACACTGCACTGCGCGGCGGGGAATTTGGGGACAGGAAGCAGGCAGAGAAAGAGAGGTGAAAAAATAACAACAATTTTACCCATCTACACAAGAGAGAGAGAGAGAGATGACATTGAGGTTAATCAGAAGCTCGTATCTGTTTTGCGACACTGCACTGCGCGGTGGGGAATTTGGGGACAGGAAGCAGGCAGAGAAAGAGGAGTGAAAAAATAACAACAAATTTTAACCCATCTACACAAGAGAGAGAGAGAGATGAGATTGAGGTTAATCAGAAGCTCTGTACTGGTTTTGCTACACTGCACGCGCGGTGGGGAATTTTGGGGACAGGAGCAGGCAGAGAAAGAGAGTGAAAAAATAACAACAATTTTAACCCATCTACACAAGAGAGAGAGAGAGATAAGATGAATTGAGGTTAATCAGAAGCTCGTATCTGGTGCACGGGTACGTGGACGAGCATCTGCGCGCAAAACTGAGTAACCCGCAGTTTAAAGTTTAATTGCCACTTGATGGAAACGGATATCAATCCTCGTAGGAGGTCATTTTTCGTAATAAACTTCTTTCAAGGCATTATAGTCTTACTTCGGCAGCCAGACGTGGACGCCAGTGAACTTCAAGACAACTGAAAGTGTGAAACTCGCGCGTTAAAATTTTTTTTTTTTGCTGCATTAACTAGCTCAGTACTGGTTATGACAACAATACGCCCAGCGAAATGCGCCTATCGTTTAGTACTTAGTAGCAAATGATATCTGGCTTCTCCGAACTCTGAGCGAAACGAGGAAAGTGAACAAAAAAAGGAAGAAAAAGTTCGGGAAAATCATGTTTTCGTTACCGTGTTCCTGACACACAACAGGAACTTTCAGGAATACTGATTATTTAAGTGCGACGTTGCGATGCTATACCTCACGCTTCTCAGTGCCTACATGTTTGGGCAAGTTATCCCGTTTAATTTCTTATACAATTCATTATTCCTTCCTTCTTCTCAAAATTATGAACTTTGTTTACGGAACTGCGCCCACAGATATATAAACCCATTCTGCGCTGTTACTTTTCGCCTAGTCGTGCAAGGAAACAGCGCGCCGCTGTACAGATCTTGGCCTTTCGAATTTCTGCGCGGAATAAACCCTGGACGTACACAATGGCGGGACATCGTCGGCAGGATCGCCGCATATCCATATTAACCGCGGTCGACGCAAGAAGCCCACAAAGACAGGAAGGCGGGGCAGACTGCGGCAGACCCTGGCCTTTGCAGAGACTTAGGGCGACGACGCCGAGGCATACACATACGCAGGCATATGATCCATGCATGGACCCGGGGGACCCGTATATCGGCACTGCGGACGTGCGTTGGCCCTGGCGAGCCGAACAATAACGCGATTAACCGAGGGAAAGCCGTTCTCCCCATTCAAGATGCATACGCCCGCGAAACCAGGAATAGGCGCCGTTAACAAAGACGTCCATTTCGCGTTTGCATCGATAACGACGCTGTCATGATAGTGATAGTCATCACCGCTGGGAAAAGATAACACACGAGAAAGCGAGAAGACGAGAGACGGGTGTTGTTTATGTCTTCGTTGCATGCGCAATGCAATGAACCTTCGTGCTTAATGTTGATGAGAGGACGTGTGTTATATATAGTCTAAAGCCTTGATCGAGGCAATCGTGGAGAGGTTCGAAACTCCGGGTCTTTTGCTACAGACATCCTTTTCTTCCGGAAAATCACTGTCGAAGACGCGTAAGTTAAGCCTTACGGGATTCGATAAACGTTATTCTAATCGAACTAAGGCATAACAGATGACAATCTTGTGCGCAAATCACGAAACAAATTTGACCCATCTACACAAGAGAGAGATAAGATGAGATTGAGGTTAATCAGAAGCTCGTATCTGGTTTTGCTACACTGCACTGCGCGGTGGGGAATTTGGGGACAGGAAGCAGGCAGAGAAAGAGAGTGAAAAAATAACAACAAATTTTACCCATCTACACAAGAGAGAGAGAGAGATAAGATGAGATTGAGGTTAATCAGAAGCTCGTATCTGGTTTTGCTACACTGCACTGCGCGGTGAAGAATTTGGGGACAGGAAGCAGGCAGAGAAAGAGAGTGAAAAAATAACAACAAATTTTACCCATCTACACAGAGAGAGAGAGAGATGAGATTGAGGTTAATCAGAAGCTCGTATCTGGTTTTGCTACACTGCACTGCGCGGCGGGGAATTTGGGGACAGGAAGCAGGCAGAGAAAGAGAGTGAAAAAATAACAACAAATTTTACCCATCTACACAAGAGAGAGAGAGAGAGATGAGATTGAGGTTAATCAGAAGCTCGTATCTGGTTTTGCTACACTGCACTGCGCGGTGGGGAATTTGGGGACAGGAAGCAGGCAGAGAAAGAGAGTGAAAAAATAACAACAAATTTTACCCATCTACACAAGAGAGAGAGAGAGATGAGATTGAGGTTAATCAGAAGCTCGTATCTGGTTTTGCTACACTGCACTGCGCGGTGGGGAATTTGGGGACAGGAAGCAGGCAGAGAAAGAGAGTGAAAAAATAACAACAATTTTACCATCTACACAAGAGAGAGAGAGAGATAAGATGAGATTGAGGTTAATCAGAAGCTCGTATCTGGTTTTGCTACACTGCACTGCGCGGTGGGGAATTTGGGGACAGGAAGCAGGCAGAGAAAGAGAGTGAAAAAATAACAACAAATTTTACCCATCTACACAAGAGAGAGAGAGAGAGATAAGATGAGATTGAGGTTAATCAGAAGCTCGTATCTGGTTTTGCTACACTGCACTGCGCGGGGGGAATTTGGGGACAGGAAGCAAGCAGAGAAAGAGAGTGAAAAAATAACAACAAATTTTACCCATCTACACAAGAGAGAGAGAGAGAGAGAGAGAGAGAGATAAGATGAGATTGAGGTTAATCAGAAGCTCGTATCTGGTTTTGCTACACTGCACTGCGCGGCGGGGAATTTGGGGACAGGAAGCAGGCAGAGAAAGAGAGTGAAAAAATAACAACAAATTTTACCCATCTACACAAGAGAGAGAGAGAGATGAGATTGAGGTTAATCAGAAGCTCGTATCTGGTTTTGCTACACTGCACTGCGCGGTGGGGAATTTGGGGACAGGAAGCAGGCAGAGAAAGAGAGTGAAAAAATAACAACAAATTTTACCCATCTACACAAGAGAGAGAGAGAGAGAGATAAGATGAGATTGAGGTTAATCAGAAGCTCGTATCTGGTTTTGCTACACTGCACTGCGCGGTGGGGAATTTGAGGACAGGAAGCAGGCAGAGAAAGAGAGTGAAAAAATAACAACAAATTTTACCATCTACACAAGAGAGAGAGAGAGATAAGATGAGATTGAGGTAATCAGAAGCTCGTATTGGTTTTGCTATACTGCACTGCGCGGTGGGGAATTTGGGGACAGGAAGCAGGCAGAGAAGAGAGTGAAAAATAACACACACAAATTTTACCATCTACACAAGAGAGAGAGAGAGATGAGATTGAGGTAATCAGAAGCTCGTATCTGTTTTGCTACACTGCACTGCGCGGTGGGGAATTTGGGGACAGGAAGCCGGCAGAGAAAGAGAGTGAAAAAATAACAACAAAATTTTACCATTCTACACACGAGAGAGAGGAGAGAGATAAGATGAGATTGAGGTTAATCAGAAGCTCGTATCTGGTTTTGCTACACTGCACTGCGCGGTGGGGAATTTGAGGACAGGAAGCAGGCAGAGAAAGAGAGTGAAAAAATAACAACAAATTTTACCATCTACACAAGAGAGAGAGAGAGATCAGATGAGATTGAGGCTAATCAGAAGCTCGTATCTGGTTTTGCTATCTGCACTGCGCGGTGGGAATTTGGGGACAGGAAGCAGGCAGAGAAAGAGAGTGAAAAAATAACAACAATTTTACCATCTACACAAGAGAGAGAGAGAGATAAGATGAGATTGAGGTTAATCAGAAGCTCGTATCTGGTTTTGCTACATTGCACTGCGCGGTGGGGAATTTGGGGACAGGAAGGAGGCAGAGAAAGAGAGTGAAAAAATAACAACAAATTTTACCCATCTACACAAGAGAGAGAGAGAGAGATAAGATGAGATTGAGGTTAATCAGAGGCTCGTATCTGGTTTTGCTACACTGCACTGCGCGGTGGGGAATTTGGGGACAGGAAGCAGGCAGAGAAAAGAGTGAAAGAATAACAACAAAGGGCACACGCAGAAAGAGAGAGAATGGAGACGCAGAGTGGATTTCAGGTCTCCGCTTTTAGCGTCCAATATATATACTGTTTCGCCACGCACGAAAACATCCTAACATAGTCAAGTTCTTCAACGCGACACAGAATAGGCATTCTCTTTTTTCTTTCTTTTGTATGAAAAAGGGGAGAAGAGAGAAGAGAACTGCCCCTTCCTTATATCTCCGAAAGCGAGAAAACAAAGAGTCATACGTTACATGGAGATGCCGTATACAAATGGCGTTTGCTTCTTTCAAAGTGTCCGTGTCATACTTAATGGTTGTTCCCCCGCAATAAATTTGATTTGTGTTACTTACGGTGTAAAAGTGTGTTACACAGTCGTTCGCTCGCCACACAAAGATAAATAAATTGAGAGGGAGCAAACAATCCCGCCTTATATGTCCACGGGCAGGAGAAAAAGAGGAGTTTGCGCAAACGCGAATTTTATTAGCGCGTCAGGCGACCCAAGGTCCCAGTGCCCGGGACCTATACGGCGACCGCGTGCCTACAGACTCCCTCATGAACGGCATGCGCACCCATCAAGCTCGGTGTTCCTATCGGCTTTGAGCCGGCGGCTTCGTGGTGTATACAAAGTGGGATCTCATAAACGCAGGGAGGTGCCAACCGCTTGGGACACCATGAGACGGCCAGAACCGAAGTGCGCGAGTATATTTATCCCGTTATATAGTATATATATACACACACACAAGCCGCGTCGATCAAGAAGGGCGGGTTGCTCGAACGGCCTTTCCCCCGTTCACTGCCGCCTCGCCAAACTCAATTTCCACCGAAGGCGCGATGGCTCAGAGAGCGTAGCAATAGGAGGGCGGCCGGCAGGCCGACCGAAGTGAGCTTCGATGCGAAACCGCTCGACCAGCAAGAAGTTTGACCGGGCTCGCATCGCATTTTCTATAGGCGCGTGTCCGTGGCGAGCTGATGCTGCGGGGTTTCGACGCCGACCCGTCTGGCGTCACGAACCCTCCTCTCTCCTCCCTTCTATCTATCTATGTATCTCAACATTTGCGGGTGCGGCGTCATGGCATGCAGCGTCGCGCCATCGATCAGAAGGGAGGCGAAGGGAGCAGTGACCGTCCGTCTGACCGTTGGCCATGTAGCCGGTGTTATCTAGCGCGAAACAAAGGCTAACGCACCCCCCTGCCCCCCTCAGCCCGGGTTATGGTTAATTCTAGGGCCCATCGATAATCGGCGAGGTCAAAAGGGTCTTTGTCTTGCTGAATCGCGTGGACATGTGGTTGAACGGCCATTGACGGTCAGCGGTCTCGGTGTTACAGCGTCGGGTTGGCTGCAACGAGGGGACGCCTATACTTCGGCCCGCTTTTGTGGGAGGCTGTGTCGGGTTGCTGCTACTCATCACGTTTATGGAATGAGGGTGCAATGCTTTACGCCATTGTACACAAATTTGCAAGAGAAGCTCGTGCGTAGACGGTGAATCGGAAGTGATTGATGGTGCGGTTGTTGGGACACGTCTATGCCGTTATTAAGTGGACGCGTTTGCATTTGTTTGGAAACATGAATGCGAGAGTATAGAGTTGATATTGGTGGCTATAGGTCGTAACTTATTGCTGTATCGTGCGCTGTTAATTCATTCTCGCACCCCTCTTCTTAAGTGCAGGAGCGATATATGACGGCTGGAAATGTGACCGCAAACGCCTTTTACTTAAGAAAAGTACGTCAGTCTTTATCGCACACTTTTTACCTTAAATCCACTGTGCACACACTGCACATCACTGTGATTGGAATTTAATTATCTGGATCGAGGGTGGTAATCTCAATAATTTGTATTTCACGTTATTGCGTATGACCTAATGAAATGGAACACATTATTAAATACTGTATCCACAAGAGAGATATAACGGAGATCGGTGACAATGTCTTGTGAATTCGGACTATAGCATCTAAACGACTATAGCAATTTTGACAAGAGCATGCTTATCAACCATACTGAAAAACAAATTCCTGACATTTACTGTTCTAAAACAACACGTTACGACAAAAAAGATAACACGGAGAAATTAAGGATAAATATATTGCTAGATTTTGCAGCATTATTCTACCTGACGAAGAAAAGATGAACTAACCGGACGATAAAGTCAACAGAAGGAAGAAGGAGTCTGCAGAGAAGCCTACTGACAGGCGCTTTTACGTCGCAAACCGCTACATGATAGAAAATGTGCTGAGGCCAATAAACTCGCTCTCTTCGTGCTTTAATCTGCATTAATAAAATGTAGTGCCTTTCCACATTTACAAATGCGACTCGACTTCCTCTCTGGTTACCTGCACACCATTGTGCACATTCACCATACAGTCACATAACTGACATTTTTCGTGTAAGTTGCACTTGAACCGTTTAGGGCTGTACATTAGCAAACGAATTTTACTTCCCCTTAGGTTATGACAATGCTTAGCCCACCATAATTTATCAGGATATTAATACCTGTTGCACGTTGTTACTTTATCAAGCTACGAACGTGCGCCCTTAGGCATAATTTACTTAAAGGGTATCAAAAGCACACCAAGAAATTTATTTCATAGAGAATCACTAAAAGCAAACAATGAAACGGTGGTCCATGAACACAGCGTTCATGGTCGGTTGCCCGGTCACGTCCGAGGCCTGTTGCGCGGAGTCAGCGCAGAAGGCTTAAATTTGGAACTGAGCACTGATTGAATGATTTCGGGGGTTTCACGTCCCAAAACCCCGATATGATCATGAGAGACGCCGTAGTGGAGGGCTCTGGAAACTTTTTGACCACCTGGGGAACTTCAACGTGCACTGTCATGGCACACGAGATGGGCCTCAACGATCCGCCTCCATCTAAATGCTCCATGTAAATGCACCAGCCGCGGCCTTGATGCGATCCCGGAACCTTCGAATCAATAGGCAAGTGCCATAGTCACTATAGAACACCGTGCAGGGCAAGTGCCGGGCATGTCCGCAGCAATTTCACACTCTCACGCTGCGGGTTGTCTCTGAATGCTTATTTGCTTGCATCTTTCGTACCACCCATCATGCAGGCACAAAAAAGAAAAAAAAAATCTGCAGCTAGTGCATGCTGTTGTTATGTGTTGCTGTCGGTTAAGAGGTCTCGCGATTTATCGCGACGCTGACTGTCTATATACGATATGTTGTAATGGGCACTAGGCAGCTTTGCAGCTTTCTCGCTGCACTGCATTTCCCCTTCAGTTTAGCTTTTTTGTATCTGAACTTCCCTCACAACCTCTGTAGCGAGGAAGCGATACCAATATTTCTTCTAGGACTTGCAGCGGATCTGTTCTTTAATTGAAAGAAGTGTCGGTCTGCTCTCTGCCTTTATGCTGTCAACACGTGCAGTTCTCGTATCGAAATCATTCTCCTTCTCCCTAACAAAATAAGAGAAATAAAATGAAACTCCCCGATGCATTATGTAAAGGCTGTCACGCCCATCACTATTATCGTTACCAAGTTCTAAAGAAGTGCAAGAGCGTACAACGGCTCAACAAGAGTCCTGACCAAAGTTCGCGCGAAATTTGTGAAGCGCACATCATACACGAAAAGGGAGCAGCTTGCGTTAGCGCCCAATCTCTCGACCTTGTCGGCAAAGAAACTACGCATCTTGAGTCTCATTTTTGATCGCGCATTTTGTTGGCACGTCTTTCTTTTATTGTTTGTTTTTGCTCCTGCGTGCAGGACTCAGCCTTGCTCACTCCTGCTTGCAGCCTTTTTTGTTGTTTTTATTGTATTAGCTGTCTCACGAGTTATTTCTTCAGTATCCACTCTGTTCCACTCTTGCCTTTTGCACGCTAAAGAACGCCAGGTGGTCGGAAATTTCCGGAGCCCTGCACTATGGCGTCTCTCATAATCATGCAGTGGTTTTGAGACATAGAACCCCAGAAATCAATCATCATTGCCTTTTGCCTTTTACTGCTTTACTGCCTACTCCGAGTATAGAAGTTGCTTTGTAATTTTACCATCGTTCAAAAAAGAAATAGAGAAAAGGACAGTCGACGCAGTGTCCTGTTTGTTCCTTGTCCCGTCGTCTGGCGTTGTTTTCAGACAATCTTCGAAAACTTGTTCTCTCAAGTGTGCAGCCGTCACTACGCTTCACAGGAAGGCTCTGCAGTGCGGTGCATACCAGTTCGGCTGGCGCCAGCGCCGCGCAGTAGTGGGAGTTGTTGCCTAAGCAATATTTATCAAACAACAAACAAACAAACAAACAAACAAGCAAACAACAAACAACAATAAATAAATAAATAAATAAATAAATAAATAAATAAATAAATAAATAAATAAATATTTGGCCACAGCACACACCACTTCGTGGCGCTGGTGTCAGTGAAAGCGGTAAAGGGCACACTGCACAGCTTTCTTGTTGAGCGTACTGACGGATGTACGTGAAGCACGTTGAATGCAGAAAACAACGGTCACCGCGTAAAAGTCTACCAATAATAACATTGCCCTTCATCGTGGATATTTTTCGTCGACTGGAGGCCCACTGGAAAGTGAAAATGCGCGCGAAATTTTCTGAGCGAATGAGAAACGCTAGTAATGGTAAGTAGACGGGAATTAGAATAAGGGGCGGGGAAGGGAAACGCGGAATAAATCGCCGGAGCAATGGGCCATTAATATCTGACACTTTTCAGGTTCGTGAACGGCTAAAACAACAGAGCAGTTTCTTGAAAACGAAACAAACTGGTGATCGCAAGAGAAGGTTAGAGAGCGAAGAAAAAAAAAAGAAAAAAAGGAGGGTTCAGTGAAGCAAGCCAGACCGGCTGGTACATCGCCTTCAGTTATCTCTTCTTATCTCATTCTCGCTTTATAAGTTTCTGCCCCATGAAAAAGAAACAAAAAAGAAGAAAAAGCGCACGCGCTGTACCCATGGAGAGAAGGGCCTATTGCAATCATCGATAACTGTTTTTCCGGGTCGGAGCACATTGTCCTGACAGTTCACCGTCTACAAGGGCAAGAAAAAAATGTAGAATACAAATAAGAGAATAGTGATCTTGATCTCCAGACAGGAAGGGGCGAGGGAATAAAACGCAGAACACTCTGTGTTCGCTCATTCGTGACCGTGATTGACCCAGAGAAGCCCCGTCTTATTTCTCACGCCTCGCTTGACCGGAGCCGACTTCCATGCGGCACCGACACCATAATTTCTCGCGACTATCGATGCTGAAGAAGAACCCCTTTTCGCAATGCCGCCGTAGGAAATGAAGAAAACTAGAAAAAAGTTCAAGTAAGGAAAGGAGAGGAATGCCTAAACGAGCGTGAAAAGAAAGAGGCACTGCGAGAGAAGCCGATGAAACAAAGCAGTCGCTGGAGAGCCGCAAGTTGCTCAGCTCCGAACAGGCAACACCGAGTGCGTTAAAAACGTTTAGCTGGAAGCGATATCGCCGGTACATCAATAACAAGACAAGAAAAAAAAAAAGAAAGAGCAACCATTGGAGAGTAAAAAAGGACCCGTTACACCGGGTTTCATTTACCACAAATAACGCGCTCTCATGCGGTCGTTCAATTTATTTTTAGAAAAACAAAAAACTTTTAGACATGGCGGAGTCTGTGCTCGTAAAAGCTTTTGCGAGTGCCAACAAACTTTCCTTCTTGCCTGCAACGTACATATATCTAAGACGTCTCTTTATGTATTTATTTGAGAACTGCGTATTCTCAAGTGGTCGACAGAAACTCGGTGTTGCCACAGTTGCGTGTGGTGGTGCCAAATGTTCTTTTTTGCCTGGCGTTGGGTGTTTGAGGGGCAGTGTTTACGGCTTATTGCCTGCGTCCTCGGGTGCTTAAAGAGCGGCCACCGTCGTCAACGCGCAAGACAGCCTACACCTGATCACGCCCGCCCCCCTCTACCCCCGCCCTCTCTCTCTCTCTCTAAGAGGTCACCGGGCGATCAGATGGAGGTGCAGTTCCCGCCGTGACGCGGCAGAGCACCGCCGATCGATGACCGCGGGTGCGAACGCTTTCCTGGAAGCTTTTTTTCTTACGCACCAGTGCGACCTGCGGCCTTCTGGGAAACCGAGCCGAAAAGGCTGCAACATTTCGTGCTACGATCGTAGTGGCACGTGGTAACGAGTGCGAACGCAACCGAGCGTGCACGGAAAGAGAGCAAGGAAAACTGATTCGCAGGTTCAAATACTTACTAGTCACTTTGCTACCCTGTACAGGAAGGGTGAACGCAGTGAATGACATTATATGGTTAACAGATGGATTGTTGGAACCAAAGTGAATCAAACAGATAACGAAGTCCGCGAAAGGGGGGCGGACTTACCTTTTGCCCGTTTTTAGAATTATATAGTAGAAATAAAATGAACACCATCTTCCCAAAGGGAACCCTGATGGGATGCGAAGCAGCAGCGTTGCGCACGGGTGGCGTCACGGGTTGAACGGCTCTAACGCGGGTGCTTCGCATCCCATCAGGGTTCCCTTTGGGAAGATGGTGTTAATTTTTTTGTCGGTCGCGGTAACGGAGCGAGCGGCGGTAGCGGCAGGTGTTGCGGGCGAACGGACGAGGCGGCAGCTGCGGCGAGCGCGCGGCAGGCGAGGAAGAGAGTGACGTCAGCGCGCACTGCGAGGGGAGCGTGACGTCAACGCGCAGCTGCGGCGTGACCTACTTGGCACCGCTCCAACACCTGCGGCGAGGGCAGCGCGTTGACCTCGCCCTCGCCTGTACGGACGCACAAAGGGCGTTACACAGGCTAGTCAAAGAGCTGCTTTCGCATCTAATAACAATTTACAGATTAATGAAAGCACATGAGAAAGACTACGCTGCCTCAGGTGGAAGCCGACGCCAGAATATCGCATTACGGACGCGTTATTACGCCATGCCAAACGTGGTATGGCGGAGGCAGAAACGCTAATTTGAGAAGAAAGGGCTTAGGAGACCAGCGTTATTGTTGCTAAAGTCCTTAGACACTTTTTCTTTTCAAAAAGCGAAAAAAACTGGGGACTTTAATTGTTCCTAATCAGAAAGGAGCACGTGATCAAGTGTCGAATCTTATCACATATAATTTATCATGTTGCGTGCCTCAGTGAAGTTTTTTTTTGTTCATTTGTATTTACTGCCTTCCAAGTCAACACTGCAACAGAACAGAGCGTTTGCTTATAGCGACAAGGAGACAGAGAGAGAGGAAGAGGCTTAAATCCACGTGAAACATTCAAGGTACACATACACACCACGCTTTAAGCTGCTCACCTGCTACAGTGCCGCCCGTTCCGAGCGATTTAGTATGCAAACACAGAAAATAGCAGGCTGGCGCAGTCGTTTATCGACGCAATAGCATGGTGTGCCAAAGCGAGCGTATACCTCCTTATCGTCCGGGCCTTGGCGTTTGGAGCGAGCACGCGCGCATGGTGCTGCGTCCACGTAACGTGATATGGCCGGAGCGTGGTCGTGCAAATCGGTCGCTCCTTTGCAGTATGCATGCGGCCGGCAGAAAAAAAAAAAAAGGCCAGCGAATGACACACTGGGGGCGACTACACGTTACGCTTTTATGGGGGCGCTCCTTATCGTCATATTCGCGTCGTTCACTTTTTGTTTTTTTATGTGCATACCACCGTTTTATCCTCGCCATTGCCACGGACAGGCATTGATTTTCGCGGCTTTCGCGTAGCACGTTGTCACATCGCTCGTGCCTGAAACAAGCTGGATATTACGGCTACTGGGAGGTAGCCAGCGGGAAGAGAAAAGCCGTGTATCATAACTTTATTAAAAAAAAGAATTTTAAGCGATACAACAGATTAATGCATGCAGTTCCTTGGTTAAAGGCAACGCTATTGCATGCGTGACCAGGCACTCGAAGCCGCAGCCCATGCATCGCAATTTCGTAAATAGGCAATAAATGTGACATGATAGGAAAACCAGACAGGAAAAAAGAAACGTTGCTAACGATAATTTATACTAAGCATAAAACTACAGTTCAACGTAAAGACAATAAGACTAGAGCGGCTGCCCTGTACTTATCGTCCAATAAAGGAAGGAATACATATATATGTTAAGACGTTGCTTAAAACCGTATGATATGCAAGGCATATTTGCACGACAAGAAAAAGGAAAGACTGTTATTTCCAAAGAAGTAGAACTGCGCGTTTTCTAAACGAAAACTTCAGTTATGAGTGATTTATTAAGCATAATATACTAGAATGACTAGGCACTTCGAAATTTGCTGTTCTAGTAGTTTTTCGCTCTGTGTTGTAAAGGCGGGATTGCGAAACTTCGCCTCTAAAATGCTGACGTGTTGCAGCCACTGCAGATGAAGAATTAATGATGCCTGGTCTCTATGATTGATTTGTGAGGTTTAACGTCCCAAAACCAGTTCTGATTATGAGAGACGCCGTAGTGGAGGTCTCCGGAAATTTCGACCACCTGGGGTTCTTTAACGTGCACTGACATCGCACAGCACACGGGCCTCGACATTTCGCCTCCATCGAAATGCAGCCGCCGCGGCCGGGATTCGATCCCGCGACCTCCGGATCTGCAGCCGAGTGCCATAACCACTAGACCACCGTGGCGGGGCAATGTACAGCTAATATAGGCTAAAATAAGAATAAATGTTGGGAAGTGTTAGATACTTCTAATATAGCTAGTACTGGCAATCCGTTTTCATACCATTGTTCTCAGAGTTGTCTTCAATAATATCTCAATTAACATCATTAACACGTTTCTTGCTTATAAAATGCGTCGCCTGCCACGACGCACTCCCCTACATACCTAAATGGGCCCTCTCCCCTAACCTGCCCCCACCCCCCTCCCCTGTTCCTGCCATTTTTTTTTAAAGTCCTTTTTCGTTCGGTATGATCACTTTCTCCATAGCCCGCCGGCCCACAAGGCTGTAAAAGCACCCATTATTTCTTGAGGACGGGTTTGTGCGAGCGCCTTTGACTGGTGGTGCTGTCGTGTTCGCGTCAGCCCATTAATTGCCAATTTCCTTTTTTCCCTCCTATCTCTCCCCAGTCGTTCGATTCCTGTTATGCCTTCCCCCAGCGTAAGGTAAACAACGGGATACATTTCTGCTTAACCTCTCTTCCTTGTCTCATGACTATCAGCCTCCTCCTAATCATCACCATGCTTGACTCAAGATGTTTGCGATGTGAAGTTTTATGGGTGCATTTTACCTATAGTTATCTCGTACTTGAGCAGTGTTCTTTAGTACTTTCTCTGAAAGGCACGCAACTAATGAAACTAATCTCTCTGAAAGGCAGGGCAACTAATGAAACTAATCGCCATTAAAGCAGCTGTCGGACGCAGTGGCGGGCGCACGAAGACACAGTGGCCGGCGGCCGCCGGACGGCCACGCTTAAGCGCAGCGAGTTAGATGAAATCATTCAAACGGCCTGTACAGACCTCTGTGCGAGACGGGCACTCGGGGCACTTCGAGAAACGCGGAGCGCCCTTTGCGATCGACAATAGGTGCCAGGCGCGTCGGGAATACCACGCTGCCTCGCGCTTTCGAAGTACAAGAATGAACGACAGACAGGTGCGCGGATATTTTTATACTCGCGAAATTTGCTCTTCCGGAGCGCTCTTGAAACGGGGTGGCAGTGTTATCGCATTTTTTTGCGCCGAAAGACTCTGCGCCTAACGAGAGGCCATTGTGCGCACGCCCGCGGTTCGTTTATCAGGGAGCGCGTGCGCTCGCGTATCCCAGCAGCTCCTCATACAACGCACACACACACACACACACACACACACACACACACACACACACACACACACACTATATATATATATATATATATATATATATATATATATATATATATATTCGCGACCACGATGCCATACGAGGCACGCCCCGAAGCGGAGGGCTCCGGAGTAATGTCCGCCTGGGATTCTCTAACATGCATCTAAATCTAGATGGGGGGGGGGGGGGGGGTGCATTTTAGTCCATCGAAATCTGTATGTGTCACGTGCACGTGATGATGAAGGACGCAGATTCCAAACCATTAAAGATGAAACATTTCATTGGGCGAACTCCCATGCCACGCAAAGAAACGTAGCTCTCGTAGCTCTCACTGTACAAAGACCTCACTGAGAGCATGAGAGCGCACACCACGGGTGCAAGTCCTGCCACACACGGAAGTTTGGAAAACAGGAAGTTGCGACTTCAAGAAAGGGAAAGGCGTCCGACAATTAAGAGTGCGCTCCGTTCGCGTCGAGGGATAGCGGATGTGCGTATACTGAGAGAGTACATTAAACATGCGATGGCTCAATCAGGCGCCTGCGTAGAATAAACGAGATTGCAAAGACTTTAATGAAAGCGGAATATGAAAAGCCAGAACTCTGATTTCACCTTTGTAGGGAGGCATGCCTATGAGGAAGCAAGTGCAGGGATTGGAGAAAATAAATGGCGAAGGAAGAACGCTCATATGACGTGACGTATCGAAGCACCTCACCTGCGAAGAGCGGTGGTCGCGCCGATGCGAGGTTACCAGGATGAATGCCGCGTTCGAGTGCATAATAAGAGCCACCTCAAGCCTTCTGAGATATAAGGTGGTAGTTATGAAAGCACAGATGTGATCCTAACATAAAGAAATAAAATCTGGCTTTAATGATGCGCTGGTCAATCGTTCGACACGTTCTGTCATTGCTCAGAAATAATTATGGTATAGGCAACGATCACACGAGCCCAAAACATCAACATACAGCTTACAAGCGTACGCATACGCACAATGTAGAAATAATGAAAAATTGTGAGGCCTTAAGAGGTTGTAAGCACAGCTGGCCAGTACATGTATTTGGGCGTGGTCATGTAAAGGTGGATTTGTACAGCGTCTAGCGTGTTTTTGCAGCAACAGTTGCACGATTTGGCAGAATGGCGGCTAGAGTTTATATTATGTCAGTGCTTCATTCCTTACAGAATAAAGCATAAGTTAGTCACTGCGTCATTGTAAATCGGTTTCTCATAGTTGAAGTTGTACACTCGTACATACAGCTAGAGATACACAGCAGCAGAGAGAGAGAGAGAGAGTGCATTATGCCACAGCAACTCAGAGATCGTCATCGCTTAATTGATGCAGATGTCTATCGATAACAATAAAAACAAAATGTCGTGATGTTATTACATTTTTTTTTCCGGAAAAGAGGAACTGGAAAAAGAAACCATACCTGAAGAGAAGCAGGAAAACTTGGCTGTAGTATAAATGATTCTGGTCGGCTAATTTGCGCTGGGTTCCGCGCAAACTGTTCAAAACAATAAATATAGTAATTTACGACCATTGAAAGATGATATTTGTAATGATTACTCGCTGTATTTCAGTACCTGATATTCTGATGCATTCAAGCGAGCCCCGTCATTAAATTTTTGCATTAACAAGTGGCTCCACTGTCATCAACATGCGTCCTCGAGCAAATCGGACGCCCTTTTGCACGTTTGCTATTGGTATAGGTTATGTTAGCAGTGGCTTCGCGTTATACTGTTTTTTTTTTGTTTTAGTATACACAAATGTCTAGGTTTTGAGTTTTGGAAGGGCACTTTAGGCCACGTTTTGCATTACTCGAATATTTCTGAAAGTAAATGTGGAGATCGTCACCTAGGTGGCCCCATTTATTTAGGAACACAAAAGAGGCATGAGCAATATGAGAAGTAATCCGGCTCGACCACGTAGGTGATGATTATGATCCCAATGAGAATTATAGTATTGCAGGAGGAGATCACGACTTTCAGATACGGAACATGCCCCGAAGAAAAAGAAAGAAAGAAAGAAAGATGGGCTAAGAAGTGAGTAGCATTAGGAAGCGTTAGACAAGGAATTATCCAAAGTTGAGAAAGTGGCTATGAAAATGGAAAGACGAAAACAAAAGAAGGGGGACGAGGAGAAATAAATAAAGTTTAGCGAAATGATCTGCCTACCATGAAGAGCTAGAGAACTGAAGAGCAGAAGACTGAGGAAAAAAGGGAGCATAACAGGACTTTCGCTTTGCTTCACATTAATCAAATGCAGTCTGGGAAGCACGTCTGCTGCTAAATCCTCAAGCAGACTCATGATAGCACTGTCCAATATAATTATGTCCAATATAGGGACAGAAGAGCATGCGGTGGATTTTTTTTTTCGTTGAAATATTGAGGGCACAATAAAGGCAAGTAATATGTTGGTTACATTTCGTTTCATGTACGTTATAAAGCAGCGACCAGCAGACCCGTAACATGTGCACAATTATTTAGTTGCGGTATGTGGCTACGTGACCAGGTGTGCGAGTCTTCGAACTGGATGGAAGGCTTATTCCTACTTGATGCACCAGAAACGCAGGCGCTGGAAATCTGAGCGTGCGTGAACATCTCAACACTTATTCAGCGAGGCACACTGCAGCATATATACGATGGCATCTCTATGGCAACATCAGTAAGATCATATGAACAGCTGAGCTGTTTAAGGCGAGGTTGATAACTAGTGGTCGCCGTCGTTCGCAGTTAACGGTGGAGCTGTAACGCAGAAAGGAAAAGCTCTTACCCGTGACCGCTACATCCGTAGCAGTAGCCACCGTTCGCAAAAGCCAAGCGAAGTGGAGAGAGTGGAAATGAGAAGAGGAGGTGCAGAGAGATAGAAAGACAGAGAGACAGACAGAGAGAGAGAGAAATAAAGAAAACAAGACAGACAGACAGACAGACAGACAATGAACTTTACTGAATCCTGAGGAGCTACTGTAAGGACTCCCTAGCGGGAGGCCATTGTAACCACTGGCCGCACCCACGTGGAGGACAGAACGCCTTGACGCTCCGCCCTTTCGTGGGCCCTCTGGACAGCCTGGGCTTGCTTTCAGAGCACCGTGCTTCTGATGGCCTCCTCCCATTCAGCTTCGCTGGAGAGAACGTCGTTAGGCAACGCGGGACATCGCCACAGCATGTGAGCCATAGAACAAAAGGTTTCACTGCAGTCGGGACAGCCAGGGTCCACGTCCGAGTATAACCTACTGAGGAAGCCCCGGGACGGGAAAGAACCCGTCTGCAACATTCGAAGAGTAACTGACTTACCTCTGCTGAGTTTCGGATGAGGAAGAGGAAACAAGACAACCAGGAAGAAAACAAGACAAACATTCCTCTGGCGAGGCATTACTCAAATTCAGGTAAACACGGTCCGAAGGCGAGCTGCATAACCACTGCTTGCAGTGGTTATGCAGAATATTCGCAGTGGTTATGCAGTGGTTATGCTTGCAGAATATTCGTTTATGCTAACCATATCATTGCGTTGTATTGACGATTGTCAAACAGCTTACTACGAACAAGAAAACGAGAGAGAGAGAGTGTGTGTAGGTCGGTGAGGTATGGTATAGCGCGCGCCGAACACAGGTGTGGACCAGCGCTGGCACTCAGTCCAGTGCTACATGGTAGCGACAATGATAGTGCTACCTGATAGCGACCTTGAGACCCTTGCCACAGTCAGTTCTTTAACCAGACTTCGAGAGGTTAAGTCAGTTGAAGCTAAATCCAATATTTTGTTTCTGCTTCGTTGAACGCTTAAACGAATAGGTTCACTTATCCTGTGCGGATAAGTGAATAAGCGTAACCTGTACTGCAGTGCCGAATGAAGATGGAAGGTTATGTTTTCATCTCCCCGCACAACCAGTGGTTGGAGCCTCTTTTAGTAAGACTAAGGTGGCACCTGCCAATATAAGAGCATTGTTTCGTTTCTGATTCAGGCGCCAGAGACGGAGAGCACAAAGGAAAGCAGAAAATGCAAGGTTTAAAAACGCTTGCGGAAACTTGCGAGTCTAAGAAAACTTCGATTGCGTCTTCGTCCTTGAAAGCTGCGCTGTCCTTCCAACGGGCCTTGGTTCCCAACGTTTCCTTCTCTACTCCCCTTCTCTCCCTGGCGTCATCGTCACGGATGGAGGCCCAGATTTCGGGAGTGCGGGGCGGTCCGCTTGTGCTGCAGCACATCATCAATCCGCTCCGGAAACTTTATCCCCCGGTGCTCCAGGACGCCTTACCTTCCTCATTTCTCCTACTCTCCTTACCGCATCGGCCGCCGAGGAGAGGAGCGAAATTGCCGACGCTTCTCGCTGGGGGCAAATTAGCCTGGGCGTGTCAGCTTCCCCCTTTCTGCACCTTTCCCTCGTGACGCCTCTGCCACCCAGCTACGAACCTGACAACCTGCATTGCACCCCTTCCCGTACTTGCTCCCCCTTTTTCCTATTTCTTTTACAGCATTCTTTTCTTGCTGCCCATACGTCCAGCCACTTGACTGGATCAGTCTTTTTTTTCTTTTTAGTTATTTTTTGCCGATAAGGAGGCTCTACGCCTTCGTGCTTTCTGTGTGGAGGGCAGAAAGAAAACTAGGGGAGGGGAGGGGGATTGAATTTCTAGTGTTAAAACACGAATCGAGAAAGTAACAAAAGTGAGCAGCTAAATGCTGACACTTTCGGTGTAATATAACGCTCTGAAGCAAGACTCGATATACAGCAAAAAGCAGAACGATTGAAAGGAAAGATCGGGAAACTGGAAAGCGGGTGATTTTTCTTCTCCCAGGACGATTTGGGCAGCGCTGTGAAGGACGATGTCCAGCAGCCTTGGTTCTCCCTGACTTTCTTCCAATCATTTCTTTTTACGCTGGCCGTTATTCTAGCGTAAAATAAAAAAGAGAGATAAAAAAACAAACAAACCATATTGATCGCAAGCTCAGCGACAACGCATGCATAGCGATTGGTTTAACTTGCAAATTAATTTGCCCGCCGATGGCGGGGACACGAGTTTTGTTGAAGCGAACATTTATACTAGACACCCACGCTGCCGCTGCCGAACTTCCCGAGCTGATATTAATTAGCGAAAGTTTGGCTTTCGCGCCCATGGAAATGGTGGGCACGCTTTGCACGCGACAGTGCACGTTACTTGACACTGCCGGAAAAGGTTATATGAAAAACGTCTCTTGGTACACGGTGTTTTGTTTTCCATCTTGGGAAGACGACGAAGCGTCTTCTTGCGAGAACGCTTGTCTCTCTGCGCTCTGAATATTTTGGCGAAACCTTCGCTTTTTCGTGGTGCCTCGGCCTCCTGTCCTGCGGCCATGGACGAGGAACATGCCGGAGGCCCGTCTGGCCAGAAGTCATCGTGTCCGTCAGTCACAAGGAAGCGAGTTGGCTCCTCTAGCGACACCGATGACACAGAGCTGTACTCCATGTCGGAAGATGACACATCCGACGATAGTTTCATACCCGTCCAGAGCAAGAGGGCGAAAAGAAAGGTTGTCAACGCGTCACCGTCAACTCCCGCGAGTACAGCGACGATGAAGTCAAGGCCGGCGCGCTGGCCACACGTCATAATCTTCTCGCCGGAAGACCCCTCAAGCAACCTCCGACTGCTGAACAGGCAAGCCCTATCCATTTTTTTGGAATGTGCTGTGCCTGATCAGATTAAAGACGTCAGACTAAATCCAAGGAAAAATATCCTCGCAATCGACGTGAACAACGTGGGTGCGCTAGGAAAACTCAAGAAAATCACGGAGCTAGGCGGCATCAAAATGCGCTCCTTTATCCCGATGGATGATACATCCGTAGCCGGTGTGATCTATGATATAGACGTTGCCATTACCAGCACGGACTTACCTACCCTTATCAAACCGGCAAGTGAGGGTATTGTCATTACGCAAGTGCGTCGCCTTGGGAATTCGCGCTGCGTAAAAATCATCTTCAAAGGGGATTGTCTACCATCCCACGTTAAAGTCGGACATTTCAGACATCCAGTTCGACCTTTCATCCAGAAGCCGCTTCAATGTCATCAATGCTTCAGGCTAGGACACGTCAAGGGCGTGTGCCCAAACTCATTACTGTGTCCGCGTTGCGCTGAACCTCATGCCGAAGAGAATTGCCGCGCCACCGCTCTGAAGTGCGCCAACTGCAGTGGCCCTCACGCCGCTTCGTCAAAAGACTGTCCCCGCATCAAGAAAGAGCACGCGGTTCTCAAGCAGATGGCCAGGGACAACTCAACCCACAGGGAGGCCGCCGAAACAGTAAGGCGCCGCCGTCGCCGTCGGCGTCGTCGTACGTCCTCACACGAGGAGCGTGATCGAAGTGAGGGCGCCCACTCTACTACGGCACCACTCAGCCAACACGCAAAAGCGCTTCAAGGAAACATCCCTTCAAAGAAACCAACGGCTTCTCCGGAGGAATGGCCTGAGCTTCCTAGCCGTTCCCTTTCCAAGGAACCTCAGAAGATCACGGCCCCTCAGGAGCGTTCACCCGCCGTGGATGACATGACTAGAGCGGATCGCCAGGTAATTTCGATGCTGCGTTCCCTTATGGATGCCATTCGAGTTATCTTGGTGGACATGGGGACATCGCCTGCTCGTAGCGCTCTTCAGGTGCTGGACGCCTTGACCCCTGTGCTTGAATCCCTCAAGTAGACACATGGCTACGGTTACTCCATCCTTCCGAAAAGAAGTCAAGGCAGCGTCCATCATCCAATGGAACGCCAGAAGTCTAAACCCACGCCTTTCGGACTTTCGTCAGTTTGTATACACTCATATGTTTCCACTCATCGTCATTTGTGAGCCTAACTTAACGAAACCAGCCAGACTTTCGGGGTATGAATCGGTCATGTCCTCAACCAATGGTGCTAGCAGCAAAGTCATCGTTTTTATTCGTCGTGAACTCACCTACTTTCTGCATCCAGTTGCGCCTCATGATGACAATCAATATGTGTGCCTAACGGTCAAAAAGAAAAAGCTCATGTTTACTCTTATAGGCGTATATGTTTCGCCTTCGAGTAATTTTGATTCGAAAAGATTGGCGGATATCTTGAACTTGTGCGCTGCTCCATGGGTAATCATAGGAGATTTCAATGCACATCATCCAGCATGGGGAAGTACAAAGACAAACGCAAGAGGACGACAGTTGGCGAGCTTCGCCTACCACCATGGTCTTACCCTCTTGAACGACGGCAGCCCCACCTTTTTTCGAGGCGTGACATACGGAAGCTGCCTTGACCTTGCTTTCGTCTCGAGCTCTTTCGCCAGACGCGTTAAGTGGTATCCGGATGTCGAGACACGTGGAAGCGATCACATTCCAACCTACATCAACATCAAAGGGTTCTCTGGAGCATATCCACAAAAGACCATTCGAACGATTGACTGGACCACCTTCAAATCTACTATGGAAGATGCTTGTACTGAGGGCTTACGCTTCGGGCTAGAAAAAACAATGCAGACCACAATGGAAAACGCCAAGCGCACGATCACGGTTTCGTCCAGGCGAAACGATTTTGACATAGAATTGGAAAGACTTAGAGCACTTCGCCGGCGTGCAGAACGTCGATATCGGCGTACAAAGTCCATTCACGACCTCAGAACAGCCAGACGATTGCAAAAGAAGATCAAGCGTCGCATGGACAGATTAGCGTCTGAACGTTGGACGACGTTTTGCCAGACTTTAGACCCCCGCAAGCCACTTTCTCACATCTGGAAAACGGTGCAAGGTCTTCGTTGCCTTCCTGAACAGCGTTTTCCTTTCAAGGCGCTGGCGCTCTTCCAAGGACGGCAGGACATCGCAGTCGGAGAGGACTTCTGTGCGAGGATCGCAGACCAAGTGGTCTGTCCAGGCTACCCAACACGAATTTACGTCCCCCACCCTCGTGACAGTCGCATGGACCTGCCTTTCACAATGGAGGAGCTCGAAGCGGCTCTCGCTCTCTGCAGGCGCTCTTCTTCTCCGGGGCCAGATGGTATATCCTACCGAGCCTTATGCAATCTCGGAGAAGCCGCAAGGGGAGAATTGTTGAGCCTCTACAACACGTCTTGGCAAGAGGGCAATGTTCCTGATGAATGGAAGACAAGCCGTTTGGTTCCCCTACTGAAGCAGGGCAAATCTCCACTTGATCTTGCCTCGTACCGCCCAATAGCGCTGGCTAGCTGTGTAGGAAAGCTAATGGAACGAATGATCCTTGGCCGCCTGGAGTGGTACCTTGAACACTACAAGATTTATCCGAGCTCCATGGCCGGTTTCCGACGTGACCGCTCTTCCATCGATAATGTAGTGGACCTCGTTTCGTACGTTCAGCACGAAAAGTCCCGTAAGCGATTGTCCGCTGCATTGTTTTTGGATGTGAAAGGCGCTTACGACAACGTATTACATGAGGCCATACTCGATGCTCTTGAGACAGTTGGCCTTGGTGGTCGATTATTTCTGTGGGTTGAAAGTTACCTGGCTGCAAGGTCATTCTTTGTGTTGACCGACGATGGCCCGACTACGCGACGCTTTACTAGCAGGGGCGTTCCTCAAGGCGGAGTTCTCAGTCCGACGCTATTCAACCTCGCGCTTATTGGGCTCGCTGAATACCTGCCAACTACTATCAAAATTTCGATATACGCAGACGACATCTGTGTCTGGACTTCGGCAGTCACACGTCCTCAAATACGTGCGCGGCTTCAAAGAGCAGCAACGTTAACATCCAGCTACTTGTGCAAACAAGGTCTGAACATATCACCAGAAAAATGCGCACTTGTGGCATTCACTCGCAAACTAATGACGCCTTACGTCATATCAATCAATGGGCGGACTATTCCCTATCTCAGAACCCACCGGTTTCTGGGGATCATCATTGACAGAGATCTCTGCTGGAGCCCCCATGTGTCGCACATGAAAAAACGCCTCACCGCAATTTCCCAAATCTTCAAATTCTTGGCTGGAAAAACTTGGGGCATGTCGACAGGAGCCATGGTGGAACTATACAGAGCACTTTTCCTCGGTTTCTTGAGATATAGCCTGCCCGTACTTTCCAACACTTGTAAGACAAATCTTCGCACTCTTCAGGCCACACAAGCTCAGGCACTGAGAACTTGCCTTGGTTTGCCGAGGAGTACATTATCAGAGGCAACTATAGCGATTGCTCGGGACCAACCAATACAAACGCACGTTGCGGTGGAAGTATTGAGAACCCACATCAGGCATTTCGCCCGTGCCTGCTGTCATCACCTCGCAACATTACCGTCAGACAAGCGGAACGCGTCATTCGGCAAAATGGTCTCCAGGTACTCTGCCAAACTTCCGGTAGGCTTCACCGCCGCCGCCAAACCATTGATTCCCCCTTGGTGTCTCATTCAACCTACAGTACACCTTGGTGTGCCAGGAATCAGAAAAAAAGCTGAGCTGTCATCAGTTGCTCTGCAACAATTATCCCTACTTCTTCTACACGAGAGGTATGCCGACAAAGTGCATATTTATACGGATGGGTCTTCGAACCTCCAGTGTTCGTCCGGAGCGGTGGTTGTACCAGCGAAAGCTTCCACCATCAGTTTTAAGACCGACCACCCGACGACATCGACAGCTGCGGAACTTGCTGCTCTGCGTGCTGCCCTTTGTGTAGTAAATGAGGAACCACCCCGACAATGGTCAATCTTTAGCGACTCAAAGGCGGCCTTACAGTCCTTGCTGGCAGCCCTGCGGCGCGGACCATACGAGCAACTGGTGTTGGAGATCAGATCTCTTCTCCATGCATCACATGAGAAGGGACACCACGTGACGTTTCAGTGGCTCCCCAGTCACTGCGGCGTCATTGGAAATGAATATGCTGACAAGGCCGCCAAGTCCGCACTTGAAGGCACAAAAGTTGAGCCCATACCTCTCTCAAGGTCCGACGCTGCCAGGCAACTTCAAGCGATTGCACAGGAGATTACGCTGTCGGTGTGGAGTGCCTCAAGCAGCCAAACAACTCAGAACAGTCGACAACACCACCTTCCGTCTTTGCGACATTTTCGATTGCCACCAAAACTCCGCCGAGCAGAGGCCACCCTGCTTTATCGTTTGTGGTTAAGAGTGGCTTTTACGAACTCTTATTCTTTTATGATCGGAATGGCCGACAGCCCTCTTTGTGACACCTGTCGACGTGAAGAGACGCTTCAACACATCATATGCGACTGTCCTCGCTATGACACACAGAGGCAAACATTGGCGTCCACTCTTGCTCCCCTTGGCCTGCGACGGATGTCGGTTGATGCCATTCTGCAGTGTCGGCCACACAAGACATTGCAACTAAAGGTGACAAAGGCGCTGCTGCAGTTTTTAAAGACGACGGACTTGCACAAACGACTTTAACAGCTATGTGTGATGTCACGTACCATGCAGGTGCCACTGACTCTGACAATGTGCTATATGTGCACCCTCTCTCTCTCTCTTCCTCTTTCCTTTCACCTTTCAATCTCCCCCGTCCCCTTCCCCTCGTGCAGGGTAGCATACCGGTTGTCCTACACTGGTTAACCTCCCTGCCTTTCCCTCTCTATTTTTTCCTTCCCTTTTCCATCTTGCTCTCACTTTGTTCCCAACTATATCGAGTTAGTACGGTTAGCTTAGCGAGTCTCTCGCCTGATAATTGTCGCTAGAAGGTTACAGAGGCGATTTTTCGAAACCATTCGACTGGAAATAACTGTGTTCATTCATACGTGCACGGGTAATGCTCGCTTTCGTGAAGCGACCGTCCCATATACAACACTGCCACAGTGTCGGATTCCGCACTGCAGGAATAGTACACATAACTGAAAAGAATGAGTATATTGTCGATACGGCGTCACTCTTCTGTGTCCATTAATGCTAAAGAACGGGAGCGCATTGCATGAGTCACAGATTGGCTGCCGTACGTTCGGTAGTATATGTGTTCCTCATTTAACGTTACAACCACTATGATAATGAAATATTCGTAACTAGGATAAACACTGTTCGACTATACCATATGTTTCTTTAATTTTGTTGACGGAATTTCGTCTTATGTCTTACAGCAGCTTTCGTGGTATTTCAGGAGGATACTTGAAGACATAAGTTCAAAACTAGTTAATGTTGCGTGAGCTCTACAGGAAAAAGCGGAAGGAAGTGGACGGACGCGAAAAAAATTAACATCATCTTCCCAAAGGGAACCCTGATGGGATGCGAAGCAGCAGCGTTGCGCACGGGTGGCGTCACGGGTTGAACGGCGCTAACGCGGGTGCTTCGCATCCCATCAGGGTTCCCTTTGGGAAGATGGTGCTAATTTTTTGCGCGTGAACCGACGAGTCGGCGGTGTAGCGAGCGGCGGTAGCGGCAAGTGTTGCGGGCGAACGGACAGGCGGCAGCTGCGGGCGCTGCGGCGAGCGCGCGGCAGGCGAGGCAGAGAGTGACGTCAGCGCGCACTGCGAGGGGAGCGTGACGTCAACGCGCAGCTGAGGCGTGACCTACTTGGCACCGCTCCAACACCTGCGGCGAGGGGAGCGCGTTGCGGCACATTCGTACGGATGCACGGAGGGACAGCGTTACACAGGCTAGTCAAAGAGCTGCTTCGCATCTAATAGAGACTTCTTCCCCTGCACAGGGTAGCCAGCCGGTCTCAGCACTGGCTAACATCCCTGTCTTTCCTCCTTTCCTCTTCCTCCTCCTCCTCATTTACCCCTTGTCCAGACACCGCATGAGCTTCGCATCACGCGCCGCAGAGTTCACTGACAGAGTAATGACTGTGACGCAGTGGCCCGTCAATCAAGCACCTTACACCACCTTCTGGTATACGCGGCTTCTCTGGCTTGAGGAAAAAAAATGCCGTTATCCGTTGTCATAGTAGGAAGCAGGAAATAACGTCACTCCAACATCTCGCTTATTTCTTGTTCAGTATTGCGCAGCAGTTCATTCATTAAGCTATTCACCATCTCGCGCAACGCTACACTCTGCCTAACTGAAAAACCCTGTAGACATGCGACACGTGCTGATAGGGCAGCCTTATTTTTTTCTTCGTAAATAAGATACCGTAACTCGAGCCAGTTGCCTTGTTTTTGAAGCAGTCCATTTCGTTGGCGTGGAAACATAAATCATTCAGGAGAGAAGCAGGGCAAACTACTTTACCTAACTATACGCACAACACAAAACAACAGACGTCCTGAGAAACCCATTCTTTTCTTTTTTTTGGGAAAGGAAACATGACTCTGCCCAGGCAGCCCAAGTATGTTATATGCGATGCATTTTGTGCGGACAGAAGCTGGAAGCAGACAGGCGAGACGTTCCAGCGGACACCAAATATATGAGGCTCCATCTTAGCTGCGAAGAAGAAACCGATATAAGAAACAGGCATAGAACAATTTCTCGCATGCAGCTACCAGCGGACAGGTTAGAAGTAAGACCGTCAGAAGTGACACAAACAAAGAGAGCGAGCAAGAGAGAGAGAAATATTACGCCGAGAGTTTCTGACAGATCATGACATATTACTCAGTACCCAGTATGATGGACAACATCGTCGAAGTCTTCTGAATTGAAAGAATTAGATGCTCCACGGGGAGAGAAAAATCATGCTTCCGTCCAGTGAGCGGCGTTCCCAACCAATGGCAAGAGAACTCGCGCGATAAGGTGCAGACGTCACGGTGGTTTAGTAACGGCACCAACACGTGACGTCAGTGAATACGTCATGTGTTCATGTCGTCGTGTAATGACGTCAGTCAGGACGTCCTACGATAACGCTGCGTGATGTTGGCGTCAGTATATATGGTACTGACTTTGTTAGAGTCATCACACCCTGGCACGCTGTATTTTAGCATTGGATGCACGTACTGAGTGTTAGGCGCCTCTCTGACTTTTCTCTCCTGTATTTATCTGGAAGCCATGTATTTTTCTTTCTGTGAACTTTGTAAAGAGAGGTACAAAAACGTTCACTATAGATCGCTGCCCCTGATATAGAGCATTCCGTCCTTACTGCACGGTAGAACTACTAGACTTATTTATCTTGGAGTATAACGTCGACTTCTTCCTGCAAAGTTGCCAGCCCGTTGCGGCAGCACAGAGCAATCACACGTTTCATGCGTAACAGTCCTCTGCTGAGCGCTCTGTAGCCTGAAGTCCTGTTCCAAAATGGCTGCTGTTTGGGTGGCTTGGTGTCGCATAATTTTGATTTTGTAGAATTAGCGCAGCATATGGAGAGAAGGAGTTAAGAATATACTGAAGAGGTAGCACAGATGTGTGTCACCAAACTTCTAAGTGCTTACTTTGTAACATCCGAGTGACTTTGCATGCTCATTGCTACTAACACGCAGCTAATTGTACACCTGCCAACGGCCAAAGCACGTTAATTAATTAGCCGACAAAGCTGCATACGGCGAGCTTACATACCTCTGTCCACGCTCTTCCTTGACTTCAAGCTCTTTATTTCACGTGGCAAGTGATTAAAAAAATGGCCGTCAGTAACACTTCGTTTGAAATTAGGGGAGCACTCACACCCCTTGAAATGAGCAGCGAGAAAATCATCTGCAATTCCGTTAAAAAATTATTGCTGCTCTAGCGAAACCTCTGATAGGTCTATCATACAGCGAATATTACGTTGCACAGATACACTGCCCTAATGATAGCTAGGCAGGTACAGAACGACTGAAAGGAACGGAAGCCAAAAAAAAAAAAAATGTTCACTTGAAGACGTTGTCACTGTTCTCGAAAGACTAAAATCAGATATTGCCACGCCACGGTGATCTAGTGGCTATGGTACTCGGCTGCTGACCCGAGGGTCGTGGGATCGAATCCCGGCTGCGGCGGCTGCATTTCGATGGAGGCGAAATGTTGAGGCCCGTGTGCTGTGCGGTGTCAGTGCACGTTAAAGAACCCCAGGTGGTAGAAATTTCTGGAGCCCTCCACTACGGCGTCTCTCATAATCAGAACTGTTTTTGGGACGTTAAACCCCACAAATCATCATCAAATCAGATATTCCACGAGTCGTATCCACCAGCCTCCCTGTGAGATTTTTCGTCAGTTATGCACCCGACATATAGTTTCGTGTAGCTGCGAGAGCTCTCTGAAGTAATAAAGGAAGAACAGTATTCTACAACTGGTAAATATTCAGGTTCTCCATGACAAGACACACATAGGGCTAGCAAATCGCGCTTAATGAGTAGCAAGCATCGAGAACTGAATGTGTTGTTTTGTAACGTTTTCTGTATATATATCTTCCTTTCTCACATAAAGTCCGGTGAAAGTAAAACGAACTATAGTACTACTCAGAACCTATCCATCAGATTCCGTCCACGGAACTACTTAACTAAAGCTGATTGATTGATTGGCAACACTGACAATTGGGCTAGTGAGTAAGGGTTCATATCGTGAAACGGCGCCACAGAATTGCGAGGAAACAAACAAACAAACAAACAAACAAAAAAATCAGGGCGCGAACACAAGCGCCGACACATCCTTTTTGATTGGGTTCAACATCTGTTGAAAAACAGCGCCACCTTGTAGGCCTATGAATTAATTTTGACCTCTCGGTGTTCTGTAATGTGAATATTTATCCAAGCGAACAAGCGCTTTAGCATAAAGATCGTGTCCAAGGCCCGCTTCCCCTGTCGGGAATCAACCATATATTCGTTGAACCGGCTGAACCACTGCGTTGGGTATGGGACGTGGATCTTGACAGCCTGTCTTGTATTGACGTTTCGGTGCTCAATTAAGGTGCCTTGTTCATCTGTTTTGTTTTGTGTTTTTCATTTGGAGAGTGCACGTTTTCTTTTTACCATGTTCATTCCTCGGCAGACGAATTTTCGTCAAACCTTAGACTCCAGCCTTGTACTATACAGAATTCTGTAGCGGGCTGTCGCTGTTCAGCCCAAAAGAAAACAGCGCTGCCTTTCAACTCTGACACAGCTGAAGTTTTCCTTAGACTCCTGGTGAGCGCGGTTTAACGAGATTAGGAAAGCACGTGGCGCAGTAAGCTGGCTACGTGAGCCACATTCGCGACACTCGGATGCGATGGATCCTCGCAACAACGTGGGCGGGACGAAAGCGCCAACAGTTTCAGAGTTCCTACAGTGGCCTGTTTTGTTCCCACGCATTCCTGAAAAGGCAGCTCAGAGGGAACGCGACCTTCCATATTATTTCGTATGTGTTTTCTTTTCTTTTTTTCTTGGCGAGACATCACTCTCCGGAGGGAGTTAAAATAAATTTCTACGGCTCGGAACCGACAGTGGCGGCGACAGTGGTGATTTTTGCTTTGTAACTGGCTTCATAGAAAGATCAGAGAAGCAGCTGCTCTGTTTTGAATTTTGCCCCGAGTGACTGAGTCAACAAGCCTTACGGGAAAGGAGACGCAGCTCAGAAAAAGTGTTAAGTTGGGCATTAGCTCCTTGCTTTTTTTTCCTTTGCCTTTTTTTGCGAAGAAAGCAGTTTTAAGTTCTCGCGATGGTGAGGCTTCGGAGTAATGTTCAGTTTTGTAGACTCTTGCATGAGCATTTCGAGGAAATCTCTCTACGTCGAGTTAGCGAGGTGGCTTTATGGGGCAGAGCGGAAGACCGAAATTCATGTAAATGCAAAAAAAAAGCTGTTAAAAGTGCCATTTTCTCACAGTGATTGTCATTAGGAATGCTACACTGCCGACAGCACCACATCTCTGCGTGCTGTAAATCGTATTACGGTGACATCTGCCCGTCTTTTTTTTTTTTTAATGTACTCATGCGGTATGTAACTACGGTGTCGCCAAAGTCACCTGCATCCACATCACAGAGGTGTCACCTGGTTTCTAAAAACAGTGCTTTCCATCAGCCATCTTTATTAAGCAATACCTCTCATTCCTGTCCATTTAGTTTTTACTATGTCATTGAGTAAGCACAACCACTTGAAGCCGACAGAGCTAAAGAACCCATAAAGTACATGAATTGTTGTTTTTAATCGTAGAGTGGTAATTAAAAAATAAATACAAAAGAAATCACCACGGACGAAAAAGGAACCGCCTTTGGTAGGGACCGAACCTATGCCACCTTTTTCCACAAGACGTCCAATGCACTGCAAACTGAGCTACGGCGGTGGTCGATGCCTTTTTCTTCTGTAACTGACACTGTCGCTAAAAAAAAAATCAAACTAGAGACTATTGTCATTGACGTTAAATGATTTTAAAGTACTAGAGTACCTCGCAGAAGATTGCGCTGACAGGACGTTATGCGTGTTGGTATTGTTTATACAGGCAGTTTCTGAGATTCAGATTATTAATTGTCAGTAATCAGTAATTAAAAAACAAACAAAAAACAAACAAACAGAAGTTATAGTGTGTCCAGACGCTGCTGTTTGGAAGGTCTTTGAATACCTTAGCTTTAGACGTACATGTTACTGGTTGCTTATTGTTCAACTGAGGCGATATGTTGCACACTCATACTCATATATTGTTAAAAAAGTCATCATTGAACTGCTGTTCTTGCGATAAACTGTGTTTGCTATCATATTGTCAAAGAAAGTGACGCTTGCAACACAAATAAATTGCTACTTCTCTCTTGCAATAAACAGAACCTCGGTCTTCTTACTTCGACACTACCCACTTCTTGCCTGTCGTCAATGTACAAAGAAGACACCTGCATTATTGTTGAACATTGAAAGTGCGAAAAGAGCTCACGGGCGGGTGTTGACACACGGAAGGCTTGAGCACACAGTATGATTTCTCTCCCAAGAAACGCTCACGCAATAAAAAAAAATATTCACCGAAACATACGAAATGCTTCCAAAACATAAACACGCACAGAACAGAAACGTTCACACGTTATAAGCGTTTCTCGGCACCCGTAAATGACGTCATGCTTGATGCATGGCTTTGTTTACCTGACACAAACTCTAGCACCTTACGTAACATTGCATATGTTCCTTTTTCCCCCAAAGTGAATCTCCGTTTATTCCACTCGAGCCCAAAGGCAAACAGGGTATATAGACAAAGGGAGTGTATTTTACGAGGAGCTCAAAAATGTCAGAACTTTGTCTATTTCGATAACGGACAGCCAGTCACCGCGAACAACAGTGGCGTGTGGTGGTGCCTCTAGAGCTCTGAAAGCCAGTCGTATCTCAGTGCTGCCTCGCTGCACCCGCATCCAGCGCGCGGTAAGCCGCAGCTTACTCCACCGAACCACACCGTCCAGAACGTACCGGGTGATGGAGGGAGCAGGCGCAGCTATTAATTATCGAGCGGCGGTGTTCGCGTAATGGGCAGGCTTTCCGACCGCTCAAAACTGCCGGTCATCGCGCACCGAGTTTCCGAGACTCGTAGAAACTGCCCGCACTGCTCGGCCTGCGGGGGTGCGGTGATCGAAAACCGAAGTGTTGAGACGCCGGGGCGAACGGGCCGTTTCAATCCTCGATGTAACGGGGCTGCAGGCGCGATCAAGCTACTGATTATCTTCACGCAGCGCTCCAGTGCCCGAGTCCTCCCATGCGGGCTTCAGAAGGCGATTCTGCGTTGCCTCATTAGTTCGAGCATCGTGGGCTGTAGAGCACAGACGTGCTCAAGAGGTCTGTCTCGAAGTTAGTTCTTGAATCAAGTTTTCTTTTTTTTTTTTTCGTATCTCTTGGAATGCGTCGCGGGCTGACGGTACGAGCGACGTCTGAGAAGTGGAACTCATTTCACGATGCCTAATTGCACTGCAACGAGACGTTCGCCGTTCACGCGAGATTACAGCTGGGGCAAAGCAGGGACCCCGTGTGGCGTAACCGAAGCCGTAGTTGTAGCCGGGCGGTCTTTCTGACTGTATATTCATCCTTTCCCAGTGCAGTAGCGCCGCCTTTATCTCGGGGGTGCTTTAAAAATTCATTGTAGTCGTCGGTTACGGAATCGGGTGGCCCCTTTTTGAGTCGCAAATGGGCACGAGTTACATGTTTCGCAGCGACTTGGTGGTGCGCGATGGAAATTATTAAAAAAATATCCGCAACCGACTCGTAATTGTGGGGAATGTGGCGCGACTGTTGGCTATACTACAGCTACATAACGCTTTGACCACGACATTTATTCACTTTGGCCACACAGGTAACCCTCTTCTGAGATCGACGAGAATCATCGTCTCCGCTTTCAACCCTATTGTGCCTCGCTCAGACCATCACGTCATCTTATGTTTCTGCCTCGAAACCTCGGATGGTCGCTGCAAGTTGACGAGCTGATAAAATAAACCACAGACTTTGCTTATGCGCGTGAGCCGCTCGCTTAAAATTGTGGCCATTTGTTGCGGTGCTCTTTCACACACAGTAAGAGGAAGTAAACACTGATCCGAAGTTATTATATCATGTCCATGTTGAACGGATTAAAGGTAGTACACCTGTAGACGCACGTTTTCTCGCACGTTAGTGCTGCGCTTTTTAACACTAGTGGGTTAATATTGCGTGCGGCTTGATCATATGTAGAGGGGTCGTGCATTTTCTAAAGTAAGCTGAAGCCTTGGAAAAGCGTGGACTGCAAGCTTTTTCCGCGATGAAATTTCAGCGATATTTGACCCAGAGTATTAAGGCAGACGTGTCCAGAGGCAAGAATCCCGGGAGCACCAGAGTACAAAATTTCAACATCTCGCCATCTTTGCACTTTTCACTATTGTGCCACTGTTCGAGCAAATTAGCGGCCTGGGCAAGTGCTTCGCTGTCTCAGTAAAGATATTTCTACTATAGCAATAATTTATTCAGGTAGGTTGTCAAGTGTGTGCAGATACTTAATATTGCGCTTGTTCCGAGACCTTCAGAAATAGGCAAACCTGTAGGTGTTGGTTCTTGCAATCATCGTCGACGTGTGTTGGCACACTTTCTGAGAACAAGTCCACTGGGAAGTTCGGTAACTGTGAGAAGCTACAAAAAATTGACTTTTTTACCGACAGTTCTTTGCAAGCTTCAAATGTTATGCACATTTTGAAAATACTAGAGATAGCACGTATTCGCTGGTTCGCTCAAAATATATAGGTTTTGGTAAGACGAGTGTGTAAGAAGAACTCTGCTGAAAACGTTTCGACACAGCGTGTGTCGAAACAGTAGATCTCTCATGGAGAAAAGAGGTTTCGACGAGTCCTTGCTGGGCAAAGAGACATGCCGCCTTCTTTACCACGTTACACTGCTTTTCCATGCTTATACTCTTTCTCACGCTGTGGCTGTGGAGAGCCGCTATGCTACACCGGGTGTAAAAGTCAAAGAGCGCGCACACTGAAAATGACAGCCCAAGAACAATTCGTCATTTTCAAAACATAAATTAGGGTGCACAAGAAATTAAGTGAATAATAGTTTGCACGCGATACCCCGTTCACCCCGACTTGTCTTGTACGCCAGAATGTTTCTGTTCTTATTGCTCTGCCCGTCGTATATTGCGTAATTATTGAGATAACGAAAGGGAAGGGGTCAAGGGCTCGTTCTTTATTTGTTAAAAACAAGTTAATGAGCAAACAGACAATGAAGCCTAGGAAATCATAGGGGAAGTTACTTGTGGTATTTTAACTGTGGAGAAAGTAGAAAGGAATTAAAGTGGACGAAAAGACAAACCTGCCTTCGGTGGGACCCGAACCCACGACCTTCGGATGTCGCGTCCGATGCTCTACCAACTGAGCTACGAAGGCGGCCGTCCCCCCGTCCACTTTATTGTGTATTTATGTACATATTATCCAGGGAGTGTTAGGCAGCGCCACTCATGGCCAAGGCGGCGTGCGTGGAACGCACTTTCTTGCCAGGAGGCGTCACGTAGAACGTGAAGTTAGGTGAGATGGCTGCTGCCCAATAAGCCCTCGCATGCTACCTAAGGCACCAAGTCTGCCGCAACGAGGCCCACGCTATGAAATATCGAAAGGGAAGGGGTCAAGGGCTCGTTCTTTATTTCACGATGCCTAATTGCACTGCAACGAGACGTTCGCCGTTCACGCGAGATTACAGCTGGGGCAAAGCAGGGACCCCGTGTGGCGTAACCGAAGCCGTAGTTGTAGCCGGGCGGTCTTTCTGACTGTATATTCATCCTTTCCCAGTGCAGTAGCGCCGCCTTTATCTCGGGGGTGCTTTAAAAATTCATTGTAGTCGTCGGTTACGGAATCGGGTGGCCCCTTTTTGAGTCGCAAATGGGCACGAGATTACATGTTTCGCAGCGACTTGGTGGTGCGCGATGGAAATTATTAAAAAATATCCGCAACCGACTCGTAATTGTGGGGAATGTGGCGCGACTGTTGGCTATACTACAGCTACATAACGCTTTGACCACGACATTTATTCACTTTGGCCACACAGGTAACCCTCTTCTGAGATCGACGAGAATCATCGTCTCCGCTTTCAACCCTATTGTGCCTCGCTCAGACCATCACGTCATCTTATGTTTCTGCCTCGAAACCTCGGATGGTCGCTGCAAGTTGACGAGCTGATAAAATAAACCACAGACTTTGCTTATGCGCGTGAGCCGCTCGCTTAAAATTGTGGCCATTTGTTGCGGTGCTCTTTCACACACAGTAAGAGGAAGTAAACACTGATCCGAAGTTATTATATCATGTCCATGTTGAACGGATTAAAGGTAGTACACCTGTAGACGCACGTTTTCTCGCACGTTAGTGCTGCGATTTTTAACACTAGTGGGTTAATATTGCGTGCGGCTTGATCATATGTAGAGGGGTCGTGCATTTTCTAAAGTAAGCTGAAGCCTTGGAAAAGCGTGGACTGCAAGCTTTTTCCGCGATGAAATTTCAGCGATATTTGACCCAGAGTATTAAGGCAGACGTGTCCAGAGGCAAGAATCCCGGGAGCACCAGAGTACAAAATTTCAACATCTCGCCATCTTTGCACTTTTCACTATTGTGCCACTGTTCGAGTAAATTAGCGGCCTGGGCAAGTGCTTCGCTGTCTCAGTAAAGATATTTCTACTATAGCAATAATTTATTCAGGTAGGTTGTCAAGTGCGTGCAGATACTTAATATTGCGCTTGTTCCGAGACGTTCAGAAATAGGCAAACCTGTAGGTGTTGGTTCTTACAATCATCGTCGACGTGTGTTGGCACACTTTCTGAGAACAAGACCACCGGGAAGTTCGGTAACTGTGAGAAGCTACAAAAAATTGACTTTTTTACGGACAGTTCTTTGCAAGCTTCAAATGTTATGCAGATTTTGTAAATATTAGAGATAGCGCATATTCGCTGGTTCGTTCAAAATATATACGTTTTGGTAAGACGAGTGTGTAAGAAGAACTCTGCTGAAAACGTTTCGACACAGCGTGTGTCGAAACAGTAGATCTCTCATGGAGAAACGAGGTTTCGACGAGTCCTTGTTGGGGAGAGATGCTGCCTTCTTTACCACGTTACACTACTTTTCCATGCTTATACTCTTTCTCACGCTGTGCCTGTGGAGAGCCGCTATGCTACACCGGGTGTAAAAGTCAAACAGCGCGCACACTGAAAATGACAGCCCAAGAACAATTCGTCATTTTCAAAACATAAATCAGGGTGCACAAGAAATCAAGTGAATAATAGTTTGCACGCGATACCCCGTTCACCGCGACTTGTCTTGCACGCCAGAATGTTTCTGTTCTTATTGCTCTGCCCGTCGTATATTGCGCAATTATTGCGATGTAAGACGAAATGGGCATGGGCAGGTCACGCAACGATAATGCAAGACAAATGATGATCATTAAAGGCAACATAACGGACTTGAAGAGAAGGCAAGCGCGGAAGGGGGCGTAGAATGTTAGTTGGGTAAATGCGATTAAGAAGTTTCCGTGGATAACGTGGCTGCAGCTAGCGAGGACCGCGTTCATAGGAGAAATATACGAGAGGCCGTTCGCATCGTAATGACGATAATGATGACGATTATTGCCTCCGCCATGCCCCCCCTCCCCTCCTTTTTTTTTCCGGCGTAGTAATCCTGTTTTTGTGTTCGTTTCTTTCTGTGCAGGTAAGAGACGTCGTTTGCGTCCTGCTGAATGCAGCCGCCTTTGTAATCGGTGAGTTATGAAGTCGTACTATGCTGAAAAAAAAAAAAAAGGAAAGTGCACTATAGCACGATAAAACGCATTTCTCGCAGTCTTTTCAAAGCGAAATGCTTTTCTCCCCAACCAGCCGCCAGAAAGGATGTATGTTATACTATAAATTGCTGTTATCATTCTTCGCACTTACTCTAGATTTACATAGTCACACTAAGGCCGCTTTGAGGTCGTTGTTTTGTAGAGGCCCTTGGCGAGTCAGCTGGGAAGGGCTGAAGAATATACAACCACGTACGCGTGTAAGCACTCACACAATGACCCCCGAAATTTCTTCCATGTAAGTAATTACAAGTAATGCATTACGTTTGTGTTCCCTGTGCCCCTCACAGACATGTAATGAACGTATGTATACAATTTTTCACTCCAGACAATGCCCGAACAGCCAGTACGTGGTGGTGGCACGCATGCGCCATCTCGGGACTTGGAGCTTATTGCTCAGTGGTATCTCGGAGCTATTTTTATTTGCGGCGTTATGAACATTGTTCAAATAAGTTTATTCAGGAAAACTAGTTTCGGAATTACTCAACCAGTATAGGAGCAGACGCAATCCCTTCTGTTATCAGTCTGCCCGCGGAGCGCGGGCGGATTGGACAATGAAAACGGCAGAGTTGGTGCTGTTATGTAAGAGACTGCAAATAAACGATGGTACGTCCCCGCGCTGCCACTCTCAGAATGAATAAAAGACATCGCTTCGACGTCAGCATCTTTTGGAAGCGAGAATATAGAATCTTACAGCAATAGACCTTGCTCAATGTCGCCGAGTCAAGAAACCAAGAAACGCAACTGTATTGATCTATCTCGCGTTACACTTATGAAATGCTGAGCAAGCAAGCAAGCAAGACATAGTGGCCTCGGGGACCTCCTCTGCATAGATGTTGCAAAGAGGATCGCCTCTTACGGATGGCATAACTTAAGCTGCAGCTCACCTTTTACATCTTTGTCTCACTCCTTAGGCTAGGGTTTGGAAAGTCGTGTTCGCCGCGTCGATTCTTTCGAAAAAGGAATGCACAGTCTTGATCTCACGGCCACGTGTCGTTGCCTGAGTCACTGAGCTGAATGCCGCTAAATCGGCCTTTGTCGTTCTGTCTTGCGAAATTCACGAACGTAAAGTAGATGCAGCCGCCCAGCACCGCACCCAGCACAACTCTGTGAGCTTTGCATAATAGTGGCTTTTTATTTATTTATTTATTTATTTATTTATTTATTTATTTATTTATTTATTTATTTATTTTACATACTGCAGCCCTGTGAAAGGGCTATTGCAGGAGTAGGATCATACCGTGCACGAAAAATCGCAACGGACAAACGATACAAGGGAAGTAACAATAAAACAAAAACCGTTTCTAACAATAAAGGAATTAGGCTTTTGTTATACATAATGATTTTCAACAAGAATAGTCACATAATCGTTCAGGGGGAGCGATCGACTGCGACCAGGTAAGGAATTCCACTATTCTATAGTTCGTGGAAACAAACTATACTTAAAGGTATCAATGCGCTCAAAAAAGGTGGCAACATTAAGTTCGTGCAAGTTACGCGTAGCGGAAGACTTGGCAGATGACAAGAAGCTGTGCTTCAAGTGCGATATGAATTGTTGATTATGTTGTGCAAAAATTGAACAGGCCTTTTAAATTTAACATCTACTTACATTGAAGCTTTTTTTTTAAGTGCTGTTATCAGGTTTCAGTGATCTATTTCAGACAAATTTCCCTTTACCTCCGTTCTGTGTCCAGCCACATGTACTACGTGCCTTAGGTACTTCCACGCTGACCTTAATTAGATATTGCTTGGTTTACGATATATTTTTGACGAAATGCCGTTGGCTGTATATCATCAATTCAGGTTTGCAGCTTAATAATCATTATGCCCTTATCTCTTGAGGTGGTACTGCGTTCAACTGCTCGGAGCTCCACGCACTGTTTGGACCGAACAAAGAACACAGTTGCTTTGTGCACTTGGCAACTGAATGCATCACTCTTCGTACTATATGATCCTTTTGCCCCCTTTATCTCCTCGGTTTCGTTTTAACTTGCACACGTTTAACGATACAAGCGTTTTTACATTTAGGCGTTATCGGGATTCGGCCACGATGGTCATGATAACTCAGCCTCCGGCCAAATTCATAAAGATTTTCCTTCGTTAGTATCAGTTATCATTGGTCAGCAGGATTCTAATGATATGATCGCCATCACGATTGGCTGCAAATTGTGCTCACGAACACTCGTATCGAAAGGCGTTTTTGTAAGTAAGGGCCCTTGACGCTGTTAACGCAATGACACGGCAACTGGGCTAATTCAGTCAGTCAGTCAGCCACTCATCTGAAAAAATAAGCGGCTCTGGAAAAAAAAAAAAGTGGTGTCGTTCAGTGGCTGCTTGCGTCGGTCTGGCTCGATCACTAAATGATTGCGCGACGTCATTAGCTGAAAAGACGGTCCAAGGTACCTTGTTTTTCTCCTTTCCGTAGAGCTAGGTGTTGGCGTATCAGCCGTTCAACTCAGGTTCTACGTGCAAAACGCCTCATCGCTTTCCGCATCTCTACGTAACCTTTCGGTTTTCTTAACTCTAAATGTCCGTGTATAAGGCGCTAACATCAACTTCGGTGCCAGCTCCCCACGCTCACTTAGATATCAAATATCAGCGCGACCTTTCCCTAAATAACAATGATAACAAACTCGGTGTCGTAGTTGCTGAACGTGAATGCTATCAACTCTCACTGTTTTATGCCGTGGACATCAAGTTCATGTCTACTGATCGCACGGTTTGGCGATAAAGGTTCCAGCGTAGCCGGCGATGTATACCAGTCACCGCTCCCGAACCAGTTTCATCAAGCATACGGGACACCTTTTCGTGCTATGAAATTTTACAAAGTCTCGGCTCTCACGGCAGACAGCTCACCCTCCTTAAATTTTTATGAAATGCACTCCATGGGAACGACGGGCTTCGCCCCTGAATTGCAGGCATGTGTCATACACGCGAAACGTTAAGCCTTAGTCGCTTGCAACAACAGAAGTCGCCGCCCCTTAGCACAAGTGTACAGGCCTGAACAAAGCGCCGCTGGGCGTGCGCCATGATAAATAATGCACTTAGCAGCTTGACCCTGTGCGACAGCTAAATGTAACAATGTTTTGTCGGCTGCCAGCGGCGCCGCCCGGCGACACGTTATTTGAGTGCATCCGTTCTCGGCGACTGCGCTAATTCAGCGCCCCGTCTCATGTCCGCTTTTTAATCAGTGCTCTGTACATACATACTAGCAGAGAATAAGAAGGACATGAATTTGTTATAAAACCCATACGTCTCAAAGAATAAAACGCTGTAATATCATATAAAGACTGACTTGTAGACAGCAAACATGCTTTTTGCTGAAGAGCCCCGTTACCCTGGAATGTCCTTATTATTGTGCCCCTCAAGTATGCAAGGTTACTGCATTGTGGCGTAGACGGGCACTTCAACATTCTACTAAGTGGCCTGTGACCTTGTTCGGTGTAACATTTTTTTCACATACCAGTGCTGTATTTATACGAGAACTTGTGACACAGTGTTGGTGCTTGAATCGATGAACGGATATGACGAGTGGGCGAAGCTCCGGAGGGAATCATCGGTATACCGTGAATCTTCCGTGTAATTCGCCCAGTCGATCATCATGTAAAGACGTGAGAAACACTGTATTCGAACGCTGGGATCTCGCGTTTAAGGGGACGCTAGCACAAACGCGTTAGAAACGTGCAGTACACTCTAGTAAGGGGGAGAGGCCACAGCCTCTTACGCAGCCGCTTACACAGGCCGGAACGCGCACCGCGTTTGCCGACGCCATCACATGACTGCTGAAAGAGTATAAGGCGGAGAGGCCACAGCGTCTTACACCAGCTTCTTACACGCGCCATAACGCGCTAGCACAAACGCATCATCATCATCGTTAGAAACGGGCAGTCTTTCGTTAATGTTGGGTATTTAGTGTCATCGTGGTGCATGTTTCCATGTGCGCTTCGTGGCGTAGTGCATTGCTTCAGGAAAGAGGTAGCTGCTGCTGCTGCTGCTGCTGCTGCTGCTGATGATGATGATGATGATGATGATGCGTTTGTCCAGGTAGCAGCCTGGACACACATACCCGCTTTCTGTGCCGCATACCTGCTTTTATGCGGTAGTGGGCTGAGGGCAAGCGGTGGTTACTACATACATACATACAGGTGACGAACGACCCACGCCTTAAGGAGCTTCGCCCCTAAAACGATGTATGGTAGGAAATGTCGCTGGAGCGAACATTTCGACAAGTGCACTTGTCTTCGTCAGGACGGCGACTGACGAAAACCAGTCCACTTGTGGAAACGTTGGCTCCAGTGACATTCCCTGTTCTACATCGCTTTTAACGATCTGTTCATATGGCTTGGCCTCTATCTTCCCCCGAGTTTCTCTGCTATTGGTGCTTGTTATTTATGTAAAATCAAACTTATTCTTTATAAAAGAAAGAGACAGACATACAGGCGAATACAGGTAGTTTAAATGTAGCTGCAAGAATGATAAGAAGTTGTGAACGCACAGTAAAGGGAAGAGGCTCAATGTGGAGTTAAGACGGAACCTGTTCGCAAGCACAAAACTTTACCACTCGTAGTACTAACAGTAGAAGACATCGTGAAATTATACGTTTCTTTACCGCTTTTTGAGAGCATGAGCTGATTCCCATTCTTACCTGGCATTTATTTACCTGTCGGCTTAGCATGTGATGGGCAGACAGTTTAGCCTAAGTTAGGAAGCAGTGCACCTGGAATACAATGTTACACTGTTATTTCCGTTGTTTCCGCCACCCCCCCCCCCCCCTATGCCCCCCGCAAAAAAAAGAAAAAGAAAGAAAGAAAAGAAACTCCATTTAGCCTCTGTTGAGGTTCTACTCGACCCTTTTATATAAGTGTGTGTGTGTGTGTGTGTGTGTGTGTGTGTGTGTGTGTGTGTGTGTGTGTGTGTGTGTGTGTGTGTGTGTGTGTGTGTGAAAAATATCCGAGAACTTAGAATATCGAATTTGTTTCGGTCCGACTTTCATTCTTTAGCGAGTTTGTGCAACGGAATTAAAGAATATCACACATAATTTGCAAACACGCTTCCTCATAAAGTTCAGGGTGGACTTGTGCTTTGGAACGCATATACACTCCTGTAGTTCTAGTGGCCTGGTGTAAATGAGGTTTGCATGCCGCAGACAGCGTTGGCTAGCCGTCCGTAGCCCGGGGGCAGATTCATAGCAGATGAGTTAAGTCTACTTTCTGCAATGGCGCAGGACAAAACGGACAGCTCAACGTGGCAGCTCAATGTGATGCGAACTCTTCGAAGTGATACCGCCTCTTGATGAGTGAGACCACTCGAAACCAACGCCTGCTGTTTATAAACACTAATACGTATTCAGCAGTTCAGAGCATTTCAGATTGCCGAAGGCACTGAAATTGGTTCAGAAATTCATTGTACTTTATCAACGCCGGGTATATTTTAGTCATAAAGTACAGCGCCGGCGTAGTAGAGCAGGCTATCTTGCATGGGGAACCAAGCCTCGGTGGCTACGCAACAATCATGCGTGCTTTCTGAAGAGTTAGCTCTCATTGGATTCTCGGGCTTTACGTCCCAAAAAACACGATATGATTATGAGAACGGCGTAGTTGAAGAGTTAGCCCTGTGTATGCGATAAGAGCCCTTATGGGCCCATGATGCCGCACTCTTGTGATGCTAAATGTATCGATACTAGAATATCAACATCGCTTTATCATAATCACACAGACAGCTGTTGGGTATTTGGTCCGATGCACTTCTATAGCGCTATTTTATTAGTACTTCTCAGGACCAAAATAAAGTTCTGTGCCTGCCTGCCTGCCTTCTCCGAAATCAGTGTTCGCGCATCCGTACTAACGCCACGGTTTGAAGCTTGTGCTTTTCAGGCAAAGTACAGAGTTCGCTAGCCATGCGCTTCACGTCAATGGGAAGTACATCAGGAAACCCCTTCGAAAGGCTTCTACGAAGAGCTGTGTAGCCAGCAGGAAAAAGCGCATGTCATGTGGTCCATCATTTCTTCGCTGTCCTGAATTGCTGGTTCATGAACTGTTTCGCTATTTATACCGTTTATGCCAGGAAAGAAGCCCTTCAACAACCAAGTTGGTCGAATGAAGAGCAGATACCGATGACATTGCCGCATCCTCTACACGATCCCCCTTCTGCTCCAAAGGGATTGCTAACATTACGCTTTTGTGAGATACGTTCAGGTGAAAACCCTTTGTTTTATCACGCCCCGACTTCTCTAATCTTCGTGACCGAAATGTGTCTGAAAGTTGAGCGCGAAATAAGCGCCACCGAAGGGAATTACGGTAACACTGAGGACGAAAACAAGAATTAGCGCAGCTCGCACGCAATTCCAGCAAGGATTCCAGCGGCGCAAATGAGCGATGCCGAAACAGCGACGATGAATAAGCGCCAGGTGAATGCGAGCCATTCGGCCGAGGTGAGTGACCCCGGTCGGTAAGGTGCTCTCTTCGCGTTTATTCGTCCCGAAGTGGTCTCCATGGCAACTGAGACGTCGCCGTGACCGAGAGACGACAAGCCTTCTTATGTGCCCGTGAGCGCCTGGGTGGCCTCGAGGAAATGGAGGGAGGGAGGCAAGGTGCAGAGATAAAAAGAAGCGGCCGATTTCCTTCCGGCCTTTGTGTCGTGGACCTTCCAATGCGGCTGCACGGACCGTGTGTGCCTGCGCTCGCAAAGCCGGTCGCACCTGGGCAATCTCTCGGAAGTTCTCAGGCATGCGTCCCTCAAGCTCTCGACGGGCCCTAAGCCGCGGCGGCGGTCCCTGCCGGTTTCTCTGGTTCGCGTGTCCACACGACGCGACAGTGATCGGTGATGAATGGCCGAGCTCGGGAGCCTGGAATGACAACGAGGGATTTCTTATATGGGCCTGGCCTTAAGTGCCTTGGCGTGTATGCGTATCTCTAACGGCGCAAAAAGAAGTAAAAATAAAGGAAAGAAGAGATAGAGAGAGAGATGACACTGCATGCATTGTGACTTCCCAGTCTCTTTCAGTTTGACAGCTTTTCTACGTGTTACAGTTAATGGAGTTCTAGGCGAAAGGTCAGGACGTCAGTGACTGCACAATGACGTGGTGTGAAGCTTGTTCGGCGTACCGACAGTGCACGGACCACCCGTTCTTTGTTCGCGTTGCTCAAATGGCAGTCGTGCAAGAAGCCCTAAAGACATGTTACTGCGCGATAAGTTAGGACATGCGTTAATTTCGAAAATGGGCCTCTACATAAGAATGCACATTTTCGTGGAAACACAACTGCACTTGCTAAGACCATACTTAACTGTTGCTTTATTTTAGTACGGTTAAGAACGCTTCGTTTGTGTGCGTGAACACGTCCTATCTTCTTTTGATGTTGTAAAGTGCGAGAGGTCGTACGAATGTAGAGAATCTTTACAGCGTGTCATGCGTAGGAAAGGTACGAAGACTTCCCATCGCCTAAAACCAAATAACGTGCACACTACTCTTCGGAAAAGCTCTTGCGCCTTGTAAATCTCATACCGAACGCATTAGCACATGTCTCTATAGAAGCACTCCTACACCGTGCCTGGTGAATGGCCCAAATTCCAGAGCGATATTTGCATTCTCCTTCATCAGCAGAGACATGTTCTTACTAGTACTAGTTTTGCCATTCGATCGACGTCATTTTCAGGATGGGCCTACTTCACGCTGCTTATATCAAACTTCGCGATAAAAAAAATATGAAAATGGCGGGTACGGCTGTCATAACTACGCATGAAGCACCCAAGTATGCGTTAGTATGGTAACGCTCACGTCTGAAAGTGAGTAATCAGGCGCCGCGACAAAAGTAGTTTCGCAACACATATTTTGCAGGGTTCAAGCACGGAACTCGTTTCTCTTGTACATGATCCAATTTCCTACGAATGGAGAGCGCTCAAGACATATACTTCGTTCACTATGCCTGTATTATGAATAACATGCCTCAGCAACGTGTACATTCAAGAGCAACATGGCATGGAACATTGAGTGTACTTTAGGAATGACAGCGCCTCCTGTGAGAATTTGAAGTGGAGACAGCGAGAACAAATAGGAGAGGTGGAAAGGCAGGGATATTAACCAGTTGGGGAAGACCAGTACGCTGCCTTACAGAATTGAGGCGAGAGAGAGGGGGGATATTGAAAGTGCACATGAAGTAGAGGTACGTATTTGTAACCCTCCGCTTGAACATTTATTAAGTTTATGGAGAGTTCTATGTTTGGCACGGGAACTGTGTTTAGTCATTGTGACCTCTTGACGGTGATTTCAGTATTAATCTGATTGATTTATGAGGCGTTATGAAAAAAGAACACGATTTGGTTATGAGAGACGCCGTAGTGGAGGGCTCCGAAAATTTCGACCACCAGTGGTTCTTTAACGAGCACTGACATAGCACAGTACACGAGCCTCAACATTTCCCCTCCATCGAAATGCAGCCGCCGTGGCCTTGATTCGGTGCTGCGACATTCGGAACAGCAGCCCGGTACCATAGCCACTAGACCAACGTGGCGGATCTGAATTCAGTATTCTTCCTTTCTCTACATGTATACACAATGCAGAAAGTCGGAATATATAGTCTGTTTAATATGTAAGCGATTGCGAGTGTGAATAAAGTGAGTAATATATAAGCGTGAATAAATAAATGAGTGTGAGGGTGCACACTTATGAGTGAGTATATGTCGAGCTATGATAAGAGAGAGACAGAAATCGTCCGAGTTCAGTATTCCACGTCTTGACGAAAGGCAAGAAAAGAAAGGTCGAACGAGGCTTCATCTTATGGGCAGAGGATATGACATAATGACGACTTTACAGCTGGTCGTTTCACAGAGGAGATAATTTTTCCTCACTTCCACGGACCGAATTAGAGTCGCCAGGTTTTAAACCGGCTCCTTCTTTACTTGAGAATACTTGCGTTAGTGAATGGCTGTATTAGGGCACCTACCACTGCGTTATAGCGTGTGTATGCGATCTTTTATATCTCTATTTTAGAACTGCTTCTCACTATTTTTCTCATTATTTAGCATACACTCGTGTCACCCTTTTCTCGACAGATGGTATTTACGCTAGCTAAGCTCTCTGTATTTTTTTTTTTTGCTCGTTTCCCTCATAATCTTCAGACAATACGCTCCTTCTTTACGCACGCCCACCCTTCAGCATTAACGGCACGCTCGGCGTGTATACGGTAGGCTAAATCCGGAACGCTACACCGCTGGCAACGCTAAGGTCTTAGCGAAAGAACCATGCTGACGCGAAAGTTGCGCAGTGCGCTGCGGCTGGAGAGGAGGCTAATGAAATTACGCCGGCGCCGACTCGCGACAACTTTACGTGAGCAAGGAAAATAAGCGCAGTGCCTTCCCTGTTGACAACCACGTCGACACTAGGACGGCATGCCGTCCACGAAACTGGCGGCGGCGAGTCGTACACGCATTCCAGACAAACGCTCTCGGGGGTCGCCAGAGCGCTAAGCCAACCGCCAGACGGGCCTAGCAGTTTGCCGGGACAGCTGGAGAAAGAGGCGCGTCCGCGACATCCGTTCGGTCAATATTTGCTGTCGCCGCGGGCACACCGACTCACTCTCGGTCGCTCGTTTCGCCTAGCAGTCGGCACCGTGTGGGGGAGCTTGCACGCGTTGAAGAACATTAAGAATTATTATCTTGATCATTCTGCGAAATTTCTTTGAATACGCACCTGAAATGTGAGTGGGTATTTTGTATATGGCCAAGAAGAAGCCAAAAAAGAAAATTGTTTCTAAAAAAAAGCTAATTATAACGGACTGTGAGCGTTGCATTTCATTGCAGTTACCCGTGTGCAACTGCACAACATCTAGCTTGCTTAGTCAGAAAGTATTACCAAAAGGGAGTAAATCTTGAAGGCCCCTCTTCATGCAAAATGACATGTACCATTCGTATTAATATTTAAGCTTTAAATGCCTGTGCTAGTTGTGAACTTCAGACGGCCTTGCCCCGATCACGCGCCATTACAATATGTAGAAAACCCGTTTCCGATAACGTGTCGCGCATATCAGCATTGAGCAGTGACGTTGAGGATCACGTTGAGTGCATAACCTCATGCCCCCACCTCAGCGCGTGAGATGCGGGTATACGCCACACTTGATTTTACATAAAGCGAATTGATTGATTGATTTGTGATGTGTTTAACGTCCCAAAACCACGATATGATCATGAGAAATGCCGTAGTCGAGGGCTCCGGAAAGTTCGACCCCCTGGCGTTCTTCTTCGAGCACTGTCATCATCGCACAGCACACGAGCCTCAACGTTTCGCCTCCATCCAAATGCAGCCGCCGCGGCCGGGATCAGATCCCGCGACTCTCGGATCAGCAGCCGAGTACCATAGCCACTAGGCCACCGTGGCGAGGCTTAGGTGGAGCGAAAGCGTGTCGCACATTTGCCAATGCCAAAATAAAGGAAGAAGTTTTCGCATGCGTCGTTCAGAACGTCGAGCTCAATGACAACACGCACTCTTTCTCACCGAGGCTCAATTATGTTGCAAACGTGTTGCCCATCTGTATCCAGCGAAGTACACTGTGTGTTTTAGAAAATGTGTCCAAAACTCTTATAAATACAAAAGAACAGGTATTTTCTCAGTTCTTTCGGAATCGCTTTGCTCACGGTGGCACGCACTGTAAGATGAGTTAAGAGTGATATTACGAGCAGTAAGTACCTAAATTAGACCAATTAATTTTTAAACCATACCAGCTATACATTGAAACCCAATAAAAGTATGCAGTTATTTATAGAGGAAGTGCACGAACTTCGCTATATTTCTAAGAAAGCGATGCTACTAATTTCTACAAATCAATGAAATCCGGCTTATCGCACTCAGAAAACCGAAACTGAGTGGTCAAAGGGTGCAATTGTCGCAACCTTCGGTAGTTGCCTACGTGACACAGTCGTTCCCATCGCACTGCCGAGCAACGATGAGCAAGCGGCGTTATCGAGCGGTGATACATATTTACTGTTTCGTTGCTGCTTCTGATCGCGCTTGCCGACAGCGACGCACGCTCATAATCACAAGGCCGTGTTGGGGGTCGACTATGTCACGTAGGCCTCTACAGAAGGTAACGACAACTGCTCTCTTTGATTTCTATTTGCTCGTGGAAATTATCCGGATTTCATCGATCTGTAGAAATTCGTAGCGTTGCGGGCCTTTTGCAAATATTGCAACGATTACGAATGCTATGTATAAATAACTCCCAATCTTTTGGTTTAGAAGTTGATTATTCTAAATTAGTTAATTACTGTTCAAAATTTCCCCCTACAAATTTTACAGTGCGTGCTACCACGAATAAAATATTTCCACGAAAAGTGCACAAATATTTGCTTTTCTGTATTTATATCTTTGGAGATATTTTCAAAACGAACTGCATGAAATGGGTCATTTCCTTTATATACCCGCTTCTAAGAGCAGTTTTTCTTTCAAGCTGCTGAACAACTCCCTTAAGACGGTCAGGTTGCTTGCGTCAAAGTGGCTATCGCTATGAAAAATCCACTTGCGCTTGTAGCATTAAATTCATACAGAGTAATTACTTTTCTATGATTGTGTGTGGACAACGAGGTATCTCGGAACACATCAATGTCCTTGCTTTCTTTTTTCTTGCGATTAATTCAGATCGGCCTACGAACACTCTCTCATGATCGCTTGTATGTTTCGATGCACAGCTTCTTCAACCCAGCGACGCCATCGTTGTTCCATCGTTGTTTCGAACATGCAGTACACCCTTGTACTGCATTTTCCAAAAGATTTGTCGACCACGCCGACATGTGGATGGGGCGGTTGCCAGCAGGTATTCTAATGCTAAGAAACGCTCTTATACAAGTTTCGTCTACATTCCGGCAGTGAAATTAACGATTATGTTCCACAAATTGGAAGGTCGCTATTTGGCTGCATCATGCGCTGTTATAACAAGCAAATTCCGAATGTACTATAGGCGAATGACAGATCCTACACGCCATAGCGCAGTTTGTTTTCATAATATATATTCTCATGCTTACCGAAGAAGTTCAGCTTGCCTAGTGCTGGACCACATTAACGCCACTAACCTTACTTTCCTTGCCCGTCCAATATGTTGCGCCCAGTACGCCAAAGCAGTGCATCAATTAGCGTCCTTCACGACCGCGCAACCTCTTTCATCGCTTAATGTTCTGTATTTGTGAGTTCACGCTTTCCTGCGCGAGTATAAGGAATTGTAGCGAATGAACAATACGTAGTTGCTTAGCCTGTACTTGACACTTTAGCAAAGCTTCATCTTAAGGTAAAAAAAAAGAAAAATGAAGAGAGAATTGCATATTTCAGGCTTACAAAATTGCACTGCATCCCAGTTCGAATGGACGGCGAGAAAAGTCACTACGAGTGAGGGAATTTCACGAATAATCCCGGCCGCGGCGGCTGCATTTCGATGGAGGCGAAATGTTGAGGCCCGTGTGCTGTGCGCTGTCAGTGCACGTTAAAGAACACCAGGTGGTCAAAATTTCCGGAGCCCTCCACCACGGCGTCTCTCATAATCAGAGCTGGTTTTGGGACGTTAAACCCCACATAACAACAACAACAATTTCACGAATACGTAACAATGACTCAACGAAAAAAGGGACGCATGCGCAGATCTTTGTTCGGGACACAACGTGTTCGCTCACTGCAACGTCACGAAGTGGGGGCGCGGCTCTCGGTGTGCGCGCTGCGGATCTGGCACGACCGAGTGCCGTGCAGGCTTCCAGGATTGGTCCCGCTCTTTGTTTGAGTGGGAACTGTTTTGTGACAGGCTGACCCGTAAAACTTGAGAGAACGGGAGAGCGAGAGAAGCCAATGGACAAGCTGTGAACACCCCGAAAATTGACGAGCACGTTTTTTTTTTTTTTTTGGCCTTCTTTTAAGCAATATACTACAAGACAAAATGTTTTTCGTCTTCAAATGAGTAAAGATGTCTTGTGAAAACAATCCTTTTTGGCCGCGTCCTGCTGCTTATTAGGTAAACATGACCACAGCCAATGGCATGCAGTGAAAAGCGAACAGAACCGCCTGCGTTCGCAAAAAACGACCTCCTATCGCGCCCCAATCCGGGATGAGTACGTTTCGACATGACGCGATTAAAGGATGGCTTGGCCAAATTTAGTTTTATACTACAGAAAAGCTGCTTATGCGGAGCCTGTGCCATTGCCGTTGGCGTAGGTTAAAAAAAAAAAAAGCTGGGGGGGGGGGGGGGGGGCTCACGTGACTTAGCAGAAGAGGAGAGGATCGAAGAGCGCAGGGGGAAAGGGATTGGGTTTGTGTAAAGGGCAAGTGAAAGAAACTCGAACTACTGAGAAGGCGGTGAGAGGCTGCAGATGAAAGGAGAACATGGAGAGAAAGGCGTGGAGAGAAAGGTAGAGAAAGAAAAATGGAAAGAAAAAAAAAAAACGAAGAAGAGATAAAGACAAAAAATTGTTGTCGGTAAGAACTAGGGGCCCAGGTTCGAAGGCAAGCTTTTTAACTGCTACAGCAGACACGCCGCTTGGCAGGTGCGAACAAAATGCGAACTATATGAATGCCTCGGAGTTTCTCCAGTTCGGAAACCGGCTACTGGATGGTGCGTGCTTCATTAGTTGGCTGTTAGAAAGGGCCGCACATTCGCAGTGTGACCCCCTTTAAATGGGCCTGCGATTCTTCTTTAATGTCAAGTGCCCGCTTCGTGTAAGTTGCTGAAGGATCCACGAAGCGGGCACTTGACATTAAAGAAGAATCGCAGGCCCATTTAAAGGGGGTCACACTGCGAATGTGCGGCCCTTTCTAACAGCCAACTAATGAAGCACGCACCATCCAGTAGCCGGTTTCCGAACTGGAGAAACTCCAAGGCATTCATATAGTTCGCATTTTGTTCGCACCTGCCAAGCGGCGTGTCTGCTGTAGTAGTTAAAAAGCTTGCCTTCGGAACCTGGGGCCCCTAGTTCTTACCGACAACAATTTTTTGTCTTTATCTCTTCTTCGTTTTTTTTTCTTTCTTTCCATTTTTCTTTCTCTCCCCGCCTTTCTCTCCATGTTCTCCTTTCATCTGCACCCTCTCACCGCCTTCTCAGTAGTTCGGGTTTCTTTCACTTGCCCCTTTACACAAACCCAATCCCTTTCCCCCCTGCGCTCTTCGATCCTCCTCTTCTGCTAAGTCACGTGAGCCCCCCCCCCCCCCCCCCCAGCTTTTTTTTTTTTTAACCTACGCCAACGGCAATGGCACAGGCTCCGCATAAGCAGCTTTTCTGTAGTATAAAAACTAAATTTGGCCAAGCCATCTTTTAATCGCGTCAAGTCGAAACGTACTCATCCCGGATTGGGGCGCGATCGGAGGTCGTTTTTTGCGAACGCAGGCGGTTCTGTTCGCTTTTCACTGCATGCCATTGGCTGTGGTCATGTTTACCTAATAAGCAGCGGGACGCGGCCAAAAAGGATTGTTTTCACAAGACATCTTTACTCATTTGAAGACGAAAAACATTTCGTCTTGTAGTATATTGCTTAAAAGAAGGCCAAAAAAAAAAAAAACGTGCTCGCCAATTTTCGGGGTGTTCACAGCTTGTCCATTGGCTTCTCTCGCTCTCCCGTTCTCTCAAGTTTTACGGGTCAGCCTGTCACAAAACAGTTCCCACTCAAACAAAGGAGAGGGACCAATCCTGGAAGCCTGCACGGCACTCGGTCGTGCCAGATCCGCAGCGCGCACACCGAGAGCCGCGCCCCCACTTCGTGACGTTGCAGTGAGCGAACACGTTGTGTCCCGAACAAAGATCTGCGCATGCGTCCCTTTTTTCGTTGAGTCATTGTTACGTATTCGTGAAATTGTTGTTGTTGTTATGTGGGGTTTAACGTCCCAAAACCAGCTCTGATTATGAGAGACGCCGTGGTGGAGGGCTCCGGAAATTTTGACCACCTGGTGTTCTTTAACGTGCACTGACAGCGCACAGCACACGGGCCTCAACATTTCGCCTCCATCGAAATGCAGCCGCCGCGGCCGGGATTATTCGTGAAATTCCCTCACTCGTAGTGACTTTTCTCGCCGTCCATTCGAACTGGGATGCAGTGCAATTTTGTCGTGCAGCTTTTATGCTACAGGTGCGGGCTTTTTCCTTACGTCCTTCTCATACCTAAAAGACACGTGCAGATTATGTGAGAAAGCACGGGCGACTCTAAAGCACACGCTGTGGAATTGTGGATACTGCTATGCAGAAAATGCAGTCTCTTCAGAACGAATCGAGAACCGGTGGAAGGCCGTGCTGACCAGCTCAGATCTGCAACAACTTTGGGCCGTTCAGCATTGGCATTGGTGCGGCTAGGAGACAAGGTCTCCTAACCTTGCTCTTGAATACACGGAGTCCAAGGCGCAAGAAAGAAGTGCGCCCGTAATGCTTTTTTTCACGCCGTCGTGAAAGCATTACGGGCGCACTTCTTTCTTGCGCCTTGGACTCCGTGTATTCAAGCGCAAGGGTTAGGAGACCTTGTCTCCTAGCCGCATCTCTGCCAATGCTGAACGGCCCAAAGTTGTTGCAGATCTGAGCTCGTCAGCACGGCCTTCCACTGGTTCTCGATTCGTTCTGAAGAGACTGCATTTTCTGCATAGCAGTATTCACAATTCCACAGCGTGTGCTTTAGAGTCGCCCGTGCTTTCTCACATAATCTGCACGTGTCTTTTAGGTATGAGAAGGACGTAAGGAAAAAGCCCGCACCTGTAGCATAAAAGCTGCACGACAAAATTGCACTGCATCCCAGTTCGAATGGACGGCGAGAAAAGTCACTACGAGTGAGGGAATTTCACGAATAATCCCGGCCGCGGCGGCTGCATTTCGATGGAGGCGAAATGTTGAGGCCCGTGTGCTGTGCGCTGTCAGTGCACGTTAAAGAACACCAGGTGGTCAAAATTTCCGGAGCCCTCCACCACGGCGTCTCTCATAATCAGAGCTGGTTTTGGGACGTTAAACCCCACATAACAACAACAACAATTTCACGAATACGTAACAATGACTCAACGAAAACAGGGACGCATGCGCAGATCTTTGTTCGGGACACAACGTGTTCGCTCACTGCAACGTCACGAAGTGGGGGCGCGGCTCTCGGTGTGCGCGCTGCGGATCTGGCACGACCGAGTGCCGTGCAGGCTTCCAGGATTGGTCCCGCTCCTTTGTTGAGTGGGAACTGTTTTGTGACAGGCTGACCCGTAAAACTTGAGAGAACGGGAGAGCGAGAGAAGCCAATGGACAAGCTGTGAACACCCCGAAAATTGACGAGCACGTTTTTTTTTTTTTTTTTGGCCTTCTTTTAAGCAATATACTACAAGACGAAATGTTTTTCGTCTTCAAATGAGTAAAGATGTCGTGTGAAAACAATCCTTTTTGGCCGCGTCCCGCTGCTTATTAGGTAAACATGACCACAGCCAATGGCATGCAGTGAAAAGCGAAGAGAACCGCCTGCGTTCGCAAAAAACGACCTCCTATCGCGCCCCAATCCGGGATGAGTACGTTTCGACATGACGCGATTAAAAGATGGCTTGGCCAAATTTAGTTTTTATACTACAGAAAAGCTGCTTATGCGGAGCCTGTGCCATTGCCGTTGGCGTAGGTTAAAAAAAAAAGGGGGGGGGGGGGGTCACGTGACTTAGCAGAAGAGGAGAGGATCGAAGAGCGCAGGAGGGAAAGGGATTGGGTTTGTGTAAATGGGCAAGTGAAAGAAACTCGAACTACTGAGAAGGCGGTGAGAGGGTGCAGATGAAAGGAGAACATGGAGAGAAAGGCGGGGAGAGAAAGGTAGAGAAAGAAAAATGGAAAGAAAGAGAAAAGAAAACGAAGAAGAGATAAAGACAAAAAACAATTGTTGTTGGTAAGAGCTAGGGGCCCCAGGTTCCGAAGGAAAGCTTTTCAACTACTACAGCAGACACGCCGCTTGGCAGGTGCGAACAAAATGCGAACTATATGAATGCCTTGGAGTTTCTCCAGTTCGGAAACCGGCTACTGGATGGTGCGTGCTTCATTAGTTGGCTGTTAGAAAGGGCCGCACATTCGCAGTGTGACCCCCTTTAAATGGGCCTGCGATTCTTCTTTAATGTCAAGTGCCCGCTTCGTGTAAGTTGCTGAAGGATCACGCGGAACACGCGATAACTTGCGGCGGCGGTGTTCGCATCAAACGACTAGATTACAACATGTCCGTATATCGGTGAGAAAATACTCTTTGATAAGTAGTTGTACAACTGGCGACGCAAAATGCAGCAGAACAGAAGAGCTTTAGAAATGGGCGACAACATTAGCGGAACTGAAACAGCAAGACCTCGTTGCAACGAGGTTCGTGCTATAATACCGAAGTTTCTTCCCCGGGACGTACTGCTTCGCTTGATTGACGTTTTACCATATTAGAAGAACGCTGATGGTGGATGGAAACGTGTTACTATACTGGTGAAGAACGTATTCTCGTACCTACAATATACATAAGAAATACCTGTAGAATTCACTCGGTCCATAGGTCACGATTTAAAGTTCTCCAGTGCTTGTTGAATACGAAAATACTCACGGAATTTGAGATCTAGGCATCAAAGGGACCGTGAAATTCAGAGAAAACAAAATAAAGGGTCAGCATAAAACATTAATTTCTTTTGAATAGGCTGTAATCTTAAATGTATTGCACGTACATATGTGAACGATACATGAAAGGACCACAAACTCACCAGTCTCGTGTTATGCATTCTAGGAGGCAGCGCAGGCCTATTATCTTTCCGGTTGATATTGATGAGAATGACCCAACTTTGTTCCCCTCGCCTCCCAGACATCCTCATTAACCGCCTTGCGACCAACGACTTCCTCTACGGTTACGTTAAGAACCTCGTTTACACCTCCCCGCTCATCGCTATTCTTAGACGAGTTCAAACAACGCATCAGTTTTGCAGTGAAGATAATCGACGGGATTTTGCTACAATATGTATAGAATGAGCTCGCTTATCGACTGGACTTGTGTCACCAAAGGGGCACATAGTGAACATTTGTAGAGGGTGTATAAACTCTGTTTGTGGTTCTTTCCCTATATCTTTCATGTGTGTACGTTTAATACATTTGAAAATATTGTCCCGTTGTCGCGACGATGAAGGACTCAGCAGAATTCAAGACGTTGTCAGTCGAACTGTTTATTGGGCGAACCTGTGCCAAGCAAAGCAAAGCAAATCAGCGTGATTCTAGAAGAACAAACCAAAAGCAACGCGCGTGTCAATATAGCCTTTTTAAAACGAATGAATCAGTTATGCTATAGCCCTGTACTACTATTATGCATAGAGTTCTACGCTAAGACGTCTGACACTGCAGCAGATTAAACTGAAGGCACAAATCGCGCTGATGGTGACACAGAAAGTGATACTCCTGAAAGTGTCGCTCCACGGGTGCCGCCAAGCTTTGTTTCTAGAGAGGCTTATACAAACACGGCTGGCTCTCCGGTGTTTGTATTAGGGGGCATACTGTACAGAGAGGAAACTGCGCGTGAATCGACTTCTATGCTAAACAGGAAAAAAAAGAATGAACGGAATTTTGAGGTAGCTGGAGACAATACAGCGTCGGAGCCGCCACCCCAGGCCTTCTTTCATGAAATTCTCTACTTCACTGCGCTGTGGTTACTTTGTTTAACACTGCCTCGTGTACCGTGCACTCTGGCGTTTCCACTGGCACATACTTTAAGAGGAGATTGTACTTTCGGTGCACAAAAGTTGCTTGAGTCACCGGGCAGTCGGTTGAATGAGTTCCTCGTTGATGGTTACACAGAACTGACACGTCGATGCGTGTGCCTTCATTTACTTACTTATTTGCTATAACTGCATTGGGCCTGTTTTTTTTTTATAATGTCTTGTCAGGTGTCAAGCGCTTTGCGTATCACTTATTGTCTCATAACAGTATTTTAGTTGCTCTGCATACCACCGTCTTTATGCAGTATACATCACTAATGCCATGTAAATTCGGGTCTTTGAACAGCCCTAAATCGCAGAATATTAAACAACGGAATTGCACATGTAGAGCACTTGTCACGGAATGATGTCCAGAACGCCCGAGGACGTGCATCACAGATTTCAGAGGTTGCGGATTTCCATGTGGTCATTCTAAATACCAGCGGACTGATCGACATTATTTAGCTATGAACACTGGCTCCTTGCAACGTCGCCTGCCACTGCGATGAACTGTCTCCTTTTTTTTTTTTTTCCTCTCAAACCTTTATCCACCTGGCAGTTTCCCAGCAGTGTAGCTAAAGGTCCAGGCTATTTCTCTACATTTCCTTCGCAGTTCCCTTCTTCCTCTTCCTCGGCTATGTATTTGCTTCTAACCTTAAAAAATGCATACTCTGCAATTTCTCTGAAGTTTACTACTTCATTGTCGGTTTAATAACACGCTCGTACGAGGAGCATGATTTGCGGAGAAAGGTTTTCAGGCACTTCAGATTATCATCCCTAATTCTAACAGTTTGTTGCCCGAGTCAATACAATACCTTCCAAGATTAGTAAACTCTTCACTATAGTTTCACCGGTACGCTTTCTAGCAATCCCTTTCATCTCGCTTCGTGCAACTTTACGCGCGACGACCGAATGAATTCCACATACATCTCTCGTACACACTTTTGTCTAATCTTAGAAACTACATACCCTGCCAATTTGTCGCAGTTCATTTCATTGACTGCGTAACAACGTTCGTAAGAGCAGGCCGTTGAAAGATGTTCAAGTACGTTATCATTATGATCACTACATGTTTCCTTTCCGCATAAGCTAACTAAACTAACACATTAGAAGGTCGACTAAGTTCTTGAAAATAATTTTACTGGGTCACCAGTATGCTGTTTCCTTTCGTCCCGCTCCGGGAAACTGTACGCGTAGGGAACGCCTCGGCCTTCGCCATAGCGGCGTACTGCGCGCGAACAGTCGAACGTCACAAAGAATGCATGTGGCCGGACCTCGCTCCTATACGGCTTGGGCCAAAGGGAGAGGTGGCGGCGGCAACCGGGGCGGGGTGCGTCGGCGCCCCGTGCAAAGATTTCCGATGGGCTTCCGATTCAGCCGCTTTCTCGCGAGGCGGCAGCGAGGAACGATTTTTCGGGGACGAGTTCGAAGGAAAAAAAAAAAAAAGTAATGGCGCGTCGTCTACCGAGCGACGAAGCTCGTAAAAGAGGCGCGGCTCAGACTTCCGGGCGCCCCGACGCCGCCGCTGTCGAAGATGACGACGTCGACAGGGAGGAGACGGTGCTGTCGTCGGCATGAGCGTCAGCTAAACAAGATGAAAGGAACAACGGGCCGAAGAACAGTACTACGTCCCTATGTAGTGGGCCCCGAAAGAGCGTGGGAGGCCGCGTCGATCTATGGGCATGTACAGGCACGAGCTCTGCGCATTGAGGCAGGATTATCTTTGTCGATATATCGCGAGTTGCACGGAGGAAAAAAAGGGAAAAGAAGCAGCAGTGTTTCGCCTGCGGAGTGTGCAGGGGGGAAAAACGCTGAAAGGAGCGTGGGGGAAAAAGGAGGCCTAGGGGCAAAGTGGAGGGGGAAAAGGAAGTTTAGGGACAAAAGGGGGAGGGGGAGATTTGCTCAGGTCGGCGCGTGTACGTGCCTCTATAGGCTTATGGGTTGTATGTATGGCACAGGGCTTCGATGGCTAATACGATTCAGCCGTTTTACGTCTGCATCGAGAGCGAGCGTCATTGACATTTGTCCTCTTGATCCGGCTTCGACCTTTGGCACAATGATTAAATGTAGGGCAATAAGGACGTAGCGGACGGCGAACTTTATATGTCAGGTCCTTCGAAACATCGCGGCAGTGTTAAATGTCAAACTACACTGGAACCATGAATCAGGCTAGCGGAGAGTTGAAAAGGACTGGGCCTCTTTATCGACACCCGCAGCGAGATACAACTATAAAGCAAAATTTTGTAAAAGCAAACTGTGACCTTCAGGAGACAGCTCGCGACATGAGTATGTAGAGACGGAAAGAGTAAACTTCCCCTTTTGCGGTATCAATTCATGAAAGTAAATGCGAGCGTCACCGAAACAAATAAGGTGAATTTCAAGGCCGGATATTTATAACGCTGCATAACAATACAGTTATTATGGCAGTTTTATGTGCGCTACAGTTAGGTTAAGCTCACGCATCACACTGCAGTGCAGCATAATTATGTGCACTAAAGGTGACTAAACGGAGAAAGGGGACACATTAGATGTGGCTATGGTACAAGTGTCCTTATAATGCAAACTCGTGCGTGCTGGGCCATATCAAAAGTACTTAGGTCACTTTTACGTGTACTAACAGTATAGTGCAGTGCTCCGTATATAGCGCCTATGACGATGTAGGTCCTTGTTGGGACAATGTTATGCGCGCCTGTGGTTTTCTAAAAGCCACAACGACGTAATGAGGCCCATTACGCGCGCGAAACCTCCGCTCGCAGCACGAACGCCGATTTGCCCAATTAGAGAGAGCGAGAGGTAAAAACTGTGCGAAAGGCAGGGAGCTTAACCAGAATGAATAATATTGTTTGCTACCAGATGCACTGGGCGACCTTCAGGGCTGTTTTGTGAAGGTGCTTTTGGTGGATCCAGCTCTGTTTGAATGCAGCAGCACTAAGGATGTCGTGCCGCAGAAAATCCGTTGTTAGCACCGTTGCCAGGCCTGCGCGGAAGCGCAGGACAGTGACAGAGTGAGCTAGAGGAGCGACCTTCTTAGAGGCCATTTTAAGCGCTTGAGAGAACTAGTGCAAGTACAGGTGATAGGTATCCACTGCGCCACAGCTCTGCGGCTTGCGCTTTTCTATGCACAGCGGTCTGTTGGGCCCGAAGTTGCCTTGCTGCAGCCGCGCGCGTAGCTCTGGGATTCACTTCTTCAGCAGCGGTCCGCACCTTGCGAGGGAGCGCCATCAGGTATATCGAAAAGCCCAGTCAGGTTGCCGTCGGGGCTGTGCACGTCGCCTGTCGCGTGACGCATGGCACGATACGACAAAACTGCTTCAGAGGGCAGCGCTTCGTAATAATGATGACGGGCCGCCGCCGCCGTTTACGGACACCGGCGGCGGACAACTACGGCGCCAAAAACAGCCGTTGTTGTGATCTCATAACAGCTTATGCTGTAATATCTCCATGGATGACCCTCGCACAATCACTGTCATGCAGCATAGGACTGGCGGCAAGAGTGGATCGAGCGTGGCAGTGGGTCGAAGGCAAGAGTGTGTCCGCTTTTCCCTCCTACGTGAAAATCACTGCGAGATCATTCGACGCCCGGCACATGGCTCGCCCTTGAAAAGCGCGTTGTTAATAAACGCTGTCAAATATGGTCGACGTCGTAGGCGATCCCTCTCCAGCATTTACTCACCTCTATAGCACATAGCCGCCATGGAAATGCAGCCTCCGCGGCGGGGATTCGATCCCGCGACCTTCGGATCAGCAATTGAGTGCCACATTCGCACCAGACCACCGTGACGTGCTGAAACAGGGAGCAATAACTAAGTGGTAGCAGATATGAGAGACTACCGTTGTCACAAGAAATGATTCCCGATGCGGAAGAATTGTGATACACGACAAAAACGATAAAGCGTAGCCTGCAGGAAACGCGTTCACACTCCTCAAGGAAACATGTAATTTTTCCCCCACTGGAATAAAGTACTCAAGGTTACTTTGTTCCATTCGTTCTAGGATTGAAAGGATGGTAATAGTATGCAGCGTTTCAGTAGTAGGTCGCAGTTACTTAAGGACAAAAAAAAAACTGCCTTTTTATAAATTACCATGAAAAGAGGGCATCAATATGCTTCAAAGTGATCGCATCGTACAAAATCAAGTCAGAGAAAACATTGACGTACAAATAGAAAACCACCCTTACGATGAAAGAACCAAATGCCGCCGTGCCCTTCTCGACCCCTTGCGATTTGAAGCTTACAGACCGCGCAAAAAATAATACGAATCAAAAAGTAGGCGCCGCGGTTTGATGGCAATGGACAAGCACGTGTCGAGCTTCGCAATGTCGTCAAAATTCCGCAGTTGTACGCGCGACGTTCCGCGGAATTTTCGAACGAGAGCCGGCGAACCGAAGTCCGCGGTGCATACCAATGAAGGCGCCGGAATCGTCGTCTTTATTTTGCGCTGTTCATCGCAATGTCCTGATATTCGCGGATCGACCGAGACACGCCTCGGAGGAGTGCTGCGAACGGAGTCACATATTGATCAACACGTGAGAGAACATGTTGGGCTGGTATCTTTATTGTCTGGGCAGCGTGACTGCCGGGCACCTTGGTCCTTGGTGCCGTAACATTGGTTGTGAAAAACTGCAATTCGAACTGCGATGTAAGGCGAAATGCGTTCTATATGTAGTGAAGAAATAGACTGAGCTCGCAAGCACACACACACACACACACACACACACACACACACACACACACACACACACACACACACACACACACACACACACACACACACACAGCGCTATATATATATATATATATATATATATATATATATATATATATCGCGAAAGGAAAAGGAAAAAAGGAACAGGAGAACATGCTGACTTTGTGCACGTGCGCAGGCTACCGAAACTTCGGGAGGCACTGGCATGTAATCCTTAATAAAATCATAACAATTCCGTTATTAGTTTTCAGGCCGATGATCGATGGGAACAGTGTTCCGGTAGTGCATGTATGCTCAGTGGACTGTCATCGAAGCGCAGTGAGCAATAACTTTCATTTTACGAGGAGTCGAGTATACAGTGGCGTGGAATGCGTGATGCGTGTTCCTTTTGCAGCCTCAGACATGACATGGCTGCCATTAAATGCACGTCGTAGGTGGTTAAGTTGACTTCTGTGTTAAGGTGCGGTTAAAGAGAACAGAGTGATGCGAACAGGCAGTTATGACAAGCCGCGCAAAAGAGGTAGGGTTTCAGCTGAAGACTGACATGCGCATTCAAATGAACGTTAAAAAGTGACAATAAGATAAACTAACTAATCGCAAGGATGTGTCTCAGTAGATATGTTTGACACGTAGCACGACATTACTATTTCAGCTCGATTACTCTTACAGGAGGTTTTGATTGGCCTGAAAAATTAAAACAACCATTCCAATAACTAACGGGGTTCGATTCATATCTTCGTAAAGTTGCTACCTCAAGAACATATTTCACTGATTGTAGACTGTGACGTTGATAGTCATATTTCCTTAAAGCGTATTCTATGCATGGGCCCCCTTTGTAAAACTTGCGGTTAATATGAGCTGATGCTTGATAGTCTTATACCAGTGGACGAAAACGTGCTTTGCTAAAAATGCAAGGAGAACAGCGTATTCTTATTTTAAGTTGGAGAAGCCAATGCGATGCTATCTTCGAGATGTTTGTTGTAATATCGACGGCTTCAATCAGTCTCTTGGCGTGTATTTTCGCTAAATTTAGTGGAAAAAAGACTGACCTACAGTTTTTTTTTTTTTTTCGAAATGTGCGTTTCGCTTTTGAATGTGTGGGAAAGACCTTCTTCTTCAAGTAATTCTACTGGGTGGGCAGACCTGTCCTTCCTTTCGACTTCCTTATTTAGTAAGCAAGAAATTTATTTAGCTAGAAATTTGCGGGGATAACATGGCTGCAGCTAGCTCAGGACCGGGAGTGCTATCCACGACATTCTCAAGTTCCGCCATGTTGGCATCCCTGATTGGCACCCACGGGGTCCCTGATTGGCTAAAAGATGCGCCATTATACAGAATTTGGCAAGATGGCTGAATCTGACAGTGTCCAGGAAAGAGTCCCGGGATAATTGGAGGTCTATGGGAGAGGCCCTTTTCCCGCAGTGGACGAGACCAAGCTTCTCCGACCGTCCATGTGCGTATTTCATGTTGGCAGACGTCGTACGTAGAACGAAGACCAGGCTTCTTTGACCTTCATTTCACTTCTGTCATATTTAACACGTCCGTACTCTCAAATGTGAGTCTACTCGAGAATCCATAGCCTTGCTAACAATAACGTAGCGCAGTTACCGTCACTGCCGGTGCGAGTACATAGCTAACTACACAAGCAAACATGCAATCAATAACGGCATGCAAGCCACCAACGAAGGTGGAGGGTGCTTAGGCGTAAGCATGTGGTCTTGTTATTGGCGGTGCTTAGCTGCAATCGCTAAGACTGATAAGAAAGGCACCATGTAGACCTCCAAGTGCCCTGCAGATAAGAAAAAATAAGAAAAAAAATGTTGCTTTGAGCTGTGAAAGCGCTTCGTGTGGCGTCCTTTGAGCGCTGACGGCTGTTAAAAAAAGACAAAGTTACTTTGACCATTTTTTCCTGCACGGTGCTAACTTTTGAGGCCATACCGCATGCTACTCATGTGCGACGTCTACCTTATATACAAGCAATGCAAAAAAAAAAAAAAAACAGCCATCATTTCTACGTTTGAACTCGAGCAAAACCAATAAAAAGCGCCAGGGGACTATAGTATTCGCATAAGGTACGTGTAGAAGCGTTGTTTTTGCTCCGTGTCCGTAGAGGAACTTCGCGAAGTTTTTCCTGACGCCCCAGTTTTTTAAGGCGTTTCCGGCAGCTGCTGGTCGTGTGTTAAGCCTTCTACAGAAATGCTGGTCACGTACGCTTCTACCGACAGTCGCGTTGCGGTCCGGTGATCCTTAATTGAAAGCATGGAATGATGTTGTACAAAAGGAGACCTGCACCCTTATGACGCCTTAGAAGAACAGCTCACCACATTGAGCACGGGTAAAAGAAGAGCAGGAAAGAGCAATGTTACTTTGTGCGGTTCCTGATTGCCCTCCCGCACCGGTGCTTTAATATTTTGAACATAGTTTGGTGCAGTTCTAATACTGTTTTTAGAAAGGTTTCTTTTTGAAAAGAAAGCAGCACCAGTAAAAATATGGTAGACAACTCGGCCACGGGAATGAAATCGACTGACTGCAAAGTTACTATTATAAAGGCGCACAGTTAGTATAGTTAGCCATCATTAGCCAACATAAGCAACTACTTAAAGTACTAGAAGAATGTACACAGTGGCCAAGTAAGTACGGCATCTACTTCAGACAAGCTGAATTTGGTCAGAAATTATTATTGCCATTATCGCGCTGCAGTTACACAAAATGGTCAGAAAAAGCCCCGGAAGGCGTAGTGCTCAAGAATTTATAGAGACAGTTAGGTCACTTTACGTACACTGAATACCAAGGCAGGACGTGGCTGGGTGTAACGAAAACACTAACGTACAAGCAACGCAAGAGTATCGCATGACGTCATCACTTGGTCCCGCGAGTTTTCGTACCAACAGACGGTCGCCGGACTCGTTGAGTTTTTCGTTCGTTTGCGCATGTAGACAGTTTCGCATTAATTAAGGTTGTTCTCACATTTGAATTGACTCCGACATTGTGTATGCTTACGATGTCCTGAGAGATTACTGTTATTCAGTGCTTGCGCAGTACCCGTGCAAAGCGTGCTGTCGGCGTCAACGCATAACACCTAGGCCGACATATTCGAGGACAAGCCGAATTGACCATTTGCGGAAAAGTTACTACCGTGCGCGAGAAGTGTGTCATTCAACCAAAATAACCTCAACTACAGACAAGCAGAAGGGACAATTATTCCCATTCAGCACCCGTCTCTTCTTGTCCTTACTGCCGCTTCTGCCCGTCTCTCTAGCCCCGCCACGGTGGTCTAGTGGTTATGGCACTCGGCTGCAGATCCGAAGGTCGCGGGTTCTAATCCCGGCCGCGGCGGCTGCATTTCGATGGAGGCGAAATGTCGAGGCCCGTGTGCTGTGCGATGTCGGTGCACGTTAAAGAACCCCAGGTGGTCGAAATTTCCGGAGACCTCCACTACGGCGTCTCTCATAATCAGAGGTGGTTTTGGGACGTTAAACCCCACAAATCAATCATCATCCCGTCTCTCTACATCGCAGAATTCGCTATGGGACGGCACATCCGCCTCGAAAATTTTCGGAAAGATTTTGTGGCGCTCGTGCAGCTTCGCTGGGATGAGCAGCGCAGGCAAGCTATCTGGGGACGAGACCTTCTGGTTGCAAAACATCCCTGCGGGGTAGCGAACTTGCACATTTCCGCAAATGTTACATACATGGAAGACGCTGTAGCGACTCAAGTGCCCATTGTTCGCATTTACTATAAAAGGACTGCAATTTGAACATCACTTGGATCAACTGCGGTAAGGAAATATATTGTTCCTCCGTGCTCGCTTGCGCCCTCGTGGAAGCTTGCTTTCAATCTTTGTGCGATGGCGAGGCCATGCCAGGTATGCATGCCTTACGCTCACATGTCAAAATCTGACTGGTATGAATGGGCACCCTATGATTACGCCGTATTTTCGATGGAGGCGAAAATGCCAGAGGCCCGTGTACCGTGCGTTGTCAGCGCACGTTAAAGAATCCCAGGTGGTCTAAATTCCCGGAGTCCTCCACTACGGCCTTTCTCTCCTCTCTATCTCTTTCACTCCCTTTCCCCCACCCCCACGGACGCTCAGCCGAGCTCCCTACGTGGGCTGCAGAAATTAGCGTCCTTTCCTAACCGATCCACAATCATCATCATCAATCATCGCCGTATTTTTTCTTTCCTCTCTTTGAAGTCTTGTATCCCCTCTTCCCTTCGTAATGTGCAGGGTAGGAAGCCGAGTTCACGTTTGTTTATCCTCCCTACCATTCTTTGTTCTTCCGTGTTTCCGTTTTTTTTTTTTTTCAGATTTTGTTCGCGCAGTTCTGTTGCAGATCCTAAGCAACTCGTACTGCTATACTGAGCTTTGACTTCGTCTATTGCTATATCGAACTTAAATAATTTTCACCCCTCTATACATATTACATCTATATAATTCCTTTATACTGCCTATGACGCCTTCTGAGTGTAGGGTTTTTCTGTCGCTCTCGGCAGTTTCTTCCGACGACGTACCTCCCACCTACCTTATGCACAAAAACAACGACAGAAGAATCACTGTCATGCATAAATTCAAGTCGCGGAAAACCACGGCTGAGAGAGAACGAAGTGTTTGTTTGTTTACTGCCTTTTCGAGCCCACGCAACAGAAGGGCGAATGATTTCCGATGCTGTCCTCGTTCTTTTCATTGGTTTCGCCCCGTTGGGCTTAAAAAGTTAAAACGCAGCGAGATTCTGCACGTGCCTAGTAAGTGAAACGCCCGCTTCTTTTGAAGTTAGCTCGCAGGCGTGCAATGCGCTGCGACGGTGCACAACCAAGCCCGAGCGCGAACCCTCTCATAAGCCGTCGCAAGCCTTTCAAAAGCAGGCGCATCCGCGGATACCCCGCTAAGCCCTTCAACGGAAAGTCTTGCGGGGCTCAAGTTGTGTTTGTGCAGTTTGCGCGTGCGTATTCTTGTTTGCACGTCTTCGCATGCAACGTCGGCGCGTGCGTACCTATGCGCGGGCTTTGAGCTCCGTGGAAGCTGTCACCAACCTAGACAAAAGTCGCGCCAGGATGGAAATGGAAGCCCACGGAATGACGACGGTGGCGTGCGCACAAAAACGGGGCCAGACAGAGCAGTAGACACCGGAAACTTCGCTCCCTCTCGCCAGTTATGTGCGGCGTTAGAGAATGCGCTGTTACGTGCACTGGTGTACGAGCTCGCAGTTCTCGTCACGCACACAGTCCGAAACAAGAAAGAACTCAAGTCGGCACATCAACAATGTTATGGCTACTGTCTCTAAAGCACCAAATGTCTACTGAAAGGAGGAAATCACAGGTAGATTAGCGCCGGTCATTGAGCGATCTTCCATTCTGTGATTGAGGCAATACGTGAAGCTCTCGCTCCTAGTTGGTTGACAGCTTCCACTGCCTCGAACAGGGTCTCCGAGGTGGAGTATACCTACAGCAGGAGGCAGCTTGGCGGATGCCCGGATTGCGGGATTGTGCGTCGCTCCAAAGAGTGGTGCCTCCCGCTTCTTTATTGTCCCTTGTTGCGAGTCGCTCAATCTTCGTGCCACACGAAGAGCGCGACGGCGTGCGGTGGCAAGCCGTCTCCGAAGGATTTGGGCAGTCCTGAACGCGGGGGCGAAATAGAGACGCCCTGCACGAAGAGAAAGTATAAACGCACGAGGAATTCTTAGTGCCCGAGCTGCAAGAGATGCGCGTGCTTTCCCTTCGCTGTCAGGACGGCCTTGCGTCGCGGCATTCCTGGATGCATTGTTGCGCTACTTTCCGTGTTTGGAAGGGACCTACACGATGGACAGCGTAGGAATTTCTCTCGCTACGTGCACGCGAGACTAGATCACGAGGTACGAGAAAATGGGAAGGGAGAAACAAAGTCTTGCTTGAAGTAATAGTAAAGTTGTAGCCTTGCAGGGGCGAACTGTATAAGCTCTACTATACGCTGCAAAAGCGCAATATGGGAAGTTGAACGGAGGAACTTTGTCTGCAGAGTTGCATGTGAACATAGGAACTACATAAGCTTCACCATATAGAACGAGACGTGAAAACGGTGCAAGGAATCGAAAAGTTTGTAAAAAGGTTTTCCGAGGCACGCGAATGGGTGAAGGAAAGATAACATCTGTCTGGTGTGCCCGTTAGAACATAGAAAGCAAGAATATCGAGATGAAGGAACGATAACGAACGCGGGAGAGACGGTTTGGTATGATGAAAGATGCTCCAGAACTGGACGCGAGGTTTGAGGGAAACCACTCTGGAGGATGCACTGTTGCGTGGCATAGTACATTTAGACTGTGATTAAAGGAAGCAGATAGCATCTCGTAGCTATGCGGAGAATCCTTGCGTGCGAATCCTGAAATACGACTGGAAGTTTTTGCAAGTAAGTTCTTTTTGAAAGCTTCCTCGAACGCTTTCGCGTGCGAAGCGCTGACGCACATTTTATTGAAGATCCACGGAACCGTTTCTGTGAATGCTCTTTTTCGTTCTACAGTTTACTCGTGTGCCGCACTGGGCACAGCTACGAAGACACAATTTTGAAGCCTTCGCGACAAGCGCAGATGTCCATCCGAGATTGGACGAAACACTATCGCTACCCTTGCAGAAAAATATCAGTAAAGGTTTGTTAAAGAAAAGGCAAAAATGGAAGCACTTGCGATAACAATCGAAGCACAATGGGAAAACGCTTTCGCAGTTTCGAAACTTATCTGAACCAATTTTTTTCTTGTTTTCTTAACAGGAATCGCATTGCATAGATATTTCACTTGATAGAAGCCATTTCCTGCACCCCCCCCCCCCCCCCCCCCCAAAAAAAAAAAAAATCCAGCTAAAACAAACTCGCACATCTGCGTTTGACGCGAACTGATTGCTAAATCCCCTTCGTGCGAATAAGCGCGCACGAACGTCTCACAGAAATCGTTCGCGCTCTTTCTCGTTTTCCAAACGGGCTTTCTATTAAAATATAGCTTCGTGTTACGTAACCATGTAGCGTTACAAGGCAAAGCCAGAAGAAGTGCATATTATAATCGTGCTCTGGAAGATTGCGTGAGGGATTCGGATTGTTTCATTTTCTCACGAGAGAATGGAACTATTGAAACTGCGCGAATGTTCATACACAACACAGGACTTGCAGCACACATTTAACATAACACACCATAAACTATGCCTTAAGGGCAAGCCCATTTCGCAATAAAAAAAAAGAATGTAAAACACGGAGCCTCCGCGAACGTAAGAGCGCGAATGCCGTGGTGCGCTTGAGAAGTGTTACTGTGGAAACACGACGTTGAAATTGCAGAACAGCACATTTATAAACACTGATGAGGTACCACTGTACTACTGCTACCGCAGTAAAGACATGTTGGTGACTTTACTGGCGCCAGCGATGTCTTTTTCGATGACCCACGGAACTATTAGATTGATAAATTGATTTAACATGGAGAAATTTCAAAACAGGACGCGGTCCAAAAGCTTTGCTAAGTTCCGCACACACGAGCGAATCAAATCGGTGCGTGGATTCGTACAGTTCCATAAAGAAGCTAAGTCGCGAAAAGCGCCCCACAAACGTGCATGTGGATCACTCAAGGTCTGCATAATAAAACATACGAGCAACACGTATCAAGATGTATCATATAATTTATGGATTGAAATTTCTAATGAATAAAAAAGTTCTCCCACGAATGCGTGACATGCGTCTAATATTCTCTCGAATTAAATAAAGATTTTAAATGGCATAGACGACTTTATGTAGGTCCGTTGTTGGCCACGGCCCAGACATGTGGTTCAAGGATGTTTTACAACACCAATAATTAATAAACCTGGTTTTATTCCCACAGCTTAGAGCACGAGTAAATTGGCGTTGAGAGTGGGGCGACTGGAAGAGCCAGATCCACTTTAAGCGAAAAACGCGAGTGACTCTTGCTAACGATGTCGCCGAGACTGCTCCAATCGCTTTTTAACCATAGCACTCCATTAAAACACTTCATATTTGCATTGCTGTTGAAATGTGGGCAACGTACCATGGCGGATATTCAGGAGTAAATGATGCCTTTCGATAGATATGATTCGAACGCTCTGTTTTCTTTTGATTTCGGCCTCATTAGTGTTCTAAATACGGTGAAGCAACTTTGCAGTGCCTTCTGACGAAATTAACCATACAGATGTCCTTCCGTCAGTGCCATCCTTCTTAGGGTGAGAAATGCCGCCACTTGATCGCGGTGGTAAGCTCGAGGCGGCAGTGTTGTTTGTTTTGCTCACATGCACATGCACAGACTACAGCTAGTTACTGACGGTGCTTGTTATACTTGTGGAATGGGCCAGTGCCATTTATGTTCTTTTTTTTTAATTTTCCCCGTAATAAATACTGTACTCTTAGCGAAATAGGTCCAAATATGCGCAAGTGCGTGTACATCTTCGACGCAAAACTTTCTTGCAGGCTTTTACGGTCGATCGCCAGAGTCATAGAGAGAAACTCTACTTTCATTTTCTTCTAGACTAGTCACACCTTTCTTTTCTTTCCCTACAGCAGCGAGCAAAAATTGACGCATGAATAGCGCGCCGAATCACACAGCCTCCGCGTTCATGTTTATTTCCTGAGAGCCAAGAAATGTTATGGCGACAAACACCTTTAAATGTAATCTTCGAATGACGTCACCAAGGAGTTGTTGTCCTCATGAATCACCTACCGCAATGTCCTCCAGATCGGTTATTTATACATAGTGTTCACAGGACATCACATCCGCCGCTTTCACCCTCCCTAGTCATTCACGCTCGCCTTCCCTGGGTACTTCCCTGCTTCCCCAAGCCCTCTCTCCTTTTTTTTCTCTAACAATAAACGTTTGTCAATCAATCAACCCCCGGGTACCTAGCGGCCGCAGTTCACGTGCTGAGGCCAACTAGGCATGCCGGTCCATGCCTAATGACGGAAGTGACGAATGCCGCGGCTCGGTGACGCGCGTGCGCACCGTGTATCAATGGACAGACAGCATAAACTTTGAGGGGAGTTGCACTGCTCGAGCTCGTAAGTTCTCCTTTCGTCACGACGAGCGTTCTTGAAGATATACAAAGGGGAAGCGTAAAAATACGACATATCCCAAGCAATGTGGGAATCGATGTCATGTGAAGTAGTCAGCGAGTGAACCGCCTTCGCCGAATTTCTTGGCATTTAGGCAAGTGGTACGAGTAGGACCAACGTCTTTGTGCAAATTTAGTGGTTGCGTGCGCAACGTGTCCTTGCAAGTCACGTCCACAGCACTGTGGCGACCCTCGCCACGGTGGTATTATGGCTACGGCAGTGGGCTGCTGACCCGAAGGTCGCGTGTTCGAATCCCTGCCGCAGCGGCTGCATTTCGATGGAGGCGCAATGTTGGGGCTCGTGTATTGTACGATATCAGTGCACGTTAGGAGACCCCCGGTGGTCGAAATTTCGGGATCCCCACATTACGGCGTCTCTCATAAGACAATCATGTCTGATTCCGAGACGTAAAATTCCAGAAATCATTATCAGCCAAGCACTGAGGCGACAAGGATAGCTCGTGGTACGACGTAACTTGGGCACGCACATTAGTGCACAGACGTCTGTGGTGTAAAATAGAAATGCACGCTACCGTGCGCTCATGCGCATACCATAAGCGTCATTAGCTGTCGCATACCTACCTAAGGGTCGACGAAAGCTGGACAAAAGCATGCTGACTGGTAGTAGTACACTTGCATAGTTCGTTGCGGTTACGATAACAGTCGTTAACAGCACTGCGGTTGGAGTTGTTAACCCAAACTCTAAAGGTGAACATTTGACAGAGATCTGTCTGGTTGGGACGAAATTAAAGGTGAAAACAGGGGGACACCAACCAAATTATAATCATTTTGTATTCCCTACGTTCAGGGTACCAGCGAAGCGCTCGCACGTGTGCTGTCTGAGCAGGGAATATGAGTAGCACACAAGCCAATTTCCACGCTTGGCCGTTTCTTTCCGCGCCCGAAAGACAGGCTGCCGAGGGAGAGAGCGCAAGGTGTGATTTACTCCATTCCTTGTTCAGATTGCGGCGCGTCCTACGTGGGAGAGACCAAGAACTTCCCAGAGAGGCTACGACAGCACAGGAACGATGTCCGCAAGTTCGACAGACAAAGGAGTGCATTAGCTGAACACAGCGAGGTGCACGACCACCGCATCGGTTTTGACAACTCCCGCGTCCTCGACTTGGAAACCAGTTTTCACAAGCGGCTCTTTGTGGAATCATGGCACATTCAGGCGACACCTGGAAACGTGAACCGGTCTGCAGGTGCAATGCCAAGTGTCTATTTTAGTGGACTCCGGCACCTGATTCAACATTAGCATGACCCCTCGGCTTGAAGAACCGGAAAAAAAGAGAAAGTGAGAAAGGAAGGAAGAGAGAAGACAGAAGGCCTTATAAGCACTGCTGCTGTCTGGTGCCCTCCAGTCACCCCTGAAGAAGGGTCCGAGTGGGACCCGAAACGTCGGGTTTCTTCATGTTTAGAAGTAAATTTTACTTTTAAATGATTATAATTTGGTTGGTGTCCCCATGTTTTCACCTTTAACCCAAACTCTAACCGCTGCTGACGTTAGAAAAGCACACCCGGAACGGCTGATTCAGTGATTTTATTTTGCCATATGTAACGCTTGTTAGAGGAGCCGCCGTGTTCTAGCGGCAGCGTGATTGCTTGACACCTTGGGGACCCAGGTTCGATACTTACTCACCCGACGCACGGTAGGTCGTTACAGAACGCGTGTCTTTGTCTGTGTGCTTCTAATATGCACGCTTTAATTGCAGGCTATGGTGTGCATTTTTCTTTTGTTTGACCCATGCAAAGTGAGTTCTGATAAAATCTTCAATGCATATTTTGAATTGTCTTGATTAACGTGAGCGGTAATGTTAACATTCAGTCTCCTGTGGTGCATACCCGCCTACTTGAGGCTGAGCGTTACGGGTATGAGCCACACGTGGTCCTCTTAACGTTATTCGTGACGTACATGATGAGTGTGTAATGTTAGTGACGTGTTTAACATTTTTTTTTGTATGTTCGTCGACGATTCGTACCGTATCGTCCAGGGTTTGGTGCGTACCATGCGAACGAGACGACCAGGAGAGCACTGAGACGTGGGCCGCTGGATAGACAGATAAAGATATACGGTGTTGTTGCTTGTTGTTTTGTGGGGTTTTACGTCCCAAAACCAGCTCTGATTATGAGAGACGCCGTAGTGGAGGGCGCCGTAAATTTCGACCACCTGGGGTTCTTTAACGTGCACTGACATCTCACAGCACACGGGCCTCAAGAATTCGCCTCAATCGAAATGCAGCCGCCGAGGCCGGGATTCGATCCCGCGACCCTCGGATCAGCAGCCGAGTACCATAGCCACTAGACCACCGCCTCGGGGCTTAAAGATATACGGTCAAAGTCGCTCAAGTTCAGCAAGAAATGCATCACACTTAAAAGGAACAAGAAGCTACGCAAGCGCCTACCGTGATCTTGATCATTTTCTTTTTTATTTTCTACAGTCGTGACTCCAGAGTCATTGCGAGAACGTCGCGGCGCACCACGGCGACCACGTTAACTACGCCCTCGAATCAGCCAATGGTAGTTCTTCCTCGTCATACGTAGTGTGTGACAGTCTGTTTACGTGATTTGTTGAAAGAAAAGCGGGCGCTCTGCAGCTGCACCTTGTGACCATATCTGTGTCGTGAAACCTGGTGCGTGCACTTAGATGATACTTGTACTGATCTGTCCACAGGAGTGTCCACGATCGATTGGTAGCGTTTTTTCGCTATGTTCAAAGAGTGTAGTAGGCCTCTTTAAAGACCAGTCTAATACGACTCTACAGAAGATTGCTTGCTCAACCCCATCGCACGGGATGTTCTTGCATCAGCACTTAAGTTGCATGGGCGGACAGGGTGTACATCTCAGGATTGTTCAAGTAAAAGTAATATACATTACTTCCCTAAACACCAGGTGTGTAACATCCCATTGCAGTTGCCCCCAATCTCCTTTCATTCCGGATGCCGCGTTTGACTTAATTATTGATTTGTGGGGTTTAACGTCCCAAAACCAGCTCTGATTATGAGAGACGCCGTAGTGGAGGTTTCCGGAAATTTCGACCACCTGGGGTTCTTTAACGTGCACTGACATCGCACAGCACACGGGCCTCAACATTTCGCCTCCATCGAAATGCAGCCGCCGCGGCCGGGATTCGATCCCGCGACACCTCGGATCAGCAGCCGAGTACCGTAGCTACTAGACCACCGTGGCGGGGCGCGTTTGACTTAAGCTTATCCGTTTTACATAAAGGGGCGCCTCCATTTCGCTTCACGTTACGACTGATCATTTCAACTTATCCTTCCAGTTTTAACAGTCACTATGTAATTCAGATGTGTTGGCGTAGGCTCTGAAAATAGGGTAATTGTGGAATCCCGATAAACGTGCCTCGCTGTAGGAGAAGCTGTACCCTTTCCGAGAGCCGCTTGAGAGAGCACTGGCTCTGACAACTGGTTCGAGCTGCGAGACAGCGAACATTACCAGCTGTCTTCTCATGTTCCCGAAGACGTGCAAAGCTTCAAGGAAAAGGAATCTCGTTACCGAAAACAAGGAGTCCTCATCGAATGAAAGGCCCAAGGCCGGCCACTGAATTCGTTCGTCGCGCGAAGTCAGATAGGTGCGATGACAGGGCAGTATCCCAAAATAAACAACCATACGCACGTCATGCTGTGAATGAATGGGGGTCGCTAGGAGGCGCTGATTTCGCCTTCCGACGTTGCGCCGCATAGAAAACACGCGACGCTGGTTCCTGGCGGTGACAAATACAGCGGCCTCGGCTTATCTCAGACAGAACTGTCCCGACGCGTTCATTAATGGGGGTCCCGCGCTCGAGTCAGCTGTCAGCTGTGTTGTCTCTCGCGAACACGCACTGTCGTCAGCATTCGGACGAGATTAGCTGAGAGAAAGTGCTTTGGTGACGACGCTCTGTCGGCAGCGACTAGATGTAAATCTTTCCTTACGAAGAGTGCGTTGGATTGGATATTACCTTTCTTGTTTTTGTTTTCGTATTGGTACGCGAGAAAAACAGGTTCCAAACAAATACAGTGCGTGAAACACATGAATGCACTGTTCATGTGGTCCTTTAATCAAACACACTGCACACTGAGCTCGCAGAATGCTAAGAAAAGTCAAATCAAGTCAAGTTCGTGTGTATAACAAGCTACTGTAAGGCTATCGAAGCACATCTTTGTTTACAGGGGCACTACCATGGTCCAAGTGTTTCTCATTGGAATAATCGAACTTGTTGTTTAAATGGGCTCGAGAATCAATTTTTTTTGTTTTCCTTTTATATATGAATGATATTACAGAGGTTCAGTGTACACCTGAAATTAAAATATTTGATGACGATACAAGTCTATTTTTCACAGGCTCCACCATTCAGCAAGTGGAAGCTTCAACAAATCGATACCTCACGAAACTTTCTGGTTGGCTAACAAGAAAAAAAGCTAAAAGTGAATACGCAAAAAACTAAATTTATCATGTTTAGACCTATAAACAAGTGCATCAATCATAATATAGCAATTTCCTTTAATGGTCAGCATTTCGAACAAGTAAGCACACAAAAGTTTCTGGGAGTTTCGTTTCATGAGCACTTCTCATGGACAAAGCATGTGAATAGTCTCTTAGCTGATGTAGCTCGTACTGTAGGATGCTTAAGTAAGATTGCTTGCCTTCTCCAACGTGGCTGTCTAAGACACTGTATTTACCTGATTTTATTCCAAACTTATATACGAAATGCTTGTATGGGGAACAACAACTAAATCAAATTATGATAGAATAATAATTTTACAAAAGCGCGGCCTTCGTATACTAGAAAAAAATAAAGGTCCTCCAGGGACCTCCATACTCGGTCACTTTGTCCTAAATATGAAATTTTATCTGTCCCGACAGTATACAATGTTAAACTAATGCAACACATTCATAACCATAAATTACAGATGCCTTCCCACGCAATATATCGACAAAATATGGCTTTAGGAATTCCGTCCGTAAAACCAAGAAAATACGCACAAACTATGGTAAACAGGCTATTGAATATAACATTGTGCAATTGTTAAACCTTCATGACTGGAATATTGATTTTACAATGAGAGCAAAACAATTTAAGCGTCACTATCAGTCATTTTTTCTTTCCACTAATGTCATATTATAGATCCACAAGTCTGTGCATTAAGGAATGTGTATTTGGTTACTACTCATTTTCTTATTTTATTTTTTGGCTGCTACAATGTATGTGGAACTTGTTTACATATGTGTGTAGACATATATGTGTTTACATACGTGTGTTTACATAGTTTACATGTGTATGTAATCATTGGTTACGTATGTTTGTGATTTTGTTTACATATATGTGCAATCGTATTAGTGATGTATATTCATTTAACTTTATTTACCTTATTTTACTATACGTAGTAATTGCTTGCATGTATATGTATGTAGAGATAAGCATATGTTTATGTATGCGGAACCTTTTGTATGTATAAAAAATTGTGTAAAACCTAGAAAACCCTTTGTCCCATATGAAATGTGTATTGTAGTAATGTATGCAAGCTGTACTAGTGATCAGGGGGTCGAGACTTCGTCAGGCTTGTAGCCTTTAGTCCTTGCCTCCTGCACGGGAATCTTGTATTTCTACTGCAAATAAACCATGTTGACATGTTGACATTGACATATTGTGGGCACTCTGTGAGGAATGACCTACGGAAACAATAGGGATGTCACAGTATGTGGAGTTGGACGTTGTTCTTTTTCAACCGGTAGACAAAGCGGAGCATGTCGGAAACGTCCAATAACACTACTTTTCAGCAGCTTTGTACTTACCCTTCTCTTAGATACTCACAAAGAATGTTTTAAGTGCGTAACGCGTTATGTGCTCGCCTTGTCGATGACCGTCTGCTCCTGTCGCGTGCTCCTGATTCCGGCCGATAGCCGCGACGTGCCAGAAAAGGCGCCACCGCGTCTTAGAGCGCGCGATTCCTCCTCCCACGGCATTTCTCAGGCGCACAGCGAGAATCGCTGGGTTGCGCGCGTTACGCACTTTCTCGGGTTTCACAGCATTGGGGCTGTTTACATGTCCACTCTCTCACACACTGGCGCCGGTGGCGGTCACTCCCTTGTACTACGCTTCTCTCGGGCTGACTGCTGACGCCGACGAAGATGTGGCGACGGGAAATTTTTTGTTCTTTTTCGAAAAGAGCTTTGTCAGGTGGGCACAGATTTGGCCGCTGGTTCTGAAGACAACACCAAGCTTCTGTGAAGAGCTTATTTTGGCATATATAAGCCAGAATCCTTAGAAGCCAGAATATTCCGTAGACTTGACTCGTAATGACGTGTATACTGCTGGGAGGTAAATAGTCACGGCGGTTTAACTTCGGTGTTTTTACATGTTCCTACATTTATTATTGTGGAATTGTGGCTAGAAATAACAAAAAAAATGCCGTAGTGCCTCATTTTAGGTTTTCATGATATGTTACTGATTATAGCAGTGTTGTCACAGGATAAAAAGTGACGTTAATTTTTCTTGAAATCTCTATGACGAGGTCCAAATAATTTACGTTGACCAAATGGCCTAGTGATTACCGCATGTCGTACCAGGTTTAAGGATGCTTAGAATAAGTGCACAATGCACGTTTAAGGTGGCGGAAGTTAATGTGAACACAGTACAGCTGCAAAGCCGATGTAATGTTCGTGCACGAGCACTCTTGCTATGGACTGTGCCGTCAATCCCTGGCGACTCAACGTTTGCTTGCCCGCAATATGCCTGTGCTAGTGGGGAAGCTAACTTTGTCATATGATGGTGTGTGTGTGTGTGTCACAGGGCGCATCACACGGAACAAATCATCATATGTATGCCCAAGAATACTAATTTCAAAGACATACTAATGCCTTTTATGTACGTGATTATGCTACAAAGCATGAAATCCTTATTCAAGATTCTCATTTGAAAGAATAGCGACGCGAGTTGCTTCGTTGGTAAATCGACTACCTTTCTTGCAGCGTCAGGTTACTTGCTACATAGTAAAGCTATTTCACACGCTTATTTTACAACATTCTTTAGTAACACCAACAGATTGTCTGGGTCGTTAGACCCATTGAGTGTTCTATAGGCACCTGCCGCGGTGGTGTAGTGGCTATGGCGCTTGACTGCAGACCCGAAGGTCGCAGGGTGGAATCCCAGCCGTGTTTCGAGGGAGACGAAATGCTAGAGGCCCGCATGCTGTGCGATGTCAGTGCAAGTGAAAGATCCCCAGGTGGTGTAAGTCTTTTGAAGCCCTTCCCTACGGCGTCTCTTATAGTCACGTGGTGGTTTTGGGACAAAATACCGCAGATGTCATTATCATTAAGTAGTTTTTATATACGTCGACAGAAATCGAGATTATACTGCAGTCTAATGATCTTGTCCCCTTACCATAGCTTGATATCACCCTCTCGCTGTACAGGCTTATTTGAGGTTCCTTTGCAAACTGCGTATTTGTGGACGTTCATAGTTTTTGTTTTGATTCTTTAAATAGTGCTTCGAAGTACGTATTATGACGAAGGAATCCTGACTTTGTCACCAACTGCGTTTGCTATCAGGCGTTACAAGTTTTGTTTGCATTAGACTAATACGCGCATTCTACTGCACGTTCAAATGTCAAAATTACAAATGCAGTGAATGCACCACGATCAGAATTACTTCCTGCCCGTCGCAATTTTAACACCTCACTGTCCTAAAAGAGAGAGAGAGAGAGAGAAAGACCGTATATATAGAGCAGCGCAATCTGTATGCACAGACAACATTTATGCTGGTACGCTGCCCGGCGGAAGACATTACCACTGCATTACGAAAATAACCGCGGCACTCCGGAGCCGTGCTCCCGAAACAGATGTTCGTTATCCAGAACACGGTCCCGAGAACCTTCGACGTGCCAGTACATACGGCCGGCCCGAACGAACTCCCGTGTCTTCTCATTCACTGCTGTTCTCATCTCCCACCATCGTATTAAGCGGAAGTCCACTGAAGGGAGAGTGTTGCATCTTCTAGAACAGCAAAGATGGCGGCGGGGGATGAGATAGGAGGCGCAGCGGAAGGTGAGGCTACGGCGGAGGTAAGAGGGAGGCAAATGGGCGGCAGCACAGTGACACCGTTTCCGCAGAGAAATTGCCCAGACAACGAGCGGGCGTGCGAGCGAATGAGGAAAGAAGGAAAGGGGGGTATATGAGAAAGTAGGGAGCTTGGATGGGGGGGGGGGGGGGAGGGGAGGACGCACACAACGGCCAAGCGCTCTCGGTATAGTAGCGTATACGGATACGAAGCTGCGCCGAATGCTGCGGCTCGGTTCGGGCACCACCAAGAAAGCCATTTTCCCCAAACTTCCCAAGAGGCATCGGTGCGAGGGTGAGAGGGAAGACCTGCTGGAAAGTGGGACTGCATGGCCATTCCCGGGAACCGTCGGGAAATCGGGTGCCGTTGTAGGAGGCTGCGCCTAATTTACTCGCCGCTTACTTTGCTTTGTTCGAAGGCCAGGGACTCCGCGCGATGCCGACGTCCGAACAGCCGCCGTTAGGCACTGGCACGGTGGCATTGGTTACGAGCTGCCCATCTGGACTGTCCCTTCTATTGCGGACTTGGTTGTTTTTTTTTTTTTTTTTTTGTTCCTGCTGTAGCTGGTGGCGTGGTCGGTGTCTGTCTTGCGCCATGCCCGAACCGGTGTTGTCCAGCGCTGATGAGGGTTTTTTTTTTCTTCTATTTCCACCTGATGGGAAACTCCTCGCTCTTATTATGTTCATTTCTGGTTACTTTTCTCGTTCTTCAACCGAGACTAACCCTTCGCTTAATTGCTTCCCATGCTTCAATGCACAGAGACCAGTGTTCATTAGGGCCGTTCGCTCGCGTTTCCCAATTCCCTACTGTCTGAAAATGAAGCGATGGAAACCATTGAGTCGCTGCCTGTTCTTGGCGCCCGAGTTTTACGATATTTAGCATTTTCTGCCGGTGTAGCATTTGCCATTGCCCATATGTTAGCTGCCTCGGAATTGGGGTGTGCAAGGATGTGTGTAAGGATGTGTGCAATTTTACGGAGCGTATGCCACTTATCTCCTTTAAGGTCCGGGAAAATTTACGGCAGGACATGAGCGGAGTGTTCTCTGGGCCACATCAGTCTTCTTTATATGTTGCGTCGTCATTATACTTAGTAAGGTGCCAAGTGTGCTGCGGTAGGGCAATGGATGGTCAAGCCCATGAGCTCGAAGATACGCTAATAGGCAATTATTCATAAAGTGTAAGCTCGCACGAAGCATAAGAAATCATCCTGAAGTTCATTTTTTTTAGTGTTCAGTGATCTGACACACAAGCACAACGCACCGAGAGCATAATGGAAAAGGACCCGTAATACCACTTTCTAATTCTTAGGAACAACTCAATTTAATCCGCGATGCACTAGTAGGTTGTCGCAGTTTAGCGTAGTGATAGCATTCGTTATCAACAAGAAGATAAAAGAAGGAAATGCAGAGCGCGACCAAGGACATATATATGGTCGGTTGTCTTACAGTGGGACGTGGTAGAGGTGACCACAAAAGTGGAATGAAAAGAAAAAGAAAAAGCTCGACAAATGCACAGTCCAACTGGTGTTCACAGTACGAGGGTTCACTTGTCAGAATAATGGTCATTTGTGCAGCTTTGTCGTTCGCGAGAACTGCAGTACCACATTCATCGCCCTTGTTTAGACGGCTTTGGAGTTAGGTATTCCGAAAATGTCTTCTTATGGCAATGATATGTCGTCACTATGCTCTAGCACTGGTTCAGGCGTTCGCTTCTGAAGTAGTGGCGGTCATGACGGTGGCGATGTTGCAGCAGGCGGCGTTAGGCCGGCAAACGTTGCCGGCAATGGTTCCGCGTCTCAGCCTTGAATGAGTTGATATTAGGGGATATGCCTCCAGTGCCTACAGGCTCCGTGTACCGCAAGAAGGCAATAAGTAGCCGTTGCACCATCTCCTGATTATCACACTGCTTAACTCGCCAATTCCAGTATGTGCTCGATACGCGTGTCATGCAGCCAAGCAGACCCCCGAAACAGCTAGACACCATCCCGGAAAGTTCCCGCGCATACAGACGCGGCCTGCGCGAAGCGGTGATTTCGATTAAGGTGGATTTACAGAAGATGGTGATGCTCCGTCACCCAGAAAAAACAACAACAACAAGTACGTGTGTTATCTGCAATTATGTATATCACAAACAGTGTCTTTTGCTGGAGTGGTGGACCCGCTTCCAAAGTTAACAATACAGGCAACGAACAACAGACAGCAATGAATTCCGGATAAACACTGGGGCCTCTGGCAGTCACCAGCAATGTTTTTTAATGTATTTTTTTGGTTTTGCTTCATTTACCTGTGTCCATAATAGTGAGACAAAAATGTCTGTATTTACCCATTTCATCCCCCAATATCGCCGTTCAAAGTTCGAACTGCGGCTTTCTATATTAATGGGGCAGAATTTCATGGCAAAAGATTCGTCGCCGAAAATGTCATCCACAATAACGGGTCCACATTAACGAGACATGACTGCATAAGCATTTCTTGCTTCCCTGTTTCCGTGTCTTCTTCCTTTTATTTTTTTGCGCTCTTACGAACTTCAAGAGGAACAATAAAAACAATGTTTTTTTTTTCGGACCACACTGGGTTAATTTCATTCCGTTGTGCGGCCGAATCTACATAATTTGAACTGCATTTTATCAAGTGGGTATCGTAAAATGCGAGATGGCCGCACGTTCCGTTCGATCTCGTCGTATCTTTAACCGCACAATATTTTCTTAAGAACGTCATGCTCAGCCCGCCTGTTTAATTTGCGAGAAAGCAGCCAGATGAGTGTGATTGCGCATAGAAAAATCGGCTTCAGTGGTGCGCCTCCCAGTTAACCTTTTCTCCTAACTCGTTTTGCTGTCAGCCAGAACACAGCCCGCATTCTCGTCCAAACTTTCCGACTGCACATTTTTATTCTCTGTGATAGTGATAGGGCGATAGAACAGAGCAGACGTGTGCCCTCGTTGCACTGCTGTGTGCATTGCTGCGCACATTTTTTGGAGGCCTACGCGAACATCTTATTTGCCTTTTAAAGCTGGAGGTAAAAAGGGGAGATGGAATAATGGAAAGAAAACGACACCAGCCAGGATATCTTTTCACAGTGCATGAAGAGGATTACGTTGAATTGAGTTCAACTAATAGTGGTAGTCCTGGTAAGCCCACGTTACACAGACAACCATCCAATTTGCACAGCCACGTGTATACCCGGAACGCTTTGCCGAGTGCCGAGCAATACAGCATAGGACAGTTCCTGCTGACTGCTTCTTATGACAGCGACTCCCGCAATGCATGGGATATGCCAGACTTTCTTTTTTTTTCTTGCTCCTAACGCCACGTGTTTTATTTGCCTTTTTCGATAAATGTTGAGTTTCAGAAGCAGAGTTGTTTCCTTGCTTTCAGCAGTAGAGGTTATCATGCTTCAATAAAAAGACATGAATAGCTGTGTCCAATAAACAAAGTAAAAAAATAGGCATGTTAAGCCAAAAGCAAGGTACCTCAATATGAAGAAAGTTGGTGGTGCTTTGAATGCACCATGCGGCTGTATATGTTGTTCAAGAGAATTTCTTCTTTCTGTTTTGTGAAAGTGAATATTGAATAGAGAGGTTCCGTATGCGAGGGAAAGAATACACAGAGAAATAGCCCGAGTGTTGGAGAAATGATGGAAAGCTAGTGTAGCTGTATTAAGCGAACCTGTCGTTATTAACGCGGCTTCACAGGAACACAAATCTCGCATTTGTTTGATTTTTACAATTAAATTCTACTTTAGTAGGTTTACTGATGAGTAAGGACATGGCGCTGACCGCATCAAATTTTGCGCATCAGGCCACGCAAGTGCATATCTTGTACGCCTGAGTAACTTTGTTGTCGTTTCTCTTTCAATCATATATTGTATCTTATACGTCGTGTATAGGTACGGATTAATTATATTCCTTCTTTTTTTGTTCCGCAGGTAAGCCTCGGCAGTGGTTTTCAGCAACTCAACAAAAAGAACCTATGTTGCACTCGGTGAGTTTGGTAAAACACGAGTAGTACTGTACTGGTAAAACACAAGTAGGCTTTGCCCACGATTCGTACAAAAGCAGGCCACGTTATGCTTTTTTTGCTATGAGCCGGCAATCGAAAAAATTAAATTGTGTCATAGTTATTGCGTTTACTGTACTCTGAGGTATCGACGGTGAGTCCATAGAAACACCCAAGCACAGAGAAACACGCGCATGGACACCCGTACATGGAAGTGCCCGTACGCGCACACACAAAAGCCCACAGGTGCACGCACACAAGAAAACGCAACGTAATCTTCATAATCTGCCTTACCATATAGATAACCTCAGGTCACGCTTCACATATGTGTCGAAGCGCACGCTAAAGTCACTGAAACACGTAGGAAGCGGTGATTATAATTAAAAAAATAACAAGGGCGTAGGAAATATGCATTCAAGTAGAGCTTCCGTTTCTAGAAATGTAACTTATGTCAATATTTTTTCGTCTTTAACAGAAAGTGAATTGTGACTTCATATGTCGGTAATGCTCGCGAGAATTCTTATTCCGACAGAATAGACTACAAATGAGCGGTGATTTTGATATAAGGATAAATCATCCTCATGTGCACGTATGATCAGTGACCTTTGGAACTATTCGAGTCTTGTGCTAGTTTACTCTTTGTAAGTTGCCAGGCGTTCCACGAAGAAAACACAAGAGGCAAAAAAATAAGAGAAAGAAAAAAAAGCGTGATGAGATTCCACCCTGTGCAGCCAGCTCCGCACGCAGGAGTTGACGGGCTACCAACTCGAGCCCCGAGGCTCCCGTAACAATAGAACAGCTAACACGAAAATATATTCGCTGCTTTATTTAAGAGATAAGCCCTCAGCAGCGGGCCCTAATGTCGTGATTACGGCGAGCCGCCAAGGAGATAAAAGGCCTTGGAAAAGCGTTGAATCCAAGTGATGGAACGACGCGCCACCGGCGTGTTAAGCCTTATACAATCTTTCTCCTACGGCGTCAATAGTGCACGCGCGGAGGAGGAGCAATCAGAAAAGCTCGACGAGCTCGACAAGTGGGTCGTAAAATGAGAAAGCAATATCACCCGCTCTTTGGGCCAGCAGCGAAAGAAAAGAAGAAAGCAGAGAACCTTACGAGAGTGTTGTTAAAAAAAAAAGAAAGAATGAAGGCGGGTACAATCAAGAAAGAAGGTAATCGAAGTAGGTTTCGGGTTACTTGGAAAAACGGGAAGAAGCTGATGAAGACGACGCTCCAAGGGACGCAGTTCGAACGAAGGAACGCTGGTGTGAAGTGCGGGAGGCTCATTCGGTGGCGAAATCGAACTGGATATCAGCCATTGTGCGGCCTTGTACGGAAGTGGGTCATGAATCAACTCTATGTGTACGGGACGTCAGCTGCCGATGGATCTTCGTCGTGAAAGTTGGATGCGCTTCGCGCATGGATTGCGAATTTTCGGTCGAATGAAATCAGTCGAAGAGAGTATAAACTCATGACGGCGAGCTCTCGTCATCAGTGCGTGCCCTTATTCCACTTCTATTAAAGACGCTTCGAGATTTTCGCTTGAGGTAAATGCAGTCTATTGGATTGAAATACCAAAGAAAGACATCCCACAGTAAAACGGAAAAAAGCCTATTAAATTGCACAGTAAGTGCGTGTTTTCTTGAGACAAGTGAGAGGTCACTTCGCGTTCGGCTCAACTTGTAACTATTGCTATGCATTATGGACATTAAGGTATACTTTTGTTTTTGATGGCAGAAGCTGTCAGATAGCGGGTCATATTCGAAATGTTCGTACAGCAAGAAGTTTTCTTAAAGCGTTCCTACCATGCCTTAACTTGACAAAGAGAACCCAACAAGTGTTTCGCACTCCATAAGAAAGTTTAAGCGTGTGTCCACGTTAAAAAATAATAAAGAAGCGACAACTGAGCAACGATAAAGAAGCCAGCAAGCTGTCGTTATAATGCATGCGGGCTCATGAATCGGGCTTCGCTTCGACTGGGATTCAGATTATTTAGTTTTTTTTTTCAGTGCGCGGACGTAGAAATGTCAGAGGGCACTCTTTACTCAGTGGAACGTGACTGTACATAATGGAGCAATACGAGCAAGTGGAGGCGTGATTACAGTGAATATATATAGACTCTGACGAAACTGCTCAGAGCGTTTGCTAATTAAGCTAACAAAAGGGCACAGTGAGCTCCGAGAATGAAGCGACAGCTGCAAAAGAACAAAAAATAAACAGAATAAAAAGTGACTGTCTGAACAAGTGGAACGGCAACTGCCGTAAGAATCACACTGATTGATTTGAAACAGAATTACGCCTCGAATAAGATGCGGCGAACATTTTGTGAACTAACGAAAAAAATGAGACGACGACATAAGCACAGCGGAATAAGGCGCAGATAAGGAAATTCTCACATAGTCAATCAGTCGAACACAAAGAAAAGAGGGTTACTATGGAGAGGAAACAATGATACTCGAAGACGGCCATTTGAATCGTGAAGTTCGATACGCTTCAAATGTTACCGCCCACCACGTGTTTCGCAATTACTTTATATCCAGAGCGAAGCTTCGAAACCTGTACTACATGCAAATGAGCAAATAAGGTTACAGTGCAGCCAAGTTGATTGATAACGCTAACTGTGCTTCGCCGGAAATTAAAGAAAAAGCGAAATGATAAACAAGCGCCCTAGCTTTCAAATTAGCGTGAATAAAGTATTAGAGAAAGCGCCATCAAAGTGCAGCAAAAATTATCACTTCTAACGCTTTATCTGTTACAATCAATACGAGGTTCCAGGATAGCCGACTCTGGATTGGGTTCAAACACACCATCGTAATGACGCTGGAATGAATAGCAGTGCCGAGGAAAAAGCAGAAAATGTGCTTCTTAAAAAAAAAAAAACAGGAAAGGAGGCCATCGATAGAACACATACACCGTCGTTTGTATTCGCCTCTAACGTTAAATACCCGGGCCGTTGCAGTCGAACGCAAATTAGAACATTACAGCCCTGCTCGTAATCTTTCCCGCGCGAATCGTTTCCTCGATGAATTTTCGAGCACGTTTTGTATGTTTCACTGCGAGGCTGATTAAGTATTCGCGTATTTGCCTAGTGTGCTCGATATACTTGACTACCGTACCCCATCCCCCACAGCCCCTCTTAACCCCCACCTTCTCCCATCTTAATTGTGATTCTTCATGGTCTTTGCATTAATGTATTGTACAAAGTGTATAGAGCGTTCTACCATGGAGCCATACTCTAGTAAGAGGGTGAGGTTCCCTAAAGCGGTGTAAATGCGGATTTTTTTCGTCGTCCACCTCCATTTACCACACTTTGTACACGTGCATGCAAATGGAAACAAATAAATTAAATCAAATCAAAATTCTGTCGTTGCCCATTTTTTTTAACAATGAAACCGTTCTTGTTCAGTCATGCGGCATTGTCGAGTTGCTTGGTGTTGCGCGAGAACGAAAGGTCGACCAGCCCTTGCCCTCGGGCCCCCACTACATGTCAATGGTTGTGCGAAGTCCAATGTGCAGCATTTGCGCACGCACTTCTTTCATGTTTTGCACTCGACCCAACAGTTGCCCTCGAAAAGGTTTAGAAAAGGTTTTGGTCGAAGTTGCAGGTTCGATCGCCGTAGCCGCGGCTGCATTTCCACTGGGCGAAATGCAAAGAAAGAAAGAAAGAAAGAAAGAAAGAAAGAAAGAAAGAAAGAAAGAAAGAAAGAAAGAAAGAAAGAAAGAAAGAAAGAAAGAAAGAAAGAAAGAAAGAAAGAAAGAAAGAAAGTGCGTGAGGGCCTGGCGAAGGATCAGATACGGTGAGTAGATAAGGATGTAGGGTTGAGCATGGAGACAACACCAGTTTATCAAGGAGAATGTATAACTAACACGACAGGTAACTGGTAGTTACCTCACGACCAAAGATAAGAGATTGCCTTTGCTGCTCGGATGGTTCTCATGCCGGGGAACTCGCTTTAATTTTTTAAAATTTGATCGACTCAAAAACACGAGTAAAAAAACTGGCGCCCTTTGTGTAAATATGAAAGGACTGGTTCAAATTGCCCCATGTAAAGTTAAAAAAAGAACACCTAAACTGGCTGAGCACGGCTCTTCGAAGCCTGTTTGCTCAAATGGCGGCAGACTGCTTCTTTTCCAGGTAGAAATAAATATAGAACTGTCGAGAAAAGCGCTTTTGTAAAGCGAACATCTGCGTCGTTTCTTTCTTTCCTCTTTCTTTCTTGAAAAGAAAAAAATAATAATTGTTAAAGAACACCCCGATTTCTTGCTTGCAATTCTTTTGCGAATGTGCATGACAGCTAAAATGAATTAGACTCTCAGATGTTTGTAGGTGTGCGCAAATTTGTGTCTGCTTTTATCTTGAGGCACTTACTGGAGAAGTTTTATATTAAAAACCCATGCTTCAATCAACTTTCCAAACGAGAAGGACCCTTCCTAGGGTGTCGGAAAGGCCCCAGCAAAGTGCTACGAGAAAGGGAATTTCAGTTCTTGGAATTTTGGGATAAGATTCATCGTAGATTCCCGTTACGTCGCAGGAGTTGCGCGTATGCGTGGTGTTTGTAAAAAGAAAAGCAAACAAAAAAAAAACGGAACTCAGAGGCCATCGCGAAGAACAGCATTAACTATAACAACCAAATAAAAAAATAAAAAAAAACAAATATGGTGTAATCTATGCAACAAGTAGTATTAGTAGTAGCAATCATCTCCTCTTTAAATAAATAAATAAATAAATAAATATAATTGCTTCATTAAAAGCTAACGCATAATAGCTTCCGAAATCATGTCAATGGGCCACAAGTTAAAGCGCAGGACCTGAGCAGTACTAAACTGAGACTGCAAGCCCTTGTACAAAGTAGGCAGTTCATATTTCCTTCGCGCTCGAATCCTACGTTTCACACGGGAAGTTACGAAGAAACGGACAAAATAGCGTAAAAGAGCGCGATTGTACTTTACAGAAGGCCGCGAAGGGGTTTAGGCTTAATTCACAGCCGGCCAGAATGCTGCTTAAAAACCTTTGAAATAATCCACCGGTCCCTTATCGCGTGCTAAGACGACTCGACGGCAAAACCCATTCCGCGTTGTCGTAAAGATCCTTTGGCTTGGGTTGCATTAATATATCTCCAAATTCATTAAACTTTACGTGAATGTAATTAGGCATAGAATATAAAGGTTATCATTCGGAGAGAGATTAAAAAAAGAAACTTCAAGGTTAACATCGAATCACCTGTGTCGCATACCCGCATACCACAGGCACTGTGGAGTATGAACCACACGTGATACGCGAATGTATTACCGTACATCGCGGCGTAAACGACATACATATCATGTTATCGATATCATGACCTCTCAGACATTTTAATCATGCATTCGCCCGCTGCCATGCTAACATTGGCATGTACCAGATTAGCAAGATGATCTTGCTGATGTCATCAAACTTATGGTGCTATTCATGCTGACGCCAACGACGATTCAGCTAAATTTATTAGCTGCGAAGTTTCCTGCCTATATTACTTATAGTTTGCTGTACGGCATATCCATGGAAGGAGATACAGAAAACAACAAAAAGTTAAAGAAGTTCTGAAAGGTGACGCGAGTTCAGATGAAGCAACGCGGACTTTGTACTAAAAATAAGTCACAAAGCGTAGATACGCTCTTCAAGAAAACGTTCCAAGGATTTTAATGTTTTCTGTGCGGGTAATTACAAACGACTGAGTCGGCTTCAAACTGCCCAGACCATTTGTCGCCGGTGTCTCGCATCTCCAGTTGACGCTATTTTTTGGCGTTGCGACACATGTCTCCCACGTAATCTTTTCTGTTCAGTATCGCGTTTAAAAAAAATGTGTGCTGCTTTATTATCACCGTAAGAGACACCAAATTTTTTTTGCAAGCTTTCTCGTCGCTACGATACTCTACAGCTCGTTTCTGTTTCACAAGCACACAAAAGAAGCTTGAGATGAGAACAGACCGACGCCAAGGTACGAGCAAATGTTTGGGGGTGTTTTGTTTTTTCTCAACCCGTCTTCCTAGTCTTCGTGCTATGCATTAAAAACGATGTTGTCTCAACGAATCCAACACCTCTAAGTGCAATACTGAAGATAATACAAAAAGTAAGCGCTTTCACTGCGTCCCTTCCCTCCATCACTTCTTTCCTTAGAAGGAGTAGGAGGCTATGTGGTGTTAATGGAAAGCGGCGTGCAGGAGGATAGTGTTTTCGTTTTATGTGAACGTGAAAGCCGTATTAAGAGCTTCTGGATGCTACTGTTTTTATAAGCGCAACATTATTTATTGCCCGCCAAAGGATACAAGGTGGTTCTCGTCTTACACACGTGTGCGTGTGTGTGTGTGTGTGTGTGTGTGTGTGTGTGTGTGTGTGTGTGTGTCTTTAAAGAGCAATAACCTGCAACCATCATCCTCAAAACATATACTCTATTTGCAAACAGACATCCTTGCGTGCTTTCATTGCACACTTTAGGTCAAGCTACACACACACACACACACACACACACACACACACACACGCGCGCGCGCGCGCGCGCGCACGCACGCACGCACGCACGCACAGAGAGAGAGAATGAAATAAACTGCACATGTCAGCCTTGCAGTCATAATGCGTCGTTCCGCCTAACGAACAAATGAAAACGCGTTACTTGTAATCAAATGAAGCAGTAAATACTTTTATACACGGCAATGCTTTCGAAAACAACAGAGAAAGATTTGTGATTTCGGGAGGATGTAAAATTACCACTGCCGCCATATTCTTACCAACGTAACAGCCCATATGCAAACCGGCTAAATTTCTGGCTTGTCGGAACGCATGACACTTAAGGTTTAATGTTCTTACACGCACATTTAGCCTGCTACCGATCATTTATTTTGCATCCGCATCGCGAAACCACGGATCAATGGCTCCGTTCAGAACTTTCTCGCATGAAAACCTGTTCATTGTTTAAAGGTGTCAAACCAGCTTCACTCACTGCTGCCAACGTACCAATCGCGCTTATGTTTGTTGGCATTTCCGTGGAACTCAACTGGAACAAATTGCACCTTTTGTTTGAAATAGTAAAAGGGGAGGTATACCACTTCTGCAAAAAGAAACCCTGGGAAGAAGATGGCAAAGGAAAAAAGTGAGAGGGGGTAACGGGTTGCGACAGCCGCTCTGTAACAAAGACGTCACCTCAGCAGCGATAGAAGAATGGGTTTCCAAACCGCAAAGGCATCAATAACCTCGCACACCAGCCTTGCTCATACGTGTTCGCTTCCGCCTAAAATATTGCAAATGCAAACATAAACAAGCCAAAACAACATTTGTTGTTCTGTTTTACGCAACGCACGAGAGAAAAAAAAAAAAACGCGGACGGGCACGCGTAAGTTTCCGTAAACGCGTCCCGCGGGAGCCATATTCATTCTCGTGCGCAGTGCTAAAAGAGAAATCGAAACACATATATTATTCTCGTATATAGTACTCTAACTTTCCTCTTAATTTTCCGCTTCTTTTTTTTTCCCCACCAAGAGCCACCATCCCCAACTCTCGCGTCGCTGTTTATTTCACTTCCTCCTCCCCCCCCCCCCCCCTCCTTTTTTTTTTTTTTTTTGCTTCGGTGAAACATTCGCAGCCTCGCACGTTCCTCCCATATTCGGCAGCTACTCTTTTTCTTGTTTTTCACCTTCGCTCATTTGAACGTATAACTTTGAAGCAGCAGCAGCGGCGGCGTCGCTTCTCTTCTCGCACCGACTCTCCCCCCTCAATTTGCCTGCCGGCTGCCTGCCTCCGCGGCCGCCGAAGCGCATTGAACTGGCAGCGATTTATCGGTAATCGATGCGACTCGCCCGTGGAGAGCAGTCGCCCCTGAGGCGGCGGCACGGAGAGCCGATCTCCTCCCACAGCAACAAGCTCTCGCTCGGCGTATACGTCACTTTTTTGCCTTCAACCCTTTCCAGTCCCTTTCGGTTTAAAAGCCTTGTTACGTATAACACCGATGTGCGGCGAAGGTGACGGGAGAGAAATGGGTCCGCCCGCAAAATGGAGGCGAGCCGGAACTAGTTTGCAGTGAATACAAAAAAAAAAAAAGGAGTTAAAAGCCGTACCTCTCTAAACCAGAATGCGAACGTGGAGAATACGGTGCTCGTTGGACTAGCCGCCAATACTGGTCGCCTGACAGCGCTGTCTTCTACAACGAATTTCCATTCTTACTTTTTTTCCCTTGCAGAGCAAGTGCCGTTGATTTGTGCTAACCACTTCTTTTTCTCTTTCATAGTGCTGTACTGGTTATGAATATAGCAGCGATTTCTGAGTAATCCAAAAGAAAGAAAAAAAAACGAAAGAGAAATAAAGGAAAGGAAGGAAAGAAAGAAAGAAAGAAAGAAAGAAAGAAAGAAGAAAGAAAGAAAGAAAGAAAGAAGAAGAAAGAAAGAAAGAAAGAAGGAGTTGTTGCTCTAATGCCGGTGATGAAGCAATTTGCAGTGGCTACGGGAGAGGCAACGGACAATACCGTGCGTATGGCGCTAGCCACTGCAGCAGCTATATATTACAACACCATTCTCAATGCCTCCACGTCGTAGGAGGCAAACGGCCCTTCGCAGAGTTAGGGTGCACCTAACGTAACCAGCGGCTATAGTTAGAACAGAGTCCTTTTTTTTGCGCAACCGTCTAGCCGAGAAGAGCGCGATGGATGAGAAAGATTGACGACATGTCGTCTAGGGCTCTCTTGGTCGGTGTAGAGTCATAATGAAACTTCGTCATGTTCTATCGGTAATGCTGGTGGTTGCAGCATTACGCTTTCACTGGTGATACCGAGAAAGGTCTTTTGTTTTTCAGTGAAAGGCGACTCAAGCTATTTAGCAATGAATAAGAAGCCAAAACAAATACAAAGTAGTCGCTTCACACAATGCGAGTATGAACTGGTTCGAAAGTCGAAAATTCCTTGGTGGGGTATGTTTCAGCAATACCAGTCAGTTGAGCAAATTTGGTAAAGTCTTGTGTATATTTCATAAAAAAAAAGACAACATGTGTATGATCCCCGTCATTCTTCAACAGCACACATCTATAGAAGAGTCTTAGAATACCACGAATATATTTTCTCAAGTTACCATGCGCATTTCCATACCGGCCCTGAAAAGTCCTTGCGTGCTGCAACAAAATGCGCATAAAAGGTCCTTATAGGTTCGTGAGTGTAGCGTATGCATGGGCGCACAGTCAGTTCGCGGTGACATCAAATGTAGACGAGAAGGCAGTAGATCGCTGATATCTCGCCTTCTTAACAGCTCCGCAAACATTCATTAGTAGGTGGCAAATAATCGTCTTCTTTTCAGAGCTCAGTCCCTGCAGCTTACGAAATAGCGATCCATCTTTATAAGAGACCACCGTTAATACACCATTGCTAACTCTCGTACCTAATCAGGTAGCTAAAACACGTGGACTTCAAACAACGCGTGATGACGTCATTCTTGTCAGGTTGATCGATAGTGAGCCGCGCGTGCAAATCCCCGAGTCGGAGAATAATTTTGCATTCGTTCCGCTCCATACTAACGCGCATACAGGGTACTCTTAGCCTACATAGCCAACCATCCTTATGAATAAGGACATTTATACAGTGGCACAATTTCAATTCTGTAAGCTCAGTAGTAAATTATCTACATAAAACGCCCCAACCAGCTGCGCACGTTACGCCGCTCTTTGAAGCGTCGTGAATGTTTTAATATCGAATATAAATTGGATTATTTGTCTTCATATTTCAGGTTTTTGTAACTCACAGCCTGACACAGCCTACTTCTATCTGCTCATGTTCAGCCGCACTAAATATTTAAACAAGAAGTTGCATCGAACAAGATATAACGAGCTGTTATTTGTATAACAGTCTTGCAAGGTAACCACCTCAGTCAAAGGTCTTTATAACAAATGGGCAAGCTTGAGTATGCTGCTCACTTCCTAGTAATATAGTGGGAAGAGCTATAGAGTACTACACCGCACAAGATCCGTGGCTTCCTTGACACAAGATGCTTGTCGTAAAATATGGTGTGAGCAACGTAATGTAATCGTAGCCTAACTGCTTGCTGAACGTGAAGGAAATGTTTGAGGGACGTTTTAGTGAAGAAACCGGCATGCTGCAGAACGTATCTCTCGACCAAAAACTGCATTGTGACCATATACTCAGACACCCATTTTTCTGCGTCAGTAAACTTTTATGCCGTGCAGGCACTGCTGAAGAGTGTATTCCACAGAGCAATTTTGCTTTATCGATGCTTTCGTTGACCTTCTGGCCATTCTTGTTACACCCAAGCCATCACCGTCGTTTTTATTTATTTATTTATTTTTTGCTGTTTTTACATCCTGATCCTCAGCACAGCGGTCGGTGACGGCGATTGCAGACTTGTGCGTTGCAAACGCAAGGTTGCAAGAGAAAGCCTTTAAGGCTCTTTTCACTAATTTTGCCATATATGACAACAAGAAATCAACATAGATTCTAGGATTCTATATGCCATAACCACATGTTTATGTGACACGACCTAGCGACTTACGATTAATTTCTACTACCTGGTGTTCTTTAAAGCGCATCCAATTTGATGTACACAGGTGTTCCTGCGTTGCAATGGGCCACCGTATAATCGGAGCAGTGTGGCAAAGCAATCCAACCCACGTTGTCAAGCATATCATTTTACGAAGCGCTAAACTAAACGACCAACAGACACTAGAAAGCGTCTTGTCTCTGTCGCTCGTTTAGTTTTGCGCTTCCTAAAATGATGTATCCTTACCTACTTGCCCAATGAAATGGTTTCTTAAATCATCAAGCATAGCCGTGCGACATATTAGCAGCTACAATTATATGACTATACAGAACAAATACTTAACAAGAAATGGTGTGTAATTTGTTCAAGAAGTAGGTTCTTCGAGAATTTCTTCGCTGCTGTTATAAAAATATAGGTGAGAGACAAGAAGCAGACCAGACGACGTCACTCTCAGTAATACATGGCATTTCAGAACAAAGTGGTTCGTTATAACCATGCTCGGCTGTACACATAACTTTTCGTGTCGCGTGCTCACCGCAAGCAATAATTGGAAACCTTTCGCGCACGACCAAAATAAATATCATCAGGATGAGCTCACTGGAATCCTTCAGACATGCAAGGATTTTTTTTTATTAATTTAAATGTGGGAACTATGGAAAGGTTGCGTCAGGGCTTCAACAGATCCCAAATGTGCGCAGTGGCCGGGCAGGAACGAGATTTCGCAGAACCAGTTATAAAAGGCCCGCCTATGCAAGCAAGTTTGCGACAGCTTTCGGCAATATCCCTGGTGAAAGGCGCCCCTAGAAGGGCGATTTAGAATTGCGAAAACGCTTGTTTCACACCGTTGCGCTGTTGATCACGTTCTTTGGAAGCTCAGTTTTCAACTTCTTAATAGGGGGATAAAGTAAACAGGGCGTCGGGATGGTTAAGCAAGGGTTAAAGCTCGCTGCAATTGCGCAAAGAGCTTCGCGGTCGTAGCCGATTCTCCGGAGACGCGGTAAGCTTTCGTCTACCGGTACCACAGTATTGGTTGAGAAATATTTGTATCTGTATTTCACATTTTGTTTATTCAGATACATGCAACACGCAACGCCGGTTATTATATTAAGAGAGAGGAGTGGTTTACATATTCCCGATATAGATGGTCGATAATGCAAAGTGCACACACACACACACACACACACACACACACACACACACACACACACACACACACACACACACACACACAAAACTAATGTACACCACAATATAACATAACATTACGAAGAAGCTAAACATTACAATCACTGTAATTAAACGTGAAAATAAATAAACTTGTATAGCTCTTCTATGCCTGCTTTTGTTTGCTGTTATCTATTTATTACTAGACACGCATATACAGACATTTCTAACACAAGTAAAACTTCGTAATCAATAAATGTCTAGGGCTTCACAAAAAAATCTCCGACAGACACACCAAAGAGCTCTTTCCCGCATAAGAGAGTACAAGCGTACAATGATCAGCAATCGATTGTTGCGTTACTACGTTTCCCGTTGTAGGTTTGCCTTGCCGTTTTTCAGGGCGTAAACATTGGCGACCCAATTATGGCCGTGCTTGGCAGTTCGGACAAATGGATGGCTCCATCAGTGACGCCGGTATCGGCCTCCTTAGGGACGAAATGCCAAAGGGGGCCGCAGTCTTCACTGACGCTTGCAGACAGCATCGGTCTTTTGCTTGTGTAGTGTTCTCGTGAAGCAACGGCTGTAGAGTCGTGCAGGCCTTCACAGACACCCATTTGTCACAGCCGTCGGGAATCGATTGCAATTGCCACCAGCTTTTTCTTTATTTTTTTTTTCGGGCTGGAAAGAATGACTCGTGAGGCAACTTGTTACTCCTTAAGAGTTGCGGCCCGATAGAGCCTGTTTCCGCGCGTGATGGAGTCAGTGTGGGAAATGCAAAGACATTTTATCCTTGACAGCCTTGCTATTGATGTACTAGCTTTTCCATCCCTCCTGAATGGACTTAGGCACTACGCTCTAGGCCAAGAGAAAGAGACTGTTCTTAATGTTGACTGCACTGTTTTCGCTATCTCTTGTACTCTATACGGTCGACTTTGTTTCCTAGGTTTCAACACCGATCACTTCGTGGTTTAAGCAGGGTGATTGTACATGATTATCTCTATATAATTATTTTGGAGATTTTATTGCGATAGCAATTATATGGACAGTCTTGGCTGGTTTTCGCCGTCCCCGTCGCCGCCGCCGTCATGTACCGTATATATATATATATATATATATATATATATATATATATATATATATATATAATATATATATATATATATATATATAATTCAGATAAACGCTTCCTAAGCGCGGAATCGAACCAGCAACCTCTCTTTCCGCAGCGCGTGGAGCTAACCGCTACGCCACAAGAAGCAGATCCTTCAAGGAGTTACGGCGAGCATTATACACACACACTTTACCGCTGGCAAGACTCAGACACGGCAGGCGCTTATAAGCGTTTCTTCATTACCAGCGAGATGGCGGGAGGAGCGAAACGGGTGTATTTAAAGGTCGTCGGCCAGCTCGCTCGCTTCTTCTAATATTTGCGCAGGGAGATGCCCTTCCGCTGTCTGCTCGCGCGGTTCTCTCGTGGTGAGAGGAAGAGGGATGTTTCGAGCTTTTACCGTGATGTCCGCGCTGATGTTACGGGAGCGTACGAAAGTCACCCGAGCTCTAGAGTCGCCGCTAAACAAACAAACAGAAGATGAGCGCGAACTATCAAGTGTCACAGCTCGACACTTGAAGCACGCTAGTTTCCTTCGCTGCTTCGGCCGCCTTTGCAACAGGAGCGCAGTTCAAACTGAGAGTAGTCATTGTGACAGCTTATTCGTGCTGGTTCGGTGTATTTCTGTGCGTTCGTTTCGTGCGTGCTTCACTTGATAGTTCGCGCTCATTTTCTGTTTGTTCATTTAGCGGGCTCCCCTTGCTTTGTATGTGTAGCTTTGTGACACACAACGTATAAAGCCCTTCGTACTAGCACGCGCTGCCCACGGGAGGCGCTCACTTAGCAAGCGCATGTTTGCTACAATTAATATTGCTCCTGAAGCTGCGAGCCTCACTTCGTATAGCATTACAGTTTCTTGCTATCGCATTCATTGCTTCGCCCTTGAGGCGAAACTGTGACTTTTTTCAGTAGTGTATCTTCATGTCGTCAGGTATTTGAGTTTAGTATATCTTAGCAATACGTAGCGTATCCCAATGTGGCAAGTTTTCCTGAAATCCTCAGTAGCCGTAGAGAAACCGACGTGCACCTGAAATGCCAATAAACTATAAATGTTTAATCTACGTGCACCTGAGATCCAATTAAATTATAAATATTTTTAGCTAGTTTACCTAGAAACTCGCATTTATTTTCTTTTTTTTTCGCATTGCGTTTGCTGACCCTCAGGGCCTAATGGTTTATGAACTACCTGTAAACACGATATATGTGTTGGCGTCGTTAACTATACGCGCATAGTTAAAACACGTGTGTTCACGTTTTTAACTGCACGTGTGCGTCTTGGGGCAAGCAAGACAGTGCACTATCTTGCCAATGCAAAAAGGCGCAATATCGCAGGATGGGCGCAAAGTTGTCACATTTCTGGCGCTGCGCGCGAAATGAAGTTTGGAAAAAGACTTATTGCTCCTTTGAAAGAATAGTAAATACGGAAAGGCCAGTGTTTAAACTGCTTACGTGCACGAATAATACAATGTCGTTTCAAAGCTATAAGAACTTAGTTCGCTGCAAAGAACAGAAGCATACGAGCGTAGAATGCGGCATATTGTGCGAAACTTGACCAGATTAATTATGTTGGATAAGCACAGTAGTCACTCAAGAGAATATAAAATGAAAACGGGAGCAAACTTAAGAAGAAGAAGACCACGGGAACATTGGAAAACCGTGCGGCCCTGCGCTGCTTCCACATACTCTGTGAACGAATGAACTTCCAATCCTCTGACTTATCCAAGCTTACCAAAGGCAGATATGCGCTGAAGCTCAAACTCCCACAACTTAATCGAAGCTTAAGTGGCACTTTAGCTGGAACTTCGGAAACAAATCTGCTGTTTGGACATTGCCTAAGTTACTAAGGCCTAATTAAATGCATGTACTGAACCGTAAACCAGATCATGAAAAACCAACTGTGTCAGCCTGTTCTCAGCATTTCAGGAAAAGCTAATTTTCTTTCGTTACGGTCTTATCTTAAGCCGCTGGTGTGCAAGGAAATTAAGCGCTCCTTGCATTATTACGTTTCCATCCAGCAAAATTATGAAAGCATGCAAGAATATTGCAAAGAATGTTGCTCTTTCTAATATAAATTTTCTAGCGAAGCAAGAAATGAAGATGAACGGAAACAGCTTTAAAAAAAAGAAAGCTGCAGATGTTTAGAGTATGGGAGCCTAGGCCCCTCTAATCTATCACAAGAAGTTAAAGCTAAATGGTTTCTCATCAGTGCGTTATGCAACAGTCGAATTAACAACTGCCTTCTGACGTTTGGAAAATTGTAGATAAGTGTAATGGTACGTGGATGCTAATAAAAATACGATGTCCCGAACACCATGAAAATTTTAGCCACACGCAGTTTTTCAGCGGGTGATATAACTCCACTTATTTCTTTTTCCTTCATAAATTGGTACTTGGTCACTACAATATTCCATAAAATGGAACAATCCTTCTATACAGTCTTCCTTACGTGAAATTTGCATCACCGTGAATGCCAACACCCAACATTTTCCGCAAAGGCAATTCCGATACTTTTTTCTACCTAAAGAGAATTACATACTTCTTGATGAATGAGTAGCTGCTCCGAAACGACGTCTCGTCTACCGGGATGATACGATTAAAAAAACACGCTGGAATGTAAAGGGTATAGCGCAGCTGAGTTCGCACCAATTAAATGGGGCATGAACGCTCCGCCTGCGCCTCTAAGTTGTTAGCTTCCCACTGTTTATCGTGCGGTGACTTGCGACGCCCTCACCCGCTAAGAAAAAGCATCCTCAGTCAGAAGGACTCCTCAGCCACAATATCTCGACGGCGTTTTAATCCCACTCAAAAAACTAGATGGGCGCAAATACCCCCCCCCCCCCCCTTTTTTTTTTTTTTTTCATGTGCCCATGATTTACCGCTGCCAAGATGATCGGCAGGCAGCCATCTTCTATTCCGTTTCGACAAGAACAGCATCAGGACATTCTGCGGCATCGAAGATTTTGCCCCGGATATTAATCCGCTCTTTAGTGTGCACACAACGTATTGAAGTCATCAATATCGCGGTGACGCGTGGTAGGCTTTAGCGCCGACCAAACATTTGTAACTAATAGCGAAATTCTCATAGCAAATGAAACACAACGTTATTCCTTTAACTCAACCATATTCATTCTTTTACGTTGAGTCTTATTTATTTTTTTTTACCTTGAGACTAATTTCGCATTAGAATTTAGCAGTCAATATGCGATGCGTTGGTCACGTGGTTCTGTTGCATCGCGTGGCGCAGGAACGTTGTGGGCAGGTCCCATAAGACTTTTGCCAATCATGGAGAGCTAGTTAGGAACAGACAGTGGATAATAGTCTTATAATTTTCCGCTCTTGAATCCGTTAGACTATGGGAAAACGAAAGCATTTGGCTTTCTCCTAATTAATCTGAAGGCAAGGGGAGTAGACGAGCGGAGGAAAAAAAGAATAGGGATAAAGGAAGGAACCAGTACGAGCACGACACTAAAGGGTTCACTTTCTTAAAAATAAGAAACAAGGAACAATGCCCATTTTACACGCACAATCTCGATGGCTTTCTAAGAGCACAGCACTTCAAGTGACGAGCGTATCTGTAACCTCGGATTTACATTTACATGTAGGTGTTACTGTAAATCATGCTTTTCTGTAGAACATGCGTGCAGTGCAACAAAGTTTAGTGGGTGCATGCACGCACGCAGGCGAATGCAGGATAACGCTACACTACCAACACATTAAGCACGAAAACCGACATGTTTCGCATCCTGTCATTGTCGGAATCCACCTTCCATAAGATGTAGCTGTAACAGTCAAATTAAGAGCGAAATTGCTCGCAGATATATTCACATGAAGACGAGTGCGGTGCGAGTAGAGAGAGGAACAAGCCAGCGGTGGCTGCAAATTGAATGAGCTATCTAGCACAGATGAGGTAATAAACAGTGTAGAAGGTGACGAGGAATGTTACTGCCAGACTATGCATAGACACATCGTTGAATAATGCACTACGGAGCTTCAATATATACGCAGCGAAATACATCGCATAGTGAAAGAAAAGGCTTGCTTCACATTTTTTTTTTCAAAGTAATCACTCGATAGACCATATTCTTCTTTGATTATGGGCTGGCACAGTATAATATTCGTCTCGTTACTGAACCTCATATACAGGTGCACAAAGTAGGAGTCCCCTGCTCAAAGCGAAACATCCTGTGCCTCGTGTCCCACGTCTGTGGATACTGCCTACCGTTGTTGGGCCGAGTAAGCAATGACTCGGGTGCGCATTTCAGACATGTGTCAAATCTTGGTTATTAGAAGTACTGGCGCTTAATGTTAGAGATACAATAGGGAATTTTAGCGTGCTATATATTGTAGTCTATGTAATTCACCCCTAGTGGAGCCGAGTCCATTAAACGACCAAATGAAGCAACAATAGCTGACGGTAATACTAAAAATGTTAAACAGCTACCCAGTCAGTGACAATGTGTAAGAACAAAAACGTCACATCTCTGGTTTTTTTTTTTTTTTTTTGCAACCATTCAAACCATAAGACATTCTCCGTAAACAATGAAAGTGTGCTCTTCCGTTGTTACACAATCTATATTTAGGAACCCAGACTCTCTTGTTAAATGTGTGAAGTTACTGACATTGTGTGCTCTCAGAACGTTGCACATTCGGATGCTGCAATACAATGTGAAAATGGTAGGTATATGTACAGTTATGTGATAAGTTCACTTATTTCTTGCCTCGAGAATGTATTTGTTACTTATATTCTTTATTTCTTGCGACAAGATTAGGAGCCGTCACCGGTCAGTTTCTCGAATCACGAGAGTTGTAGCGGACCCTGCATAAAGGGACGAGCAGGTATTGTGTAAACTGAAATGACGCGTTACACGCTGTTTTATTATCAATTTCCGCGACTGTCCCGTGTTTACTTAGGTATCCAAGAGGTAACACGACAAATAAGATAACTGGTAAGTCCAGACGCAATAAGCCGATGTCATGGCACTTCCGTAACCGACGCGTACGTAATTTATTGTACGCTTGCTCGCCCCGGCAGGCGTGCCGCTTCCCTTCCGAGATGACACAATATTGCTCGCCGTATGCAATGCATTGCGTCCCAGCAAAAGTAAACAGTCCGAAAGCGGTGCTTGGGAAAGGAAAACAACCAAATGCTCTGAACGATCTCCAACACGATGAGCTGGGACGCAAATTTTTTTCCATGCCCAGTAGTTGCGTGAAGAAGCAATGATTTGTTGACAGTCGCAAGGATTCACTTATGTCAGGGCACATAATCCGGACGCGCATATTATGTGCGAGACACTGGTAACATAGCTTGGGTCTAAGAGTGCGCAAATTAGTCACCGCTAAGCTCAGTAATCGCAGACAGCACATGGCTATAGGGACTTCTATTTTTTTTTCCTTGCTTATGGAAACCGCACTTCCTGACGTTGGTTCACGCGTGCGGACTTCCGTGTTTGTTCTGTGCACTGGCTTCGGACGCGTTGTTGAGGCTCGCGGAAATCCAAAGCAAACAGGCCAGCACAGAGAGTTTTTTTGCGGTGTACAGGCTTTTTAACATTAAGCGTACCATATTCCAAGTTATGAAGGAAGGAGAGGAAGAACTACTTTAAACCATTATTTAGGTTATCGAACAAGATAATGACGAATGCACAATTTGATGACGCTCTAATTAGTGACAGAGAAAAATATGCGAAAGGACGGAGAGACGGGACCGAGCCCTTAACTAATTAAACCAGTGCAACATTTAGTTGTTTATGGGGGCTAGAGATGCCAAGGGTTTGTGTGTAAAAGCCAAGTCCTGATGATGAGCACAGCTGCAGGTGTGAAAGGAATGACCACTCTTCACCACAAAGGGCTTTCTAACGAGCACGTAATTGTAACTTGGCAGTTGACATTGCATTTCGCCCTCACAGAAGCTGCTAGCGCAACGCCCGAGACAGAGCCCCCTTAAGCGAGCATAGCAGTGCAAAATGACGCTGGAATATCCGGACGGGTTACTTGTAGGTTTTCTTTTGCGTAGCATGCGGAAGGAGTAGCGAAACTTGACAGACACCGCTATGCGATCTGTACATGGAAAGTGTTCACGTTAGTGTTGTGATGTAGAAATCAGAGGTGCAGTAGCTTAGAAAAGCGTCGTGAGATACTGAATCAAAGAGTGAGTTCCGGGAATGGCAGGCTAACCCGAATGTGTTCCGCTTGCTGCCCTGAAATGGCACTTTGGTAAAGAAACTATGAAAAAAGATGGCAATAAGAGAACGCTAACCCATAAGTAAAGCTCGCTCATGCTAAATACCTGGAGGGAATGCTGAATAATTTAACAAAGGCTGCGCACACGCTACAGGTAAGGAGAGGCCCATGGATAAAAGTGAACATTCCTTTGGTCTGTGAAACTTATTTTTATGCGCTTTATCTGGCAGTGCAGAAGGTTTGTCAGTGCACGGAATAAGGGTGTGGTAGGAACAGTGCAGTCGCCGCCAACCTGTATTGATCGGCTGCAAAATTCAGGCGATTGTACACGTATACAGAAAGGTGGATTAGCGCATGAGCTGTGAACATGCTTTCATGTTTAATGTGTTTTTGTAAACAACACCGCCTCCAAGTAAGCATGATGCCAGTGGATGAAACCCGCCCGGCCGCTATCACACGTATCTAGAAGGTTAATCGAGTATGTATGCATCGTAGCTAGCGAGTCTACACGTATTTTGCACCTCGAAACACAACCAACAGATGCACGTAAGTTCGCGTTGCACCAGACATGTGAATATAAACAACAGCGAATGAATTGCTCGCTGTGACGAAGCACTTGTACAACTGCTCCCACCTACATGTCGTGACAGAAACGTATTTGGCTGCGGTGCAATTATGTCACGTCACACAAGGTTGGAAGCAGGGCCCTCTAAGCAAAACATTAAACGTGGAACAGAATGACGTAGAATGCGCGTGTAATGGATATCTGACGTGACGTTCTGTGCGAGCGTCATTATTCGTTTTTGTACTATCAGCAGCTACAACAGGTGAATGTTCTATGAGGTAAAACCATAGAGTACAGATGCATTTCCTAGTGCATATTTTCCAGAGTCAGGTTTAAGGGTGCAGCTCGAAAGCTTAAAGGAGTGAGAACCAATTTATCCGATGACCTACTGATAGGCATAGTATGCAAGCACGCACGTACACCAAGTCGTGCGCAGTGGTCATACAGGTGTTGACATGAGCACAAGTCAACTATTGTTTCATCTAGAAAGAAGTGAACCACATTTGAGTCTTTGTTTGCATTACTGATTTCATAAGCTGCAAGAGACAAATATATATAAAAAGATAGACGAAACAAATTCCACTGCACAGACATGACGAAGTCCAATATACGTGTTTGCCATATGCATGGACATAATTCGGCAGAGTCACGGAAGTATGTTCATCGGTTCAAGCATTATACGAGGCTGGTGCAGTTATATAGAGGAGATAACATTATTAACCGGATGTTGATCAACCGCCACCTGCAGCACGCTCTAGATTAATAGCGTGTGGGCCGGTCTCGAGGCAAGTACTCATATATGAGCGGAAGGAGGGTAATTATTTGGCACGTTTCGGGCCGCCTCATATCTCTTGCCGATGCAGAAAGCCAGGAGGCGGACGCCACTTTTGGTGCGAAGAAAAGAATTCATTAATTTCTCACGCTTCCACGGCTATACTTCACGGGACACCCCACTGAGGAAGCTGGCTTTAACAGGAGCACAATGATACCGTTATAAAAAGAAAATGTGTATGAATAATATATGCCCTTAGAGGCTACCACTTGGTATGCACGGGCTTTTAGTCTCAGTTTATGAGAAACAATATGACTCTTTCTGTTTTTATAGAAAAGAAATATGGAAGCTGTTTGCCGACAGGTACAGCTCCCGATTATCCCTGTCCTGTAGCCATGATCTGATATGACACTTGCACGTTTGCGCCTGTGGCTATGGCGGCGATGCGAGTACGTCGATCATAGCGAATGAGTGCAGTACGATACCGCCTCATAAATGTATGGCGTATAGGCTATGACAGATATTCCTTCGGGGTTTAGGTGCGCCATACTGAGTTTGGGTTGAGTACGTAGCTCTTAATAAGTAACATCGCAATAGCAGAATTGTTGCCATGTGAACGTGGTACAAGATGATGGATAAGATGTGGTCAGGGGACATGTTCGGCTCTGTGTGTGTCTTTTGGCATGATGCCAAATGACAGATGACGTTACATATTAATTACATCTCGCCAGCATATCATTGTGAGGATTACATAGTTGAATAGAATTAGTGAATTGTGAAATATTGCAAAAATATACCAAGGGAAAATATTTATATGACTTCGCGTGCCAGAACTATAACTTCATTAATAGGCACACGCCGTATCAGAAAATTCTGAATTATCTGGTCGCCTGCTTGTCCTGGACGTGCACAGACAATATTGGTCAGGAGCGTTTTTTTTTTCTTTTGTCATTCGTGCCCTTTTCGAATATCCTCACCATCTGTGGATTCGAACCTGCGACATCGAGCACAGCAGGGACCTGTCATAGCAGCTGAATTGCCTTGGTGGGTGAACACAGCTCACTATTATTTCCCATCTGGCCTAAAGCGACTGAGAGGACTACTATTTGGGAGTTGAAACCGGTGCTCTAGAAGAGGATACGCGTGATTGTTCCGTCGCATCCACAGAGCATGTTGGTGAAATAAAACGATTGTGAAATAACATTAACAGTTATTTGCGATCTTGTTTTTGTGTGTGACGAACACATCCTTGGTGGACACAGTCTGCTCCCGCGCGTTTGTGCGCGCGAAAGCGACAACTCATCCACCCTCACTGGTATACTGTTCAAAAATAGCTGCCTTAAAATGCGTTATGCGGGTCAATGCACATTCAAGAAGGCTATCCCAGGCTACAAACGTGCATGGACAATGCAGTCACGTTGGTAAAGGTCGGGTGCGATAAGTAGTTACGGATGAGGGTCCAAGGCATGGAGCCATCTGCTCCTTAGTAGTAGTGAACTCCACAGGTACAGCGTTAGACAACGCGCCGGCAAGGGAGGCATTTTGCTTTGTCATATCTTGAAATGGAATTGACAACACAGCTGACGCTGTCTTGGGCAGATTGGGCAGCTCCGTCCAGTTAATCAATTTCCTGAGTACCGCAGTGGCTAGGTAGGCACTGAAATATTACTATGCGTGCTCTTTCTGTGTTTCTTGGTGGTATAGTTGCCTGATCTCCGAGACGACCTGCTAACGCGAGTATAGCGTAATACACAGAGTAAACACGGAAGGGCTGCTTTGAAGTCGCAGAGCACAGAGAGATTGTGAATTGTGTGGTTCTTCGATAGGTTGAAGAGCCGCTCGGAGCACTACCGATTCAGCAGGTGTGGTTGATGTTGGGGAAAACAATTTCAATTGTATTGCGACAGACCTTGCGGTAATTAATACTGTGGCAGTCGAGTGTTTATTCATAACTGAGTCATCGGTGAGTAACACGTTAGTCTTAAACATAGAAAACGCGTAATTACTGATGGATAAACTGTCAGCAGTTAATGATGCTTTTCAACCTCAGCGTTCCAGAAGGGCAACGTCAATATGGACAAAAGTGAATCAATATCGATAAGAAATGTAGACGCCTTTACGCTATAGAACGATCGTTCGTTGAATCGCAAATTTTGCGTTTTCTGCCACAGGAACCTTATCCCAAACTAACTTCGATTGCTATGTGCCCTAACGCGAGAGGACTTTTCACGATGTCGCGCCCCAAAAACATAAAATAAAGTGCAAGACGAATTCTTTCTTGTTTACACGAACGTTTTGTGGCAGGGTTCATTTTAATACGATTCTTGGTGGTTGCTTAATGCCAACTGAATGCTACCGGTGAACTCGAGATCGTGGCCCAGTTATTTACTGCACCTGTCAAATGGCGCATAGCTGGAATTTCTTTACCCTTCGATACCAAAGCGGTCTGGACGAAAACGACGCGACATGCATGCCCCTTAGGAACATGGAATTCTAAGCGACATAGTTGTACATAGTGCAGCCCCATTGTGCGTACCATATAATCAGTACGATGCCACGCGCACACCTACCCCTCTCGACAGCTATTAACCTTCTGAAATCAAGGCTGTTTTGAAAAGTGAAGACTTTTGGACTATGGCGATACGTTTTGCCAATTCATAAGGCAATGAGGTAACTGCGTAGAGTATGAGCTATGTCGACAGGTCTCTGCAACCATTTTCAATTGACTAGATCTACATGCCTACTGGAGGGTTTTTTCTCCCCATACCTATGTGTAGGGCTCCAAACCGAACTTGCGAATTTAGTGACACCTTTGCCTTCAACATTCTTCTCCCCTTAAAACAATGATATCCATGAGCAAATACTTGTGCGAACCTGCTAGCGAAAACAAAAGGGCTTTTACTGAACATTTTTTTTTGTTGCTTTCCCAGAAGAAGCAAAAACGAAGCGTAGACTAAAAAGTACCCATCAACAGATAGCTTGAAGCATGCATATATACGTAGAGGGTCATGCGCGATTGCTTATCCTCTCTGCATTCGGCATTTATCGTCTTTAGCGTGTACAGAAGCGTCGTACCAGGTACTTTATCGTCAGCCATAATAATGCCACCGGCGATCATAACTGCTACCGCGTCAAGTTCTGTAGTACAGCTTGTCAAGTTGTGAATTGAAGTCTATCAGTACAGAGGCAGCTCTACAGGCAGTTCGTCCTTGTAGCGTGTTAGAGAGTGGCGTACTACTACATTGCTAGGGGATGTTCGACACCATCAGATGAGGCAGAATGCATTTGTATGTCCGGAAAGTACTTTTCATAGCGAGTTCGAGAACGTACACACACGCAAATTGCACGGTATGATTCCTTTCGCCTTCCCCATCACAAGATGGCCAAGCAGTCCGTCCGAACTCTGTCCCGGTTAACCCTCTTCTTTCTCCCCCTCCCCCCCCCTCCCTTTATAATGCGATGTCATTACATGTCCCAAGAAGCAGAAAATGCGGCATCCATGTAGGGAGCGTCGGCGCTGCAAGCCAATGGCAAAAATAAATAAATAAATAAATAAATAAATAAATAAATAAATAAATAAATAAATAAATAAATCTTATGTTGCCAAGTGATTTCGTTGGGGTTACGTCATCTAACAATGTCACGTGAGATGGGCGGCAAGATCGCATGGACATTGATACCGTCGCCACCTTCCACATCCACCATGTTTTTGCATTCCCAACATATAATAAATGCCTCCGTAACTTTTTCTTGCCTTCCTTTTCTACTTGACCCCTCGACCATTATTCTCGCCAGCTACACTACTTTCCCAATATTTTCTCTATTTTTGCACCATGAGAGCTCTGGAAACACAAGTCATATTGAAATGAACCGGCGTGCTCAACTGCTACCCCGTCAGGTACAGTGCGTCAAGGTCTGAAGGGAAGATGAATAGAGACAAAGGCACCTTGACAGGTGGCTGCTCGCATATCCACGTGTAGGGGGGAAAAAAGGGGAGAACGTCCTCGTCTGGGGATGTCCCACGCAGCCAGACAAGGCATCCCGGCCAGCCTTCCTGGAGTGGGGCGGTGGCCACTGTTCTCCGATCGATGGCGTCGCCGGGGGCAACCGCCTGCCGCCGCCGCTCTGTCCGCCGCTGTCGGCGACTGGGTCCTCGCTTGTTTCCCTCCCACGCACTCGTCTCGCATTCGCAGGAGCTCAGTTTGGAATCTCGTTCCGCTCTTGTGCATGCGCCCGCGTTGACACTCGAGGGCTCCCGATATTGAGGGTCGAGACCTAGTTGAGCTCGCAAAGCTCCGGGAGAATCGGACATTCGGATGTTCTCTTTCAAACAGTTGCAGAGAGCGTGCGCTTTTTCCCGGTTATGATGGGTTGGTCTGTCTGAAAATAAGCCTTTCGGCCACGTCCTCTGATCCTGCTAGGCGATTGCGGCTTGGTAAAAAAATAATAAAGCAGCAAAGGAGCCAATATATGGTACCTAGTTCACGGGATAGTGCACCCCGGGATGCTTGCGTCACATCAGCAATCAAAAGAAGAAAGAAAATGCGACTGACCGGTACGAAAGAAACATTTCAAGCATTTAAGGTGCTAGCGAGGAGCAACGGTGAAGTGTATGTTCTGAAAAGGTTCCCGAAGGAACACGACGTTCAGTGTACATATGAGTTTCGTTCCGTTTCGTGGTCCCCAACTAGCATTACGACACCTACATAGATTTCGAATTCACAATGAAATTGAACTTCTGGTGCAGGTAATACAAGGCACCCTGCTTGCGACAGGAAAGCTGCGTTACTTTTACTGCTTTTACTTCTCGTGGGCGCCTGACCATTGTTGCACGGCTAAATTCACGGAACCCTCTCTTCTGCAAGTGTTAAGTGTACCGAAAAACCATCTTCAGGGTTCAAAGAGTGGCAGCTCTCGGGCGCACATAAGGGCAGGAGAAGCAAGCCTACAGAGAGCAGCAAAAAATGTCCCACACGGTGTTTGCCCAGTGTACCAAATGACGCTCTTGCACGTTCGCGCTTCTGTGCGCTACTATGGTGCTTATAGATTGCTTGGGTACAAGAGGGCCACTGCAGCAGCCGCCTTCTTAAATGAGCTTACATGAGAAAGACTTAGTGGAACGCCAACTACTCACCATGCGAACCCCAGCCCCCTTACACACACACACACACACACACACACACATATATATATATATATATATATATATATATATATATATATATATATATATAAAGGTCGGGCTCCGACCGAAACGTTGACTTAATAAACCGTCGTTCTCTAAGAGGCGCATCGTCAATTCTGTTATATATATATATATATATATATATATATAAGTTAATGAGCAAACAGACAATGAAGCCTAGGAAAGCATAGGGGAAGTTACTTGTGGTATTTTAATTGTGGAGAAAGTAGAAAGGAATTAAAGTGGACGAAAAGACAAACCTGCCTTCGGTGGGACCCGAACCCACGACCTTCGGATGTCGCGTCCGATGCTCTACCAACTGAGCTACGAAGGCGGGCCGTCCCCCCGTCCACTTTATTGTGTATTTATGTACATATTATCCTGGGAGTGTTAGGCAGCGCCACTCATGGCCAAGGCGGCGTGCGTGGAACGCACTTTCTTGCCAGGAGGCGTCACGTAGAACGTGAACTTAGCTGAGATGGCTGCTGCCCAATAAACCCTCGCATGCTACCTAAGGCACCAAGTCTGCCGCAACGAGGCCCACACTATGAAGTAACGAAAGGGAAGGGGTCAAGGGCTCGTTCTTTATTTGTTAGAAACAAGTTAATGAGCAAACAGACAATGAAGCCTAGGAAAGCATAGGGGAAGTTACTTGTGGTATTTTAATTGTGGAGAAAGTAGAAAGGAATTAAAGTGGACGAAAAGACAAACTTTCGTCCACTTTAATTCCTTTCTACTTTCTCCACAATTAAAATACCACAAGTAACTTCCCCTATGCTTTCCTAGGCTTCATTGTCTGTTTGCTCATTAACTTGTTTCTAACAAATAAAGAACGAGCCCTTGACCCCTTCCCTTTCGTTACTTCATAGTGTGGGCCTCGTTGCGGCAGACTTGGTGCCTTAGGTAGCATGCGAGGGTTTATTGGGCAGCAGCCATCTCAGCTAAGTTCACGTTCTACGTGACGCCTCCTGGCAAGAAAGTGCGTTCCACGCACGCCGCCTTGGCCATGAGTGGCGCTGCCTAACACTCCCAGGATAATATGTACATAAATACACAATAAAGTGGACGGGGGGACGGCCGCCTTCGTAGCTCAGTTGGTAGAGCATCGGACGCGACATCCGAAGGTCGTGGGTTCGGGTCCCACCGAAGGCAGGTTTGTCTTTTCGTCCACTTTAATTCCTTTCTACTTTCTCCACAATTAAAATACCACAAGTAACTTCCCCTATGCTTTCCTAGGCTTCATTGTCTGTTTGCTCATTAACTTGTTTCTAACAATAAAGAACGAGCCCTTGACCCCTTCCCTTTCGTTACTATATATATATATATATATATATATATATATATATATATATATATATATATATATATATATATATTAGAAACAAGTTAATGAAGCAACAAGCATTGAAGCCCAGGAAACCATAGGGGAATTTATTCCAATTCGTAATTATGATATTGTAATTTTGGGGTAAGTAGAAAGGAATCAAAGTGGACGAAAAGACAAGCGTGCCTTCGGTGGGAACCGAACCCACGACCTTTGGATATCGCGTCCAATGCTCTACCCACTGAGCTACGAATGCGGTCGTCTCCCCGTCCACTTTTCTGGGTATTTATGTATATGGGATCCTGGGAGTGCTAGGCAGCGCCACTCGTAGCCATGGCGGCGGGTGTAGCACACTCTTACTGCCAGGAGGCGTCACGTAGAACGTGATCTTATGTCGAGGTGGCTGCTGCCCAATAAACCCTCATATCCTACCTAAGGCACCAAGTCTGCCGCAACGAGACCCAAGCTATGAAATAACGAAAGGGAAGGGGGTCAAGGGCTCGTCTTTATCTGTTAGAAACGAGTTAATGAAACAACACACATTGAAGCCCAGGAAACATAGGGGAAGTTATTCCAATTCGTAAGTGGCGCTGCCTAACACTCCGAGTGGCGCTGGCTAACACTCCCAGGATTCCATATACATAAATACCCAGTAAAGTGGACGGGGGGACGACCGCCTTCGTAGCTCAGTGGGTAGAGCGTCGGACAGGATATCCGAAGGTCGTGGGTTCGGTTCCCACCGAAGGCAGGCTTGTCTTTTCGTCCACTTTAATTCCTTTCTACTTACCCCAAAATTACAATATCATAATTACGAATTGGAATAACTTCCCCTATGCTTTCCTGGGCTTCAATGTCTGTTGTTTCATTAACTTGTTTCTAACAGATAAAGACGAGCCCTTGACCCCCTTCCCTTTCGTTATATATATATATATATATATATATATACAAACGGGTGCACGCGTATTATACACAAGAGAAAACGCACGCATGTGCATATGCACAAACGCAAGCACAGACCCTAGCGAGCGCATGCACATACGTATACGTGAGCAACGGTGCGCGCACACAAAAAAAAGGCTAGGTTGCAGCTTAACTATGACATCGTTCTCACTGATGTAGCGCGAGCAAAAAAAAAGAGAAAACGCAGCATGAAAGTTTTATGAAAAATGCAGCCCGAGTTATCGCAGTAATTATAACTGCGAGCAAGAAAGCAACGCGTTCGCAGTGAGCAGCACTCAAGACTCAATATTACACCAGCTCCTGCAAAGAGCGACGAAGTTCGCGAGTATCGGCAGTCCGTAGGCGGAGAACGGCAACCTGGATGGAAGGTGCTCCATTACGACTAGCTTAGAAAACGAGAGGGGAAGAAATCGCGATGCTCCATGCGAATGAGGGCGGCCTTCCTTTGATCTTCTAAGCCCAACGGCTATACGACGCGCTATTTCTCGGCGAGGGAAAGCTGCGCCGCTTTTAGAGCAAGCCACCATGAACAGCATCCGGCATAGCATTAGTCGAACCAGTGCGTTACGCCCGAGAGTACTGAGCTTTCTGATCCCTGCCTGGCGTATTGCGGCCGCTTGAGGAGCGATTTCGCAAGAGGCACATCAAAAATATACAAAATAGAGGTAGCGTACGAGATAGACGTTTCGACGTTCGTTTCCCCTCGAGCATTTCTTGCGAAAATGGAACGAATTTTTCGAACGCTGGGATTATTTTTCGACCCCCCAGGGCTCCGTCAAAATTCGCGCCGCGCATTAACATTGCGCAATCTTTCACTCGTTCGTCCGCTCCTTTTCGACACGGTGATTGATCCTCGTTAGCACCTCAATTCGGCGAGTCTCAGAGGTGGAGCTCTTGGAGCGCTCCGTTGCAGTTATCGCCTCTTCGATTGGCAACGAAGGTGGTCTCGGTTCGATCGAGTAAAAGATGGGAACGTTTTTTTTTTTTTTTCAATAGTTTCGATACGTTACAGAAAAAGGTGCTGTGGCGACCATGAAGTTCAGTGCAAAGGCGGATGGATAAACTATGCTAATGCTCCTGTAGGATGCTACTGCGCAGTGGCTGAGAGTCAGGGATACGCAGATATTAGAGGCGATTAGTGTCGAGAAGGCACGTACAGAAACAGAAACACACAGGCATACGCGCAGTAGACAGATGCACGCACATGTACAAAAATGTCATTGTGAGAGTAATAATGTTCACATTTCTCTTTCCCACTTATTGCTGCGAGAAATCAGACACATTAGAAAAAAAATGCATGCTCTTATAACCCTGAATACCAGATCCGTATACGGAACCGTTTCAACAGTACCATCGTCCCTCACAGTCCCTCAGTGGTACCATAGTCCACGCCCGATGTACCATTAAAGGACTGTGGTGGTTCCAAGGAGGTTCAATAATACTTAGCTCCTTTCCATTCGAGAGAGTAGATTTCATTTCTTTAGTTGGGGCTATGAAGTACAATGGTTAGTGCAAGCGTTTCTTTTACAAAAGATTTACCACAGACTTGCTCGTTCAGCAATGCGAATCAAGCATTTTCCGAAAATTGCATTCAAAATAAAAAAAAAAAAACTGATGCTACCTCTTCATGACGTTACATGGGCACAAACAGAGCAAAACTTCGAAGCAAGTGCTGCAACAGCAAGTCTATTCTATACAGCACGGCCGTTGAACATTCTCTCAAGTTTCACTTGACCAGAATTGGTCATGTTTTCGTCTTCGCCTGGTTAGCGTAGTACGCGTCATTATCGTGTACGCACGCTTAGTTTGCGGCAGACATGTTCATATGTGAAGCTCTGCGCTGTCAGCACTATAGGTGACATTCCCTTGCAAAGGCCACTGGATAGTCGATCATTTCCTGGGAACAGCCCCTCGAGCTGTCAACGTGCGTCACGATCATGCGCGTTCGGGCCACATCTATCACCGAAACACGAGATTTTGGCCGGCACACTTGGAAGCAGCGTTACACCGCCTGATCAATCAGGGGCGCCTAAAAGAAAGGCAAACGAAGAGAAACGCACACTTTGAAAAATTCAACGCTAGAACGGAACAAAGCAATGCGGTGAGAACAACGCCAGCGATCAAATGCTAACGCCTTAACGTTGGTCGGCAATGCCGAGTTAAAGTGAATATGCTGGCGGTGTTTTACGCGTCGGCACCAACGTATGATTATGAAGCCGCCTTAGCGAAAATCACTTGGGGTTAACGTGAACGTAAAACTCAGTATATATTTTCTTTTCCTTGAAACGAACATGTGCTAAGATCGAGCACGTTGGTTAATTGCCCCGCCTGGCAATCTAACCAACGTGCTCGATCTTAGCACATGCTAGTTTCATCCTCCTTACTAAAGCAAACTCTCTGCATTCGACGCGTTGTACCATTGAGTCAAGAAGGCCGTAAAGCAACTTATTTGTCGGGTGTCTGAATAATTACTTGTTTAATTGACTAACAACGAAATAAATTATTTATTGATTGAATGAATTCGGTGGCCAAAATCAACACAAAAGCCATGACAGATGCCATTATGCAAATAGGGATGGAGCAGAATTTAATTGGCAGTGAACACCCGGTTTCGTATGCAGCACCCATAAGTGTACGCCTCAACCTTCTACTCAGCATATTAATGCTGCAGACTGCTGAGCAGCAGCGGCCGGCACAACCAGACTTTCATTTAGTTATGTAATTAGCTGTCTATACTGAGCACATACATAATAGGTGTCGCACATGCAAAATAAGCAGTTGCGGTGCAACACCCTTGCCATTAATAAGTATATTTTACTGCAATAGAAAAGTCAATGTAAGCAACGTAAAAGCAAGTACAAACTTAAACTGAAATGCATGCGCGCATACACTTCTAACGTGTTCACTCGTTCACTCTTTAACAGCACGCATGGGTGGCATATATATAACGCGAGATGAGAGAGAGAGAAATAAGCAAGGGAAGGCAGGGATGTTAACCAGTCAGGAGTCCGGTTTGCTACCCTACACTGGGGGATGGGAAAAGGGGAAGAAAAGTAAAGAGAGGAGATCGCTGCTTCACTACGGGCGTCCAATCATGGCCGCGCTAACTCATTCCTGACGTCAATGACAGGACTGTACCACGGATGGGACAGTTATGCATTGAGATATTTCACCTTCGTTTGTCTTTGTGACAATGAGCAAAATTTAATACTCGGTGGGAATTCGCAGCACGAGCATTAGAATTTGTAATGGTTATTAACTGCTCGGATAAAGTGTCGGATTAGCAGTTGGTGTGTTGGTCTATCGCTAGTAATTTTATTTCGTTGGCTTTTAAAATCACTTATCTAAATTCGTCCTCGAAAGCCCTATTGTCTATGCGGCTGTAGTAAAAAAGGTGCTTTGATAACTACGCCGGAACACTGTGATGTCGCTTTCTTTAGAACTTCAATTGCATTTCCGGATTCTCGTTCTGTACTATTAGGGTGCAGTTTCACCGGTTTATCTTGGTGTCATCACTTATAATAATAATAATAATAATAATAATAATAATAATAATAATAATAATAATAATAATAATAATAATAATAATAATAATAATAATAATAACTCATATTTTAAGCAATATTTGGGCACCTTGGCCGTTGAGGTTTGCTTCCAAAGATCCATAGTGGACGGAGAGGAAGGGGGGGAGGGTATTCAGAGGTTGTCCCTTTTTTTATCAGTGTCGCATAATCAGTGCTGGACCACGCCGACGTCTTAAGAGAAAGGTGTAACGCATAGGAAGGCTTGGAGGTTAACCAAAAGTGTCTCAGGTTGCAACAGCAACAGTTTACGTAAACGAAGCGCCAGGTCCCATTATTTCCCAAGATTCTTTTTTAAAAGACACATAATGAGTAGCGTCAAAGTTAGTAATTACGCCCGAAGTTCTCTATGAAAAGCTGCAGTTAATTATCTAGAGCGGAGCACGTCATTTGAGGACAAACAAATAAACGAAAGTAAACAAAGAAGTCTCCTACGAACTGCTGGCGCGAACACAATGTTGACCCGCATAATGGTTCCTGGCTTTGTTCAGGGCGGACGTGATCCTCTTAAGGGATAGAACCGAAATCCAAAGGTTCAATATATCGGTCTAGAAAATACCAAATGGCCCTCGACCAGAAATCCGGCGAAGCCGATACCAGAGCCACCTACCATGGCTCATTTCTTTTCCGCTCACCTAATTTATCGGATCAGGAGAGGGCTGATGTCGGCTCTTTCAATGAGACGCCCAGACGACCATCGCAGGAGATTTGTACTTTTCGACAAGAAAAAAAAGGACCTGGTTTTGCCGAGCAGAGACCGTTGGCCTATTTTACCGCCCGGGCACCGTGACTTTTATACGAAATGAAGTCGCTGTGTTTTCTCGGCTACCCGAAGGAAAACAGGCTGATATCGTAAAGACAGCAAACGCTCAAGATGTGACGAACCGTGAAAAAGGAGACCGAGAAACATAATTTCTTCGTGACTTAGTACTGCTGTGAAGGGACTGCTGGTTTTCCGTTGACACTTATCCCACCGATGAGCTTGTACGTTCATTTTAGCTCATATAATTTGAATTTCTTTTCGTCTCGTATTTTTGGGCTTCATTTGTATTTTAGGGCGTTAACACACGTAAGGCTCATTCCTATAACTGTGTATCTAAAGTTCCTTTCGTCCGTCTTTTATTTTCTTTGCAGCGTCCGTGCCTGAAATACCTTTCTTTTGTCGTAGCTGTTTCTGTTACGTTGTCATTAATGCAACGTTTTTTCTAGTCGTTACATTAACATGATTATCCTAGTTCTTTCTTTCTTTCTTTCTTTCTTTCTTTCTTTCTTTCTTTCTTCTTTCTTCTTTCTTTCTTTCTTTCTTTCTTTCTTTTCTTTCTTTCTTTCTTTCTTTCTTTCTTTCTTTCTTTCTTTCTTTCTTTCTTTCTTAATTCATCACTTTGGGCGGCATTGCCAAAGCCAGCTCCAAGGAACTCATTCCGACAGCGCTTCAGCGACAGGTATACAGCGCCAGCGCGGGACGGAAAACACACGAGACCCCCGAGGATTCCCAGTCACCGGTGGCACTGTTCGGAAGCGCCAGGCCGGAACAAGAACTTCGGAAGTAAAGGAAGGAAACGCGCAAACGCCGTCTTTCCCACTCAGACAAAAAAAAAAAAATACACCTTTGTTGTCGCTGGAAGAAAAGGGAACGATTGAAGAAGCACTGAGCGCACAAAGGCTTTCATTCGTTCCGTTTTATTTATTTATTTTCACTTCCGATTTGCCAGCCCTGAGCCTTTCTTCGTTCTGGCCTCTGCCCTCTTTTTTTGTTTTTTTTTTCTATGTTTCTTTCCTCGATGCGAGACTCATACTGAGGAAAGTGTGACTGCAGAATTTCCCTCTCCGGCCATGGCTGTCATCCCAACGCAAGGCGAGGGACTGTGGGAGAGAGGCTGAGAGCGTTATTCGTGAAACCTCTCAGAGGCTCGGAAGAGTAACTCCTAGGCGGGGCTGAAAACAAGTTCAAGTCAAGAGGCTTAAAGGGGATGCAGCCGAGCGAGATTGGTGGTGCTTCGCGAGTCTGTCTGGCGCCCTTCTGTGCCGAGGGCGTGTTTGAGCATGCACTCGTGGATCGCCGCGCTTCGGTGGACAAAAAGCATTGCCGGTAACGCTAGAATTCAGCCGCGAAGATGCTGTTACATTGACACACGCTATATTATGCAGGCTGCTTCAGGGATAACAGCTGCAGAAAGGTAAACGCCCACTTGGCCACCGTGTACTGTGCTTCAAGTTCTAAAGGAGACTGTTTTCTTTGGAATGTCGTTGATGTAAAGTTACCGCTCGCAAGAGAGTTTGCTATAGTTGTAATCGAAAACGTGCGAGTGTTGTTGCACGTTTTTACCAGTCGACTAGCAAACAGTCGAGACTGATCGAATTTTGCGGCTGACTGAAATGACTCTTTGCGTGTCTCGAACATACAGGAAGCCCGGCGATTACTCTAAAATGCACAATAAATAAGCACGTTTATTCGTACGATATGAGCATGCATTACGCTGTCGAAGTGTAACAGAGTTGTTTTTTCTAGATTTTAATATTTCCCTGCGGAATAAGTTGAATAGCGGTTAGCACGGCGCAACTGCCCTTGGCTTAGTATATTAGATGCATATCGAACGTTGTAGTGTATTCGCTTGTTTGCTGACGATACAAAGCACTAAACTGAAAAACAAATAACTAACGCAGACAAGTTTTGGTCATGCTCTAAACCGGCTACAAAACGGACACCATCAAGGTACGTTGACTAAACTATGAGGACATTTTCAATGAGACTAGTGATACTTAAAACGCAGGATAAATTGTTCTATTACGGCTTCATCGTCGACTTTTTAAAGGGAATTAACGATGTGCAAGAACAACAGTAGCCCCTCCTCATTGCCGTTTCCATAGTCTGCAAATAAGCTTTCGCGAATTTACAATAAAAAGACCTAGCCAATGGGTCTCGTCAATACCTCGAAAAATTGCATGTTACGAATAGAGATAATGAGGATGCGCAATGAAACGCCGTGGTATTGTTTCGGATGGTCAGTACACTTTGAATTATCGTAATAAAAGCGGTAATATGCTCATCAAATCTTTTTTCGCGCAGCCAATATGAAGTCTTGCAAGCTCACGGCCGCAAGACACGAATCCTCCCAACACGTATATCGCGGTGGCGTGTAGTTTGATCATAAAAGTTCTTTTTATAAGTGCCAACGTCATTTGCAAGTGATGTATTAGGCCTTACAGATTATTCCGAACGAGACATTCTGGTAATGAAAATATAAATAATTTATCATAACAATGCACCGCAACGAACCGTCACCTGTAGCATAGCGATATATATATATATATATATATATATAATATATATATATATATATATATATATATATATATATATATATATATATATATATATATATATATATATATATATATATATATATATATATATATATATATATATAGCGCTGGGAACTGTTCGTGTTTCGATTTACGTATCAGTAATCATGCATATGCGACTTTTATACCTGTGTTTCCTTTCTGCTTTTCTGACCTTTGATCTTCTCAGTGAGGAAGGACGCGTATCATTAGGCGGTCACTCCGGCAAGAATTTCTTTTTTCCTCCTTACTGACGATACAATGCACGGAGCCTCTTTCGCAAGTCCCGGAAATTTCTGCCCTCGCTTATGTGGCACTAGTGGGATCGTTTTTTAGCGCCATTGGCGTGAGAAAGTGCTCCCGTTTAAAATAAAATGAAGAAGAAAAAAACGAACAATTCATTTCCTTCCACAGGGAATGAGAAAAAAGAAAACGCAAAAAAAAAGAAAAAGGAATAAACGAGAAACTTGTGGTAACTTGTAACAAGCGGTTGAAGTTTGCTTCTTGAAACCCACGTGAGAGTCAAGGCAGCACGCTCTGGCTTTATTCGACTTCAAGGAGTGAAACTGCTCTGAGACGGACGGAGCTGCTACGAAGAAACGTCGCGTATATTTATGGAAACAGATTAGTAAAAAAAATAAAGTGCGCCCTTGATACAGACTGTCCTCTTATCTCCGCTATTCGGGATCTTGTTACCATATTGAACGATAGAAAAGAAACTTTCATAAACCCGTGCACTTGAGCGACAATGCCAGCTTTAAAACAAGAGACAGCGGTAAGCACTCAGCGATAAGAAACACCACTGTTGTGCTGTTGCTGTTTTTATTATTGAAAATTTTAAACATGGCACGTCGTGCTGGAATCAAGTCGGCTGTCCAAAACAATTACACTTCAGTACTTTGTAGGGAACGGTCACTCATTGGACAGAAGTGAAACTGTGCAGACAGGTATTTTCATATATACTTGGACAAGAACACGATAGCATCTTGTCAAAGCCCAACTTCGGAGGTGTTTCAGCGATGTCAATATAATGGTTCATCTATTTCGCAGCATAGCCAATTTGGTGGAGGGGCAATTGCATAGCGAGAGGGAAGGCCGCTGCATGATAAGCAAGGAGAAACAGACCAATAGGATACGCTAATATAGCCCTTATCTTCTTGTCTACAGCCTTCACACTACGCGCCTTTAGGGGTTACCAACTTGATGAGTCCGTATATCTACACCCTCTCTTTCAATCGTTGTTCATCTCTCCTGTTCGCCGTCCTCTTTCCCCGAAAGAATGTCGCAGGCCAGAGCAAACTGTAGCTTAAGCTGAGCACTCTGCCTTTTTATCAAATAAATCTTCGTCTTTCCTCGAGGTCGCCCCAACGTATATTTATCTTCACTTCACTTCAGCGCGCTAATAGGCTCATGTCAGCCGTATCGATAAGGAAATGGTGGCAAAGCAGGCAGTTCTATTTGTTTCAAAAGGAAAGTTCATGCAAACAAGAACATTTGATAAGAATGTTAAAAACAAGGTTTAGTGTTTGGCCAGTGCTTCTGACGGTTTCTGCATTAGCTTGACGTCCCGCAAAACTACACAAAAACAAAATGAGATCGCATTCCATCATGTACGCTCAAAATATCCAATTTGCTATCTTAGCTGGGGGTTAGGACGACGGTGTTAAAAAGAAGAGAACACACGGAAGGTGCAGCAGGGTTTCGAACGTTCTAAAGTATTTCAGTAGGATATATACTCTTTCATTTATGCTGCAGGACTGTATCTCCCTGCAAAAGGTTGTCGTCACAATTACTTTGCTTGAGCATTTTTCATGTTGGCAGACGACGTTACTGTCAACTTGAGTTTCTTTTTTCCTTTTTTCCGCGCACTGACAAGAATAGGGAGCACCATGAGGTCCACCACAGGCGAAGCTGTTACTTTCACGAAGGTAATTGCTTCCAATAATGTCAAAAAAAGAAAAACTTTCAGAGATGAGAGAGCGAGAGAGTATTCCTATTTTCCAGCTAAGATAAGCGGCCGTAATTTCGCTGAATATTTCGGTCTGTGCAGTTGTGGCTTAGCTGCTTGATGTCTTCAGACGCACAGTTTTCCGCACGTGCAATTCCCCTTCCCGAGGGAAGCAAGGCCGGAAATGAAGTTTTGTGGGAGGGAGATCCGTTGTCGGCAGTCTGAAGATAAAGAGGGCTTGAAGTTATAGAGGCTCCGCATGTTTCAGGGATTTGATGATCATGTCTTCACATACAGGGGCTTTACTGTCTCTTTTATTCTATAAGCGGCGTTTCCGAAATTATACTTCTTCTTTTCGGTGGTTGGGGTTCTTCTTTGATCAATGGCTTGTATGATGGGTAAAAAGAAAAGATACATCGGAGCGGCTCGTGCGTTTCCACATCTGCGGGCGACAATAGAGCATGCGGTGAAATTGCTTTTGCGCCTCGTTTCAGGGAGATGGGCTTGAGGATTCCGCGTTCATTTATTATTTGAGAGGCTGACAGTGGAGCTTGCAGAGCGTATGGTCTGGAAGGCACTACATTAGACGCATTATTTCCGAATGCTTTTGTGTGTGTGCGATAAAATGGAGCTCCTATTATTTATAAAGGAAGTGGACAGACAAGAAACAAAGTTTAGTATAACAGGTGATTGAAACTTATTAGAGACATCCAGTAAGAGGCAGCACTGCCGAAGGACTATAGCTATAAATAAGTGAAATGAAACACTTTGTACGCGTGAAATTGCTGTTTCATGCCACGAAGTCCCGTAACTAACAATAACGGTTATTGCAGGAATAACTAATCAGTCATGAATAATTACAAAGTTTCGTCGGATTGAGACAATGCATGACGCGAATTTGAAAGGATGCTATTTAAACGTTGCTATTGAAGAAAAAAAAAGTCTTCTTGTCTTTCTACAGCACTCGTACAGCAGCTCTTGCATTGTAGGGCAGCGAATCAGGTTCGTAGTACTGGTTAAAGCTTTCCGCCATTCACCTCTCTTTCCCCTCTTTCACAGCATTATGTCGCATACAAAGCATCAAAGCAACGCCGTCCAGTAGATATTTACCAAAGCTACATCAATTTGTGGGGTGTACCGCGCCTTACAACGCAGCAACGCATACACCTTTTCGTCTTGGCGTTTAGATCTCGCATTCCTTTCTTTCCTTTTACTGTAATTATTTTCGCAGTAGCGCTCCACTGCGCCAACTTCGTAGCTCTACTGCGAGGAAATGCTTAACCAAGGCAATGGCCAGAACTCATGCCAGTTGGTTTGTTGCATATTTTAACAGCCATATATTTACTCCTCCATATTTTTACTCCCCCGTCACTCTCCTCCTCCGCATTCCCTTAACGGCCTCGCAGCCAAGCGGCAAGCGGTGGCTGTACTTCATTGTATGGACATTCATTTACATTTTCCAACTTACCTTTGCTTCAAACCCTGCTATATTTGGCGCAAGGTGTGAAACAAGAAAAGCAAAAAACTTTTAGATGTGCACCTCTATACTAATATTAGTAAATATAGTGCAAGCCAGCCATGGGAAATAATGTCTCACACACTAGTTTTCGTTTATTTGTACATGTGCTCTTTTGTTATTCAACTACGGTGCACCGAACTTTCAGCCCACTCCTGCTCAAGACCTGCAGTCTAGGCTACAGTATTAAGTGAATAATAATAAAGTGATGTGGTCGCAGTACGTAAAAATTAAGGGGCTGAATTGACAAAAGTGCTGTTTCGCGAGTTATTTTCCCCGTTGGTGAACAAGCTTCGCCCCGCATCATGACTGGCTGAAATAGTCTCTTACGAACATGTTTAGCGTAAGATCTTTTTGTGAATACCGGCCGAAAAGACGGAGCCGCATTCATAGAGGGATATGTCACATCTGGCCCGATGCCTTCGCTAAAGATATGACCCCTATCAGTATTATGCAAAAATTCCGTTTGCGAGAAACTGTATCGAAACGGAGTTCGGTTGATTCTGGCCCAGATACTGATTCTTTCATGGATGATCGCGACGACAGAGAGAGGGAGTTTCTCAGAAGGCAGAGAAGGTACGAGGTCATTGATTATCTGGAGAAGTTTTTGTTCGTTTTTTCTCTTTTTTTTTGGGGGGGGGGGGGGGTATGAGGGTCCAACTGGGGAGTGTTAGGGGGGTGTTGGAGAGGCGTGTATAAACTCCTGCCTAAGCCTACGTTCGGCGACCGTGCGTCGCCCACCGCGCGAAGCTTGCTCGCTTGTGCCTTCGTGAACCCCGCACATTTTGTGCATACGACACTCCGCTCGATAGCCCAGGAAGGCATGCCTCAAGGTCGGAAGCCGGTCGCTGAAGACCCTGGCTGTGTGTTGTGCCAATGCGCACTCCTGGATGGAGCGGCACTCCTTGTTTTCTGCCCTTCTCTTCTTCTTCTGCTTGCTTTATATTACCTGTTCCTCTGCTCCTCGTGGGTGACAGCAAACCGGATGCGCGTCTGTTTAATCCCCCTGCCTTTGTTTTTCCGTGTTCCTTTCTCTATGCCGACATCTCTCGTCCCCGGACGCAGCTGTACAAAAATTTACCTGATGCTTCCTCCTAGATATAGGTACCCGCGTACGCCGGCTACGTATGTTCTCTCGTACCACTGTTTTCTTTCTTTGCCAGTACGGGCTGATTTTGTTTATGCGTGGGCTGCTAACGCGCATAGCAACCAACTCGCGCATAGCTACGAGCTTCGTGATCAGAGGATGGCTCCAGAGCGCTAGCTGGCTGATCTCGTAAGCCTCTTGGGTTTTTGCGTGATTATGTCCTGTGTCCGTCCCTTTTCCACATACCGCGGCGAGGAGTGTCAGGCTACTCGCTACTCCAGGCCTGAACTCTCCTCCTTTCTTTTCATTAAACATTACCTTCTTATTGCTGTTATCTGGTACTTTGGCATTTGTGAGTGACATGGGCGCGGGAGCGGGATAGAAGCCTGGACGCTATACAGTAGCTACTCAGGGGAGCGTAGACAACTTAGCCTAATCCAATATGAGCCGCCTCTGTGACCGGGGCGCGCTGTGTCCAATTATCTCGCGCGTACGTGCTTCGCTACATTGTGTACATGCGGGAAGATTGCCAGGTAATGTGACAGCTCTGCCATAAGAAAAAAAAAATGAGAAACAAACGACCGCTGATGCTTTGTGCGTTCTACATCAAGAGCAACACAGTACTGAACTGAAAGCCATCACAGTGGGCAGCAGAAATTTGATAATTCTGGCTGCAGAAAAACGAACAATGGCGTCTGTGCAAGTAGTTCGAGCGCTCAGGTGTGGAAGGTTAGTGCGCCCCCATTGGATAGCACGCTTCCAAAGCGGTCTGCTGGCTGCTGTGTAACTTTTGTTGCACACATAGATTGCACATCACGCCAGTACTTTCCATCATTGTTTTGAATTTTGTTGCCGTTGTAGGTGCTGCTGTTAGTGGAAGTGGGGAACGCTACAACACTGTGATGTGGTGTATATATATATATATATATATATATATATATATATATATATATATATATATATATATATATATATATATATATATATATATATATATATATATATATATATATATATATATATATATAGGCGGGCATGATGGCGAGGAGTGGCCGTTGGCGTGACGTAAAGTGAAGTAGATCCTCCTCTGAACAGTACAAATGGAAGATTTATTTGATGCAACGTTTCCACCGGAGTCCGGTCTTCAGGCCTGAAGAAGATCGGTGTGTGTGTGTGTGTGTGTGTGTAGCACCGTGTCTCTCGGCACCTTTTTATAGTGGTGCGTAGAAGTTATACATGACATGGGCCGCTCACTTCAAGTACATATTTAAAACAGTTTAGACTGAACAGTGAACACTCGTATACAGAACAATTTTATTTTTACAGCTGCAGTCTAAAGTTTCAGTTACATTCTTTGAGTGTGCTCTCCATTTACCATTTGTACGTTCCACGTGTACATTGTACAATTCAAGGAGCAGTTTAAACGCATGTTTTTGGCTTAAGGGCACACGAGAGGTTCGGAAAATAAAGCACTTTGAACTCAGTTCCAGACAACATAAGTTTACCCGGAATTGCCGGCGGCCGCAGAACCGCGCTGCCTTAAGCTTTCCGTGACGTCGATGTCTCCTCTCCCCAAACTTTATCCGCGTGAATAAAACGCGACCCGGCATAAGCACCTTCCGAAAGAAGCAGTGAGTAAACCTGCAGCCGCTGCGGAACCTTAGCAAAGTATTTTGCCGCTAACGAAGTCGAGCGTTCGGTTCTGCTGGCAGCAGCAGACAGAATAAATGGCGCATGGAAAGGAATGACGCTTGCGTACCGTGCATTAGGAATACGTTCAGATTCCTGAGACGCTTGCAATTGATCCGGTGAGCGCCCTAATGAGACATGGGTTTCGAGGCGTAAACACCGACATTTTAATTAAAATACAACCACATTCTTTTTCGAAGCATCAGCTTGTTTAGAGATGTATGCAAGAGGAATGTTTCTTTTATGAGTTCTGAATGTAAAGACGATCAATGTAGTGCTTTTATATAGATAATCAGGTGCGACATTCATTTCAGTCGCCAGAAGAAAACTTCATAAATCACTAAAATTTACGTCATGAATCCATCAGGTTTTACTGTTGTTCCTGAGAACCTTAAATGCACGATTATTATTATTATTATTATTATTATTATTATTATTATTATTTATAGCCGTAGTGGTGTTAGTAGTAGTAGCTGTAGTCGTTGAAGTTGTTGCCGCCGCTACTGATGCTGCTGTTTTGTTTGTCAGTTTTATTTTTATTTCACTGTAATTGTGTCTTCGATTGTTAAGCGGCAAATAAACTTGACTGCTTGATCAATCGATGTCATTCAGCGATATGTTTAAGAGAGACAAAAGACGGACAGCAGGATTAAAAAAAAGAAAAAAAGAACGACTCCGCACGATATAGTCACACCTGCCCGATGATTGCGAATTATTCAATAAGGAAAGATAAGAACAGTTGAACAACCACTTGCCGCTACGGCCAGTGCGATAAGAGTAGATGCAAACGTGACTTGTCTCCACTTCAATTCGCGTTGAATAGCGTGCTATTATTTTTAATCATTGAAGAAGAAAAAAAAAACAATTTCCCATTTTCGTCATCGAGGGCGTCGCCGAGCGAGAAGCACTAGCAGTCACGCCAGCTGATAAGATAAGAGCACTCATCCATCGAAGCTAATGTGCCGACGAAAACGCTTCTTTTCAATTTTGCCTCACTTAGAACGAAAACCTTGAAAAGGAAAAGAAATAACGTTGATAAGAAGGAGGAGGCGATGTAATGAAAAACTTGAGAGTTTCGAGTTTGGGAGTCACGGTGAACTCGGCGACAAAGAAAAAAAAGTTGAGAAAGGAGCCAAGTTATCTTGTCGAGAAGGTGTGTCACTGAAAAAAAGAAGAAATGTGCTGCTTGGGCACAAAGAACAAAAGAAATTTCCAAGGATGGAAAAGTTTCAACTACTCTACGAGGTTCGCTAGAAGGAAAGACGCTTAGCGAGTCGAAGAGTGGCGGAGAAGACGGCAAATTCAATGCAAGAAGCGCAGAATAACGGTGCAGAGGGAAAAGCCTTCTAACTTTAAGGACGCTTCCCTCCTTGCGATGTATGTAGTAGACGCGGTAGACGGATCGTGACTTTCGGAGAGACGTTGATGTAAGGGAACCGTGGGACTCGAACACCATCAAGGGCAGCGAGACAGATTGCGAAATGTATCGTACAGGAAAAAGAAAGTCAGAAACAACATATGAACAGTTCTACCTTGGATAAATACAACACACGAAAAGGCAGTAAGTATAATAATGAGAAAAAAAAAAAAACACAGGCGAATACGGCCGCGTACACCCGATAGGATAGGTGCAACGCGACAAGCTGTCAGGACATGGAAAACTCACGCTCTGTAATGCAATCCAATGTGCAACTTGAATTTTACTAAATATTTTGAACATATGTTATACGTTATATGTTATACGTTATACATATGTTAAAAGTTATATATGTATATTTTGGACAGCCGCTTCAATAAGGCTTGAATACTCGGTGTTTGTGCGCGCGTGTGTGTGTGTGTGTGTGTTCAATAGTGGAATTCACGTGCGTGTTTTGATTGATTCATTGATTTGTGGGGTTTAACGCCCCAAAACCAGCTCTGATTATGAGAGACGCCGTAGTGGAGGTCTCCGGAAATTTCGACCAGCTGGGGTTCTCTAACGCGCACCGACACCACACGGTGCACGGACCTCAACATTTCGCCTCCATCGAAATGGAACCGCCGCGGCCGGGATTTGATCACGTGGGTGTTTTATTCTGTTTATAGGGATTAATGGGAAGAAGGAAAAAAAAATTCACAGCATATCCACGGAGTGAATGATGATGAGTGGGCGAAGCTCTTGGGGTTCATCGTAGATCGTGCCGAGTTCCAGATTAATTTAGTTAACGCGCACGCTACGAATCCTTATGGTGCAAGTACACACAAGTGAAATCTCCCACCGGCACTTCATTGCAAGTGAAGATCCAGTGCCTATATATATATATGGGTGGCCGGTGAACGGTTCTCCAGCGCGAGCAGTCGGTATTTTTTAATCAAGAAACTCGCTAGAAGACGCTGCCTGCGCCAACGTTGTCTCTCGCGGGTGAGGGCGCGTTCTCTTTCTTTGCGAGCTGGTAGAGCGTTCATCGAAGAAAGAGCGTTTCCGTAGTCAACGCGCGCCTTTCGCTCTCTCTCTCTCTCTCACACAAGACAGCAGATGGAAGAGTGAGAGAGCTCGCGCGCCGGGAGGCACGCGCCGAGGGCGAGCGCGGGCCTCCCGGCGGCGCGAGGTGGCTACATACCTACTACTACTACTACTACAGAGGAGGGAACGACCCACACCCTAAGGAGCATCGCCCCTAAAACAAGTTGGCGGTTACAGAGATGACACGTAGCCTTTTCGATAACCGCCACTGATTATAGTTCCACAATATGAGCATTATTGTTCTTACTTTTCTTACATTTCTTTCTTCATGTGTTCGAGACTCTTGCCATATTTTGCTCTAATTATTGTACTTGCACGAAATGCAAGTGCAACGAATGTGAAGTCCACTCGTTGAACCGCGATGTGCCTGCCGTTCACCTGTGCAAGGGAGCTTTGCTAGCCGGTTTGTGTGTGCGTGTGCTTTTTTTCTCTGGATATTTCAACGCTGTGCACATCAAGAATTTAAACTTCGTCGTTTCTGTCTAAAACAGTGTTTGATTGAGTAGTAACGTCATGAAGCTTTATGAAATTTTGCAGGATGGTCAACTTTCCTGTCTAGAACCAGTGACGCGCATCTGCGCATGTATCACTAAGTTAACAGTCTAAAATGCGTACTGCGTACTGTACGTCACGAAGATAAGCAAATGGTACGGCGTCGCTTATTATTGCAAGTTCTTTCTAGGTGGGACCGCGAAGGCCATGGGCGGAGCTTATATGTATTCACCGTTTGTAACTTTCCAATGACATTGACTTGCTGCCGCTAATAAACGCTAAATATACGACTACGGCGAAAGTGCGGCACTTGTGTTTCTAAACCTGACGACAACTTCAGCGTTAAGAACCGCTCGACACCGGTTTGCGTTAGTGTTTACAGAAAGCGCCATTTCTTTGCGTTCCGCCCTCTTGGCACTCTCGTTCTGTGTGTTTACTGTCTTTAATACTAGTCTATATACGCCTTTTTCTTCACACCCCATCGAAATTGCGCAAGGCAAGTGAGGAAGGCTTTAGGGTAGTTGCATTACCTGAGCAATCGCTTCTTCTTAAGTAGTAGTAGTATTGTGGCCTGTAGCCACAACACTACTACTACTACTACTACTACTACTACTACTACTACTACTACTACTACTACTACTTCTTAAGCTAACTTATATTTATTTTTATTGTCTTTTTCTTTTTACTTATTTCGAGCGGGGAAGGAAAGGGCAGAGAGTAGGATAGAGGGGACGCTTCACAAAGGCACCTCCTAGGTATGATCGCATGCGTTCGCCCGCACAGGATTCATAGCTGCAAAAAGATGACACTTTAATGTTGGAGAGGAGTGAAAATTCGGTGTCCTTGCATTCTGTGGAGACGGTTGACCAGCACAGATGCGATGGTGAGATCGACTCACCGTTGTAGAACCCTCTGTCGGCATGACGCGATAGACAGACACGCTTTTGGTCGGAACCTAGCCATATACGGCTTAATTAAATGTGTTATACGCATGGTTCACTTAGAGCGCCTTTGAACCATTTTTGTTAACATTCCTTTCGCTTAATTCACATCGGATTAGCACCAAGTCAGTTTTAGTCGCCTTAATGCGCCTTTGATTCAGTTTAATTTTTACTTGGTGGACTTAACTGACTCATTTTGCATATGAATCACTGCTCGATGCCCAACACTGCGCTGGGATCGGGATATCACTGTAAAATTGCTCTTCGCATCGTCTTGGCCGCGGAAGCCATCCCCAAGAACCTATAGCCGAGTGCAGCTTCACCGTAAAGGAAGCCCTGTGTCAGGTAAAAATGGGGCCAGAGGTGTCCGCTACATCGTCACTGACACCCTCCACAGAACACATGGTTAACTACGACGACACAGCATAAAGAACTGACGTTGTTCGGTTTCTTTCTTTCTTTCTTTCTTTCTTTCTTTCTTTCTTTCTTTCTTTCTTTCTTTCTTTCTTTCTTTCTTCTTTCTTTCTTTCTTTCTTTCTTTCTTTCTATATGAGTGTAGACCCTGAGAGCTTTATCACCGCGAAATTCCTAGTCAAGGAGAGAATTTCAACTGGCACACGCGTTTAAGTAAAGAGGGTCCCTATTCGCGAAGACGTGTACGCTATAATGGTACCTAGGAGACAATTCCAGCCATTCGTCATGAGGGGCATCTCATTAGATAAGCTGATTCACCAACAAAAATAAGCACCTGTACGAGAGAAAATCTCTGCGAATTCGAGGCCCGGTAGTTATAAATCTGCCACCGCATTAATGGCACGGTACCCAGAGAATTAAGGAAACGCGACCATATGTATACGTTCAGCAGCACGCCACGATCGCCACTGGGCGAACGTTCCCGCTGTTGGTGTGGAAACACCAAGGATAGATGCAAGGAGATCACGCTGCTTTTAACGGCGAAGCTGTTCTCGCTCGCCGTAAGAAGCAGCTGGTATCAAAAACTATCATCATCATTAGTTCTTGTCCCCAAGAGTGCGCATTCACTTCTTTATGCAATGCCCAAAATGCGGCGTTCGCCCGCGCGCTTCGTTCTTCTCTTCCGCTAATGCCCTCAGCCCATTACTACAGTGGCAAAAGTGCGGCTGTGCAGTGCACGTTAAAGAACCCCAGGTGGTCTTTTAAATTTCCGGAGCCCTTCACTACGGCTTTTCTCTCCTTTCTACCTCTTTCAGTCCCTTTCCCCTCACCCCCACGGACGCTTAGCTGTGCTCCCGACATGGGCTGCAGAAATTAGCGTTCTTTCCTAACGGAACCACAATCATCATCGAACTGCGGCTGCCGGGCGAGCCACCTGGTGGGCGCGCTTCTTTCTTCTTTTCGCCTCATGCCGCCAGCCCACTACTACTTAAACGCGGATGCGTTTCATAGCGTATCAAGAAAACCTCGTACCCTTGCACAATACGAAGGGAGTTGCACGCGCCGCGTGCTCCCGTGGCATCGCCAAGAGCTGGAGTCAAAACGTCGCCGTCGACACGCAGTGTGGGCCGAACCAGGAGGCAGTGAGCCGTGTGAGGTGCAGAAAGCTTCAGGCGCAGCTCGAAGTTCCGTGTTCGATCCCGGCAGCCGCGACGTTTCACAGCATAGTCTTGTGTTAGTATAGCAAGGGGATGGGAAACGCAAGAGAAGGTGAGGAGGAGGAGCTGAGTAAAACATAGCATAGCCTTGTAGAGTATAGCATAGCAAGGAGGTGGGAAATGCAACTGAGGATGAGGAGGAGGTAAAGGAGAATGGGAGTGGTAGAAACAGTATAGACGTGTGCAGTATAGTATGACAAAGCGCAGGAAAGTGAAGTGAGGGTGACTAGAAAGGAAAGGAGGAGGGGAGAGGGAAATGTATGGCAAAGTCTTGTACAGTACATAAGAGCAAGGTGTGGGAAAGGAAAGTTAGGTTGAGGAAGAGGGAAAGAATCAGTCACAAGTGTTTATCCGGAATTCCTCTCCTTCTCCTTCTCTCTCTCTCTCTCTCTCTCTCTCTATATATATATATATATATATATATATATATATATATATATATATATATATATATATATATATATATATATATATATATATATATATATATATAACAGGATTGACGATGCGCCTCTTAGAGAACGACGGTTTATGTCAACGTTTCGGTCCGAGCCCGACCTTTTTCATGTCTTGAAAAGGTCGGGCTCCGACCGAAACGTTGACGCTATATATATATATATATATATATGTGTGTGTGTGTGTGTGTGTGTGTGTGTGTGTGTGTGTGTGTGTGTGTGTGTGTGTGTGTGTGTGTGTGTGTAAATTCCAATTAGAGGAACGCCGTCACCTTTCGTTGCTACCTCAGTCGTCGCACTATTAGCGCGGAGCTGCCCTAATTTTTCAATAGGCAAAGGCAAACAACAACGCAGATATAACTGGTGCTAATGACGCTGGTAATGAAAACGATGAAAACGTTCTTAGTTTTAATGTCTCGTTTTCGAATCATCACCATATGCTATAGAGGCATGTTGAATTATAACTGCAGTGACAAGGTAACAGTATTTGCACTTAGATCCAATTTAATCTAGTTTATTCTATTGGTTTTCCCCTTCGTCTTAGGAGTAGCGTTAGCCTTTGGATTAGATAAGAAGTACGCCCAGCATATTCTCACTCTTAAGCAAATTAAGTGCACGTAGTATGGATGCGCGTGTGGAGATTCACCAGATATGAGCTTAGGTTTATCGGCGAAAGCCCATTTCTATAAATGAAAAGGTATGGAAACGTGTGTTACAAAGGATCATGAGACGCGCTATCGAGAACCAGAACGTGGTACTGATGCACCCAACTGCTGATGACAGGAGGGTCAATTTTCGGCGCAAGTATAGCTCTTCAAACTAGCTTGGTAAAATGAGATAAGGCGTCCCTCTCTCTCTTCTGGAGGTTGAAATAGATAACCGTTGACAAATGCGAAATTAGGCGTACCACAAGATGTAGGGGCCTACTAATCACCTAGGACAATGCTGCCGTCTTCGTTGCGATAAATACCCACACGCTCTGGATCGATGCTACAAACAGGGAGACAATGAATGCCGTTCAGGGCTATATATAAGACTTCCCAGTTTTAGTTCACGCATCTTATTCAGAGCAGGAAAGGTCCGTTAGAAGGCTCTAGATCGATGACTGGGCACTCTCTCGTTGACAATGTTTAGAACTCGCTTTCTGAAATGAGATAAGAGAAGAACATTATGTAATGCTTGGCAGCAAAGGTTGTACGTTGTTGGCAACGCGACCCGAGGCCACCGATGATGCTTTCAGGTCATAGAGCATCGTTGTAATAAAGAAAAAAAAATGTTTTGGATGAGCGAGTTCATTGTTGTCCTGGTATGTTTACTGAATGCAATGTCTGTCATCTGCAAGTATACTTAAAACGCTAAACTGCCAGACTAAACAAAATAGCGCAGAGAAAAGCAGAGCACTATCTGTGTAGTTCGTCGACTTCGTCTGTACATACCCATTCTCATGATCATCATCATCATCGTTTGGCTGGCTGGTGTTCGCTGGGAGGCTCGCGCAATTTCTTTGAAAATTGAAAATAGAAGGTTTTGACATCGTATCTGGCGTCTTCTCACAAGCACTGGAGCGCGCATTGATTCCCGCCTCGTCTACGATAAAAAAAGGACACCTACACAACCAAGTCGAATGAAATCCAGAATTAATTGATAACCATAAAGAAAGCTTGCTCAAGCACAGAAATTACCAGTGACACAATGCAGCCATCGTGGCGCTACATTGTGACAAAAGATACGGACACAAGAACAGTGCAGCTCTCTGGCTGTCGGTCATATTGCAGAGCCATGTTTGAAGCTTCAAAAACACGAAACTTACGTTTATTAACGATGTTTTACTCCTGTAATATCGCGTACGTACTGCACCGCTGTGCGACATTAAACAAAATAAGCAAGGACAAACAAGCCCTGTTGTTGCAGCTGGAGGTACTTATGTTAAAAAGGAGTCATTGTGTCAACGCATGAGAAATGTTGCCGACATACTGAAACGGCGGCCATAAATTGCCTGCTTTCAGTACGGACGCAGCTTCCTTACGAACTACTGCGAGCTATAAGACATTACGGCTTCGCACTCCGCACTGTCTCAAAGACGGCGTGAACAACCCCTTTCGCGATCTTCTTTCTCCCATTTTTTTCAGAAAACTCGGCAGTACAACGGGCAACCGCACCTGAGCCACCCAATAACAATGGCCTGTCGCCGTAAACTGAAAGAAGTGCCTTCAATAGAAACGGGTTTTACGAGCTTGTGCACGAACGGGCTTTCCTAACCAGCAAGCAGTGGGCTTTAGGGGAAGGTAGATGTGGCCCATAAAAGCGAGAAAAAAAGAAGAAAGAAAAGAATGAGACATACAGGGAGAATGTCAGAGACAGTCCCCGATAGTGCCGGCGTTATACAGCCGTGTTCCCCAGACTTTCCTCGGAAACCTTTGCTGATGCAGACTAAGAGCAGAGAAAGTTGAAAGATGAAGAGATCTCGATGTTTGCCTCTGCATTCGAGCTCGAAGAGGCAGCGAGAAAAGCAAGCAAGCAAGCAAGCAAGCAAGCAAGAAAGAAAGAAGAAAGAAGAAAGAAAGAAAGAAAGAAAGAAAGAAAGAAAGAAAGAAAGAAAGACTAGCGCTTGGGCACTGTTGCTTTGCGCAGTGTGGGCCGCTGGAAGGGTACGGTTCGACAGGCTCCCTAGTATCGACGTGTGAGAGAGTTTGACGAAATAAAAAGCTGAAAATATTCGTGTGATAGAGATGTTGAGTGAGCTTGTGCCGACTAACGCTGTGCCGAAAGGAAGAAAAAAAAAGAAAGAATGGGGTGGGGATGGAGAGAGAAAGAAGAGAAGTGGTGAACGCGTTATCGGATATCCGCTGACGCATTGCTCGATACGCTTTTTTTTTTCTTGTGATACGCTGAAGCATACACTTGTCGCTTCGGCAGTGTTGTTTGTGACACGTCAGTGAGCTGTAGTGCGGAATGCACGCCGAAGTGGGCGCGTGCGTAAGTGGCACGACACGGTTTATATTTGCACAAAAATCCATGGCGACATAAATAGAGAATGCGAGCTTCAAGACGAGTGGCGTAGGTGTCGTGTTAAACTCGATTCTTGCTCCAACTCCCGTTTCCTCGCATTTGGCTGACACGCTTGGGAAGGGTCGTTGGTTAGGTTTCGCACTTTGGCACGTATTTGCCTCTCTTTTTGCGAACCTTCCATGGTTGCTAAGCGACTACAGTGTTGAGTTGATAAGCACAAACGGCTGGGGCTGATTCCTGGCATAGGCAGCCAAATTGCGAGACATCGAGAAATTCCAAAGCCGCCACTCAGATTGGAGCGCACGTTAACGAGCCTCAGAGCTACAAGACTTGTGCCGTGTCCTCCAAAAATGACATCTTATATCATTGCTGTGGCAAGTATAACAACTTAATTTCGTTTTCTTTCTTTCTTTCTTTCTTTCTTTCTTCTTTCTTTCTTTCTTTCTTTCTTCTTTCTTTCTTTCTTTCTTTCTTTCTTTCTTTCTTGCTATTTTTTTGCATTGTAGTGGCGACAACAGGAGAGGATCGAAACCTGGTTTAGTTAAGTGCAGCGTACAATGAGGAATGTGCCGTACTCGGCCTTTCCTGAAATTTAATCGCGCTACTAAAAAGTGGTTGTATGAAGCGAAGCAAGCGTGACAATAATTATGTACAATGTGCCCAATGATTTTTGAAGACTGCTGTAGTTGACGTGAATGTGTACATTTGGAAGCCGACATAGAAAGAGTCTTCTTTCACTGCGATCAAGAATAAGTTTCTGTTATTTACGCAACTTTATAAGCTCTCTAAGCCACGAAGACGAAGAAAAAAATAAATTTTCCTGATTAAATGTTGGTGGAACGAGTGATTTACGTTATTGTTCAATTTTCATGGTGCACATCGTAGTACGTAGCGTACATGCACTCCGAAACCCTTCAATGAAAGTAATATTGCCAGCATCAGCCACACGAAATTGGCAGCGGGAATCGAATGTACCATGAAAACATTACACGTAAAAAGAAAAAAAGTCATCATGCTTCAACACTTCCCATATATTAAAATACTGCTCATTTCTTTCCGGTAGCCGCACATAATATTCGTATTCTACGAAAATTTCGACCACAATTCCACGGCTCCGACAGCTCTTGAAATTTCATCCAGTGATTCACGATGCGCGCGAGAAATTGAAATCTCACTTTAATCAGAAGTCCGACGTGCAAGTCTTCCTCGAACGCTGTTGTTCATCCTGACGTCGGAAAATAGTGTCTAGACTGATTTGCATAAATAGTGAGTTTGGTAATCCGAAATGGCGCTTAACGAGTTTATTCCAAGTGGAAAAATGCTGTCGCATAAAAGAAGCGAGTTAAACGAACGTGATTCTCTTAAAACCTTAAGCTTTAAACACCTAAGGGTTATGCACGAACCAAAAGAAGAAAAGTTGCTTTTAATTTTTTATTTTTTATGTCCTATTTCGCGGAGAAGGTGACTGCAAGGCTCTGCTGCTGTCAAAACGATTATTTTTTTTTCGCAGCACGTACGTCCTTTTTTTTTTTCATTGGCTTTAACCGATGTTGTAATGACACATTAAAGTCATGCCACTGAGAAGGATATTAGTTAGCTGCACACAGCGTCATTTTCTATAGTTTAAGCCGGCATTGTTTTCATTTGGAAATGCGGGCTGTAACGTTTCCAGTATGTGTCAAGACCACATGCGTGTGTCATGTGCACAATGACAGGAAAAAAAAAAGCCCACTGCTGGTTCCACAGGCAAGCGTCAACGTGCCGGCATCTTTAATACACTCTTAGCACGGTAACCTTTAGTTTATTTTATAGGTACACAAATATGTGAAAATATGCTCCTTTACTAAAGGTTAAAGCACTTTAACCTTCAGTAAAGGAGCACATTTTCACATTTTTGTGTATCCGTAAAATAAACTAACGGTAATCGTGCTAAGAGTGTAGGCGTTGGCATCATGTACTTAGATCTTTGTATTTACAGTAGATATTTTTTTCCTGAGCTTGCCTGAGGCAAGTGACCGAGATATTTGAAAAATGAGACATCCGTGGACTACGGCCGCATGCAATTTCATTGCATCGCTGCTTTCGCCGCGTATGTGTACGCGCAGTATTATTTAGAGATGATCCCAACGATATTACAGTAGGGTGAGCGTTCTCTCTGTCGGCTACGACACAGCCAGATTTCCCTAGTTAGTGCCGTGTGTGTGTTACGTGTCTCTTGCTCTGTTACGCTCTGGATGCGCTATACAGTGGATGCTATGGACCATCATCAAGCGCGCCGTGCAACCCTTGTTACCTTCTCGGATGTCGAGCCATAGTTACGAGGCTTGGAGTACGCGTGGAGAGGTGCGACAAGAGATGGTGTCGTCTTCTCCTGTAGTTCTCCGGCGCTCGGTAACCTTAGCCATCCGATCCGATGGCCCTATGAGGGGATTCTGTATTCGGGGAAAAATGGGTGCATTACTCCGTCGGGTATAGGAGAATCGCGACCTCGGAATAGTAGCGAGTGTAAGTACGAGTGTATGCCAGGTGTAAGTTGTTGTGTAGTGCTTAAAGTAAATGTAAATAAACTAAGGGAAAAGAAGTTTTCTTCCAGAGAAAGCTACTTTGAACAGTAGAAACATATTCCTCCAGTTTAACAAAAAATATGAACTTAACAGTATTTGTCGTCCCAAATTATCGCGAATTCTGACAGAGAAAGCGTATTTCTCCGTCTGTCTTTCAAAATCATTTTTGTGCACCACTTCTGTACACAAGTGATGAAGTGTACGGCGCAGAGCCGATAAGTAAGAATATTTTTACCATAGGGCACAATCAAAAGGAGTAAAGGTGAAATTAATAAAGCTGTAAAAAGCGGACAACTGCCTTTTTTTTCACCAATAATTTTTAACGTGCAGGCACCAACTTCCTTAGAAGCATCGCCGTTTCGAGGTTCCATAAAAACACGCAATGAGCAAGGAACACATTCAGTGTGACGGAAAAGCACACGACTATGGAACAACAGTAATCCGTTGTAATTGGATTACAAGTGCTTAGTTCAAGTCACCTCGTGCCGGAGCTTTATCCTGATTCTAATTGCTAAGCCTTCATTTCTTTCAACATAACTAAGGTAGGAACTCGGAGAATATACTAGACTAATAACACTCCTGCGTTTCGGAGTTAACACCTTTCGAGAGCAAAGTCTAACTTTGCTTATGAGTGGATCTTACTCTTTGTTCGGGAGCTATGCGAGAAATATAAGCCCACTGATTTCATTCGTTCATTCATTAGCGATGTCCTCGAACTAACTTGTAGGGGAGGGGGGGGGGGGGGGGTTAGACTGGCTATTGCTTTATTTCATCTTCTGCTTGAGGCCTTACGAATTCCCGAAAATAATTCCTCACCACGACTGTTTCTCTCGCCTGCTCTATTACTGCACGCTCATTTCAACTGTTTATCAGTTGAAAAGCGAGATAACGCCCCGTTAAGAGCACACTATCAATATAACTTTATTCAAGACTAGTCGGCGAAATAGGAAGAGGGTACTGAATAAGGTGGAACTCGGAAGAAGACGAAATTCGAGCGTCGTCGATGGCAGCCTTTCCCTCCGTTTTCAAGGAAACCCGTTAGCGAAGACTCGAGGAAGGAGTACGCCAGACGATGCCTTCGTAGATGTGCAATAGCCTTCTCCGGTTCCACTCTGTTACGCCGGGGCGACAACGAGAAAAAAAGAAGATATATTAAGATAATGTAGCGGAGAAGATACCTAGTCGTAACGACAGGCATTTGGCTAGAACGGTTATGGCGATCTCATGGTGAACCCCTCCGTCCGCTGCCAGGGAGGAATCGATGAAGCCATCAAAATAGAAATTACGCCGGGAAAGACTGAAATGTTAAAACCTTCTCTCCATTCCATTCGAAGGAAATTGCGCTTGGGAAATTGCTGTTTCGCCTTCAACGTGCTTTCGTTCCTCTCATCGCTGAAGCTTCTGGTGACCCTTTCTTATAAAGACAAACCCAGCTGCTACTTGCCAGTTTTTACGAACGGCTTCACAACGGTGCTCAAATGTGCACTACGACAACTATTGCGTTCAGCGTTAAAGCTTTCCGATATGCTTGTTAACCTGGCTGCACGAGAGAGTTCAATTCAAAAGTTACGTATCCCCACAAGTGGCTTTAACAACTAGCACATGCAGAGGTTATTATCTGTTCCTGCGTGAGGTAGACATTCGGGCAAGCAGCGCCCGCCTCAAAAACGCTCGCTCGTGTATTAGTCAACCTCGCATGCATTCCCCACGTGACACCCGGTGACATGCCAGTAACACGTGCCTCAAGTTCGGAAGCCGACACTTCAAGATGTCACTGATTGACTGTGGTCTCATTATGCTATCTCTGACGGGGCGGGAATCCTCACTTTCTCTCCTTTTCTCGTTGCATTCCCTTTTTCCTTTTCTCCTACGTAGGTAGCAAACGTATGTTAATATCCATGCCTCCCTTTTTCTTGTTTTCCTGTCTCTCACTCTATTTCACTCTGTATCACGTGTAGTTGAAACTTTTTCTATAAGCACACCTGAAAAACACGGCCAGTTCTGTTCATGCCCTCCACATATTAGATGACCTATATTCCATACGCAGGCCACTCGGTCTACAGGGCCTTTTCTCATTCACGAGCAGTATAATGAGAGCCTGAAAGTGCCACATTGAGATGGCTTAGTTCCCTTTCTCTTTTACCTTTTCTCATCACAGACGGGGCCATTAATATCGACCACCTTCAGCCGAATGGGTCCGGTAATTTTGACCACGCTCCAGGGACATCTGTGTAGAGTATAGTCGCCCCAATTACGTTGCTGCTTGGATCAATGTATCACCTCGGTCACTTCCTGCCTAGTACTTGGTGCTGCTTGGTAAGCGAGAGCGGTCGTGCGTGGCAGAGCCCTCTCGGGAAAGGTGTTATAGCTCCGATGATGCGAGAGATCAGCATGTTCTCCTTTTAATACCTTTCCGCTTAAGTGCGGTGGGCACTGGAGCGTGCTCCGGAAGACAGCATGGTGGTCGCGTTAAGCCTGGCATGTCCCACTGAGGCATATGCTAAGCCGCATATATGTTCTTCCGCGTTCTCAAGTGGCACGCTCCTCATGGGATGCGCTTGGATAATACCCGTAAGCGGATAAAGGAAGCGCCAAGTAGACAGCGCTCATCTTAATTCCCCTACGAATTGTGACAATGTCAACAAAAAAACAATACTAAAGCTTCAAGAAGACAGTATCCGAGCCAAAACGGTGTATGCTAGTTCGCCTTTCTAGACAAGATGACGGCTGACAGATATGCTTGAAAAAATAAACAAGACTGTGCTCTACGCAATGAAAAAGATATCTCCTTGTGCGGCCAATATAAAATTGTCGGATTGTTCGAATGTTCACACGGCGCAAAATGCTCAAATATGGCGTAAATAGGTGTTCTTATTAGAATTTTCTTGTGAAACCGAGATGGCGACAAGTGTCGCCTGTTTCCTTATAATTCGTATTCTCTTAACACAACCGGTGAACAGATCGTTAGAAACGATGTAGTGGAAGGTAATTTGTCTTAGAGAACATAACTGCAACTTGTCTTCGTCAGGATGGCAACCAGTGGCCGTCCTGACGAAGACAAGTCCACTTGTCGTATCGTTGGCTCCAGCGACATTCCTTGTCGTACATCGTTTTTAACGATCTGCTCATTGATTCAAGCCTCCATCTTCCCCTGAGCTTCTCTTCTAGTTTGGATCTTAGCAGGACCTGAATAATAACTTTCAACAAGGGCTAAACAGATTTGGAACGCATCTACGTTGTCAACCGATGATTTGAAACAGTCCAGTCACTAAACCAGAGTACATCTGTCCGTTATGCCTATAAGAAAGAAAGAAAGAAAGAAAGAAAGAAAGAAAGAAAGAAAGAAAGAAAGAAAGAAAGAAAGAAAGAAAGAAAGAAAGAAAGAAAGAAAGAAAGAAAGAAAGAAAGAAAGAAAGAAAGAAAGAAAGAAAGAAAGAAAGAAAGTGTCGGGTTGCGCAGGTGATAAAAACTGACCGGCACTGGCACCGTTGGCCTCAGCCCGTTGTTACATTATAGCACGAGTGATGATGACAGTTCTACATGATAGAGATGGTGAGCTTGACACCCTTGCCCTTGCTCTGCTGTTTACTTAGATGTCACACAGTGAAACGGGTTTAGTTTTTATCAAATTGCTTCTTTGGAAAAATAGAGCTGAAGATTTCCGAAGCAATTTTCCTATCCTGCTCGTTGCGTACGGTCCTTTGTTGTTTATTTTGAATTATTCCTCAAGAAAGCCTGTAATACGCGTTTTGTTATGACGAAGCCTTATAATAGTAGTGGGAATCAGTTCAGACATAGGTATGGGCTAGCCCGTCTCTACTGTTGCTTTTATTCATTCTTTTTGTTTTTGTTTTAATTCGTGTGGGAGCTGTTACTTAACCACGAAACGACAGCTGTGCTGTCTTGTGTTTCACAGGTGCTTCTGTTTTATTTATCAAATTTATTTTACTTACTACTTATTTAAGGAGGGTTTCCATGGCCGCTCATTCACGGGAAGGCTCTCTTCTGTATTTCCTGCTCGATCTGCAGTCCTACATCTTTCAGACAAAAGGAAAGGAATGGTACAACCCGCTCCTGTCTTCTCAGTTTCATTATATACAACCATATCAAACCAATAAAGAAGGTTGTCAAGTATATGGGGTATTCGTTGTGCTGTATAACTGGAGCATAGTAATAGTGAGATATAGGGAACCAATGGGGACGAAAAAAAAACAAACAAACAAAAGTTTCAACGCTTACGGACCCCACCTCCGACAGACCACCCACTGCGCTGATGAAAAGCTAAGATTCATCATTGCCCTCTCCAAAAACAAAGTGCCTCTCTAACAGGTGGCTATCCACTGGCTGGGCGCTTAATTTCCAATGTTTCTTAATAACGTTGACCCATCTCGAGTAGGAAAATTGATGCCCCTGGGCAAGGCTTTCGAACGGAATGGTGCGAGTGAAACTAAAGACGTTACTTTAGCGAAACGCTAAAGTAACATCGCGAAGTTTCACATTAACAACAACAACAACAAAAAAAAAAGCTTCACCGGAAGGATGATGTAATGGGGCACAGATATTTCGAAGGCAGAAAAGTCAAAGCAGGCGAGTGGCACTCATGTGGGCGCCGGGAGTAATTGAAAAGCATCCGGCTCATGAAAAAGAAAGAAAAAATGCTTAAAAGTAAGTACTGCGAATGAAGAAAGAAGTTATCCGGCCTTGCTACTTTTAAAAGTACATCAATGTGTCACTTAATAGCGACTATGCTGGGAATTCATTACTGCGCAAGAAGCTATAAGAAACCAAGATCGAATTTCGTCACCATGACTTTCTCGGTAGATTAGACGTGTCGTGTCATTAGGTCGCGTTATGCGCGCTGACGGCGCGAGAAGGAGCCGAACACGGGAGCCGAACCCACCGAACACGGGATAGCGGCTTGAGCATGATGCCTGCTCTTGTCCCTAGGATATATCAAAGGCAGATGAGAGGTGAGGTGAAGTGAGTGGTTGACAGGTGTGCGTGTGTCTGCATTTCTGACTAGCACGGCCGCGGCGTTGGTGACCTAGCTGTCGGTGCAGCTGAGCGCACAGGCGGGCCCAAATTCTTTTAACTTGCAAGTGATACGCTACAGGAGCGAATGACCAAAGGGGCAGGTTCTTCGGTATGCGCTTCTCAAAAGCGCATGACTGGGATGTCAGAGTTTTGTGTAGAGTTCGCTCACTGTTGCGTGCACCATTTACATGGCAACGTTACCAGTCCGAGCGTTTGCAGACCCCAAGAGTAGCTTGTTTACGTTTGCCCGTGCGCGCGAGTACCACAACACCTGGGCCCGTATTCACAAAAACAACTTACGACAAAAATGTTCGTAAGAGACAATTTCAGCCAATCCTGACGCTGGACATATCATTAGCGAAGCCCGCTGGCCAATGGCAAAAAGCACTTACGAAAGAGAAGTTTTGTGAATTCGGCCCCTGATTATTGAATTAGCGGTGGGATATTCACTGCAAAACGCGTCTGGCGAAACAACAAAATTTATTTCTTGTACGTTTCTACTACAATGCTATCGCAGTCGATGCTTCGCATTGAGGACGAGGCTGCAACATTTACCTTGTTATAAAATTCTTTGCTTGCGTTATTCACCTGCATGTTCATTCACATGCAGTCGGGCTCGATAGACTGTCGACTCGACGGCCATGGAAACCGCCCGTGTAGCAGCTAAAACATAATTTTTGAGTCGATGGACCATTGGTTCGAACGCCTTCGAAGCGCCCGTGTGACTAAGTCTCTGTTGCTTGGAGGCCAAGTCATCGGCTATGCAGTAAACACTGCATGCAAATGCAGGCGCCACTGCAATCATATGATGTAACGCGGTAACTGCTAGCGAAAGCGAGGGAGGTATTGCAAACATTTACGCCAAGTATTCTTGGGTAGAGACAGAAACAACTCCCCCGTTGTGATGAACACGCATGATTATTTCGTGGAGCTTAACTCTCCAATGCCGCACATTAACTGCACGACATGTGTTTGCGCATTGGCTTCGACAAATGTTGAGCCATTCGTAATGAGCAGAACTTGTTCGACGCATTGTTCCCTTACTAAACAGCAGCCCGAAATTGAACCGGCAATATCTCAACTCGTCCGCGTGATTGCATAGTTATGGAATCACTGGGACAATCACAAGGCGTACGTGGAATCTCGCGCATTCCTCTTCGCTGGGCGCGAAGTCACACATACATGTAACGAATGTTGTACCGCCTTTCCTCACTTTTTTACTGCTTTCGTGCTGAAAGTAATACGCTAAAAGTACACAAAATTTTCTTGTGTTTATTCTGGGGTAGTGAAATTTCATAGGCCGAATTCACGAAACTTCTCTTTCGTAAAAGCTTTTGCCACTGGTCGGAAGGTGTCTCTAATAATATGTCCAGGCGTCGGCATTGGTTAAAAATTTTCTCTTAAGAACATTTTTGCTGTAAGGTAGCTTAGTGAATACTTGACATTTTAGATAATCGTCTTAGAAGGTGTATAGTGGACATAAAGGCCAATAAGTAATATAAACAATCTTAGGCTCTGAAAGTCTCCTCACCTTTGCGTACCATTATCGTCGATTGATTTCTGGGAATTTACCCCGATATGGTTATGGGAGACGCCGTAGTGTACGGCTCCGCAAATTTCGACCACTCGGGATTCTTTCACGCGCACTGGCATCGCAAAGCACACGGGCCTCAACACTGCGCCTCCATCGAAATGTAGCCGCCGCGGCGGGGATTCGATCCCGCGACCTTCGGGCCAGCGGCCGAGTGCCATAGCTACTAAATCACCGTGGAAGGGCTACGTACCTTCTTTAGTGCAGGAACAATACCGGATAGAGATCATTGAAACCTTGCTGAATTTGGAAACTAGTTCGCAAGAAACTATGCTATAGACAACCGGTAACTTTCGCTGAAGAAGCAGGAATAAGAAAACAGACGGGACTAAGAGTTCTAAATCGAGTTTGTGTAGCGGCTTGCCCGCAAGGTAAGCGCCGCATGCCACCGGACACGAGGCGGCAACGAGAGTGCGGCGAAGCACGTGACCAGGCGGCTCCCCCCTGCGCGAGCTCTTATCGAAGCAGCCCGAATTTGATTTACGCTCCAGAGAACGACGTCACGTATGGGAAAGCTGCGATGAGTGCTCTCTGCGGAACCTCTTCGGCTGGCATGGAAGGCGTCAGCTCCTTCCTCAACGCTCGTCGACTCCGTAATCTTCCTCTCTGGGGCGTTATTATAGCGCGCCTCGTTAAAAGAGGCTCTCGAAACCTAACGAAGTAAAGGGGAGTAAAATAGCGTGTTCACTGTTCGGAGTACATGCGCCTTCACGAGCGTGCTCTTTTTGCTTTCTTTTTCTTTCTTGTTTTTAAGCTTGCTCTGCACCCTGTTCGCGCGAAATTGAAAACGAACATTTCCTTCCGGAAACGTTAGACGAGACGGCGATGAACGTAGGGCTGCCGTACTAACGGTTGTCGAATTTTAGCAAAATCTTTCGCGCAGCCTGTGCGTGCCAGATCCGCTTTGCAAAATACCGTGGGCGCAGTGATAAATACAAAAAAGCAGGGCAGGGGAGAGAAGTTCATTTCAAAACGAACGGCTGTCATCAGGTGCTTGACTGCTCTGCTAACTTAAGTCACCATGCACTGAAGACAAAGCAACGAAAACATGTTCCTGCAGTGTACGAGAAAAATCAGGCTATTTGTCTTATGGTGGCGCCTAATGTGCTTAACAGTCCCGCTTCAGAAACATAAACAAAGTCAGGGACTTGTGATTCTTACAAACGGAAACATTTGGTCTACGTACTCAGGTTGTCCTTGGTGCAGCGCCCTACGTATTTTATCAACGGCGTGCGGCAAAAAGTATGACAGAGTACCCTTTGAGTGAACACAGCGAAAAGAACGAGCACACCAAAGGAACATGACGCCATGGGGCAAGTAATCGCAAGAAAATACACATACCCAGGATACGTCTTCTCCGCGCAAACGCAAAGCAAACACGTTTTCCATGAATGAACGCATGACCGCCTCTCGGCGACGTGCGCTGCGAAGATACCGCTAAGACCTCGGCAAGGCTCGTCTAATTTGTATAACGAGCTACACGGTTTCTACCAGAGACGTGGAGAAAAACGGTAGCGTCGCAAGATACTACACGAAATCGGCGCTGAGCTGAAAAAAAAACAAAAACAAGTACGACAAGAAGCAGAGTATGTCAAAAATAGGGAGACGGATGTACAGGGAAAGGGAATCTCGGTATATTCATTGTCATTTCAATGCAAGGGCCTTCGTCGTTGCCTTCGTGCCAGCTGCGGTGCCGTGATACTAATTGCAGACCACGTGGAACAGAGACACTAATTAGGGTGAGGGCGATACACGGGGATGACGAGGGTGGATGAGAGGGTGCTAGATAATGGCGCACGTCGAGAATTTTTTGATCGATGAAAGGAGGGTTCAAATGTCTTTCGAGTGCGGTACAGAACTCTGCAAGCGAGCGCTGTAGATCGTCGCACCCTACTTCGCCGTTCCCGCTCAAAATCGCCCGGGGGACAGCACTTCGTTCAACAGAAGCCCGGAGCACTGTCTCGTGGGAGGACAGCGTGTGTGTACGTCGCGGCTGGGGAGGGGGGAAAGACAACCAGACAAGACAAAACGAGTGAGGCAACGAAATAGAGCCGAGCTAGGAGGAGATAGCCCTTTAATGGATCACAACACGCTTCTCCTCGCTTCGTTAGGAACCACCGAGAAAGCAGATCACCGTGTTCAACGATTCTAAAACGAGGTCGAGAGTGTGTCCCGCCATGTTACGGCTCCTAAACAGATTTCCCGCCGACGCCAATGCTGGGGCGGCCGGGCGATTGCTACTTAGGAGACAGCGCTTTCCCGCTCGGACGAAACCGTCGTCCGTGGTCTTTCAGGCGTAAACCACAACAGTGCGCTCGGTACACCTTCCCTGCATTGCCTCGAAACAGTTAGGCTGGCTTTGAAAAGACGGGGAAGGACTTCTGACTACTCTTACACATTGTAAAACAGGTAAGGTTCCCTGGTCATTCTAAGCCTTGGAATAGAGCTCTTCCTGACAGAGCCTGCACTCTCTTTCTCGATAGCAGTGGGGCTGAAACACATAGCGCAAAGCTAAACGAAAATAAATTATGCACAAGGAATCGTAGTTAAACGACGGTTCTCTTTGATTTCTGTTTTTTTCTGTTTGCTGTAAGGAGGTAGTGTAAGCACTTCAGAATTTGAAATTCATATTTTCTTGTTTCTTTTCCTGTCGGGTCAAAATATTCCAGACATATTTGTCTTTCCCCTGCATAATATGCAGCCAAGGGTAACTGAACGAATTTCAAACATTGCCTCGCACGGAAACTCGCAGCATTTCTTCCTTTTCAAAGAGGCGTTTTGGTGCGTTCCGTCATACATGTATGCGGCTGTGTCACTTTAAAGATACGCGAAATCACCATGTTTTCCAAGTAGGTGAAATAAAAGGATTTTGCACATCAAGAGGACAGCAACCACAAGATGTTTCTGGCCAAGATCACAAGAAATCGTTTTATGCATACAGGATACGACGCCTCAAACATCAATTTATATTTTCGTCAGCATAGGAAGCGCATGTTAGTAAAAAATGCACACGAATACCCAGTTATAGGCGACAGTACCATCAAGGTTCTACGTCAGCAAATCGCATGCTTCAATACATACACAGGGGCCGCACAGAGATAGCGGCTGTTTTTGAAGGTTATCAAAAATTCATGGCATTTTCAAACATCTGTCTCTTACAAACTTTTCCGCAATGGTTGCGGTTGCTTCAATTTTTTATATATGAAAAAAAGCTACGCCTACCATTATGCTGTATCATTCACGTATCCTGTAACCTTTGTATGTCCATCTTTTTGCAAAGAGAGAGAGAGAAATAGAGAGGGATGAATCAGATGCGAATAGCTCGTTTGCTACCAATCACCTGTTTGGAGACGTAAGGGTTGGAAAGAGTATGGAGATAAAGAAACAGAGAGGAAAGAATGATAAACACGCAGGAAGGGCGTTCCGATTAGAAATGGTCGAGGTGATTGCTTTAGCGTTCAAACTGCGCTGAAGTCCTTCAGAACGTAACTGTGCTGGCGTAAATGCCAAACTTTATTACTTTCTGGAGAACGTTTATGATGTAGAACGCTAAACAGCACGTGAATTATTTCGCATTAAGGCGCGTGTGTTATCCGCTTCACTTACGTCGCAGGTTCGCAGCTAGCAGCGACGATGAATAGACGTACTCGACCGTACAGGCAATAATTATTTGCGTCCACCGCGGTTATGATGTCTTTAGGGACGCAGAAAAAGGAGTACACAGGACTCGCACCATCAGCGCGGGCAACAGCCTAACCATGCAAGCCGTGCCTGCTGGAGCCCTGCAGGTAGCGTTCGACTCAGATTATGGGCAAGTTTAGCTGGTTGGACAGGACACAATGCTTTACATATGGTAGTCGTTAGCGCTTGTCTCGTCTGCCATCGCCGCTACAGCTGTCTCATGTCGGACAAGACGTCGCCGTACTCATCGCACGAAAAAACGCAGTACGTGCACACAACTTACATTCCCGGCCTCATCTTTGTCACGTCATTGATTGTCTGTACCCTGGGCACTCTTATTCACATACATACATACATACATACATACATACATACATACATACATACATACATACATACATACATACATACATACATACATACATACATACATACATACATACATACATACATACATACATTTGGTTATGTCTGTCTTGCGTCAACCGGCTTCTAACTACACTTAAAATTTTTATTTCTGACTACTCACACACGGTAATATTTTCTTTCTTTCGTAACTACGCGTGCCTTTCTTTTCTGGCGTCATGTTCTTCTCTGATAAAGACCGGCTGTTTTATTACTATGTGACCTATCGAATACAAGTTCTTACTCGCTAGGATCAAAAGTTCGTCTAGTTCTTATGTGAGTATGTTGTCTAAGAATACAGTTTTCACTTACTGCCACATTGACGTGTCCCGTGTCCTAAAATTAAACCTAATCACATGCATGTTACAATTTCTTATTTGGCTATAGTAAAGTTTCTGGGACGTCTCTAGAAATATTCTGTACAGGCAATATATAGATTTCATTCACTAACAGCGATCAGCTCCTGTTCATCTTTATGTGGTGCCTGTCACATACCCGCCAAAAAATTGTTCTCCTGGAGATGTTTTGTTCCCCAGGATATTTTATCCTCCAGAGGCTTAATGCGTCAAGTTTCAGAAAACTTGAAAGCCGTAATCTTATGCCGTCATTCGTGGGTGAACCAGTGACACGAAATTCGAAAATTAAATGTTATTCTTCATTGTATCATTTGTTAAAAAACTACGGAGCAAAGTTAACGACAATAGAACTTTCAAAGAAAACACAGCATATCCACGGAGTGAATGATGATGAGTGGGCGAAGCTCGGGAGGTTCATCGTAGATCGTGCCGAGTTCCGGATTAATTTAGTTAACGCGCACGCTACGAATCCTTATGGTTCAACTACGCACAAGTGAAATCTCCCGCCGGCACTTCATTGCAAGCCAAGATCCAGTGCATATATATATATATATATATATATATATATATATATATTGACACGTGCGTTCAATGAAGGCACAAAGACGACGACGACGACTGGCGTTTTCAGTGAACGCCGGCTAGTCGGGTTAGGGGTAAATTGGACTCCGAAGAAGACGAAGAAGAGCTTTCTGTTCTAGTGGCGTCAACACGCTGTTTTCCTTGTCTACAACGTGTTGTCACTTGTTCGCGTTTTTAACCGCGACAATATATATATGGGTGGCCGGTGAACGGTTCTCCAACGCGAGCAGTCGGTATTTTTCAGTCAGTCAAGAAACTGGCTAGAAGACGCTGCCTGCGCCAACGTTGTCTCTCGCGGTTGAGGGTGCGTTCTCCTTCTTTGCGAGCTGGTAGAGCGCTCATCTAAGAAAGCGTTTCCATAGTCAACGCGCGCCTTTCGTTCTCTCTCTCTCTCTGTCTCTCTCTCTCACAAGACAGCAGATGGAAGAGTGAGAGAGCTCGCGCGCCGGGAGGCACGCGCCGAGGGCGAGCGCGAGCCTCCTGGCGTTGAATGGCGTTGCATGGTATTGTGAGTGGTGCAGGTTACACGATACGACGCGTGACAACCGACCCACAGCTTAAGGAGCTTCGCCCCTAATAAGTTATCTGATTAAAACGATTCATTGTTTCATGCTTTTGTTCCTTGAAGCACTTTTTGCCTGTAAAGCGTGCTTTTTTGTAAGGTAACTATGCAAGCGGCAAAACAATCTTTAAAGGCGGAGAATTCTTTCCATCGAGCGGCGTTCTGTACTTAGTCTGGTATTTTCGTGCTTCACTTTTGCCATTCCCACAACAGCGGTATAATATCCACGTGCTCTCATTCGACTCAGAAGCGGGACACCACTCGCCTTCCAACGCCGATGGAGATAACACTTGCTATCTATTGCAACTCAATTTTTTAAAGATATCGGAAGCTTTACGGGGGTAAGGTCCAACTACCCGACAATAAGTCCTTCTTTCTTTCTTTCTTTCTTTCTTTCTTTCTTTCTTTCTTTCTTTCTTCTTTCTTTCTTCTTTCTTTCTTTCTTTCTTTCTTTCTTTCTTTCTTTCTTTCTTTCTTTCTTTCTTTCTTTCTTTCTTTCTTTCAGTGGTTCGTAAGCAATTTCATTTTATGTGACGGAATGAAAGTACAAAGAAACGTACATCTTCCAATGCCTTCCGAAGACTGTCTGAACCGGCTTCCTATAAGGAAAGTAAAACATGCTTCGTAAGATTTACAAATAAAACGACTTTACTATTTCGCAATTAGTGGTTTCTTTGCTATGGCAACACTAATATTTATTTACAAGTTTTCTCATCCTTCACTTTAGGGGATGCTGGTTTATTCTTGGCGTGAATGTCTTTCGCCGTATTTAACTTCTGCGCCTAGTTTAAAAATTACACCAGTGAAGCATCTTTAGTGATAAATCACGGTGTGTTCAAATCGCAATTCACTCGTTTTTAAAAAGCAGCCTCTTTTCTTCTATGAGTGTCTGCTTCATCAATCCACTGTAGCGTGTGTTTTACAACCATTACTTTCCTTGTTTCAATAGATCAATCTCAATTGAAGATTCGCAGCAAAACGCAAAAGGACAAGCACACACTCTCAAACAGGGGCTATGACAGGGGCTAGGATTCCATTTCATACGCGCGATATTGGGACCGTAGAATCGTTACTGCTCAAATGCAGAGAAAACTCACAGTGTATTTTTGATAAAGTTAGAATGGAAAGCACTTGTCCGCGCTCCCTTGCTCACATTTTAATTATCGTAATCTTGAAGGACCGCGATTTCTTCGTTCAGTGTTTGTAATAAAAGTACAGACAAATGCGCTGACTTGCAGTATGTACAAAATTGAACAATACATTGCAGACCTGACAGCTCATCCGTTATAGCATAAATGAAACATACGCACTGTTACCTTATGGTGGATGAAGCAGGCAAAATAACGAATAAAAGAAGCAGGAGAACGAGATAAAGCTTGAACGTGTTACAAAATAGTTCACGGAATCGAAAAAAAATTGTTTAATGCAACTCAGTGTCCGAATATGTAAACCTGACGTACAGGTTCCGTTTCTTAGTACATTTCGTGTAATTTCCTGCGTCACTTAGTTGCCGCGCTCCGAAAAAAAAATGACCGTACATTCCAAAATTCCACTCAACACTCTCTATAATTATATTGAGGAGAGACACGAAAGTATTGTTCACACTCCCGCCGGGCTGAATTAATGAGGCACCCACTCCGCTCTTCATTATATTGTCGCGCATCAAAGAACTTGACAGGAACTATCAGTTTTTCGCGAAAGCGAATGGTCAAAAAGGGCGCCGCGCAAGATTTTCCGAATCCCACGTATTTTTATTTATTTCATTGTCGTCGTGCGCTCTTAGCCATAATTGGAACTGTTCTTCTATTCGCTTTTTTTATCTAAAAAAACTGATATTGCATATCGCGGATCGTTGACATGTGATGAGAGGCATTCGGAAGAAAGTATGCGGGCACTACTAAAATAGGTGCCTGAATGTCTGCGAAGCAGCGGCAACCCGACATACGTTATTTTCGTTTGTCATCACTTTGTGGAGCCGTCGCTGCCTGTCCTGTTTGGATGAAGCGGCAAGGTGCCATTATTGAAATGTCCAGAAATATTGTAAGCGCAATTCGCGTTTTCTGTTCAATGACCTCGAGTGGCTTTAAATGCCAAATCTATGGCTGTTGTGAGGCACGGTGTGCTGCAGGGGAGGCATGAATGGCTGATCCCGACCGCCAAGGTTTTACAGCGTAAAAAGCGGCGCAATAGCTATTCACATTTAAAATTCCACGACCGGGATATACATGCATAAAGTAATGCGTGATGCAGTGCGCCTTGACACAAAACATATGCTTCGGTAAAGAAGGCAGGAAACAAATTCTAGGATTTTAAGTACCAGAACAAAGGTACGGTTATGAGGCGTGCAGTACGTTTCGGGGTAGGCGAACATGAGAATGTGGTTGTAAGTGACCTTTGAAATTTGGTGGAGCTTACGAACTTCAGATACTACGGGGTTAAAAAGCTTAGAAATTTAGGTGCCGCGAGAAAATATGAAGATATTTGGTAATGGTCCAACCTAAAACTGTGGGTTGGGCCAGGATAAAAATTATTTGAAGATATCAAAATAGAATTTGGGAGTGCGGCACAACACATACATTTCGTATAATAGTGTAAAAACAGCCTTATATTAAGAAATTATTGCTGTAATGTGACGGGAAAGTGGTTGTGACCGAATTTCCTCTCACTTGAGCAGCTTCGAAAGGTTTGTACGCATTCGGGATTCAGAAGTCCCAGTTCTGCACGCTGACCCCATGCCACGCATGACACCTCAAGTGAGGTCATCATTCGACGCTGCGCATGCACACCTTGCCATATACGTAGCCGCCCACGTGACTGAGTGAGGGTACCCTGTCAGAAGACGCGGCAGTGCTTACACCACTTAGGTAAATGCTGTAGAGGCTCCATATCATAACCGTTGCTGTGACTAGTACATAGACATAACAGAAGTGTTTCCAGTACTGCCTCTACTTGCTTTGTCAATATGTGCCAAAAGGCACCCTATGCATTCGACTGACACATTTTATAAAATTCATTCATCATAAATGTAAACAAGACTCAGTTAGCTACTGTCACTTCGAAACACGAATAGAGTGACAAACGTCTGCATTTTCAGTCTACTGCACAGCTCCACCGCGAGTTAATAAATTACTTTCAAGCACAACCAAAAGTTTTATGAAACCGGCCACTTCGTCACTCGCTTGAATTTGCAAACGGCTTGCCACAACTTTTGTCCCACAAACACTGCCAGTCTCAAACCATCTCACGACTCTCTGTGAGGTCGCAGCATTGCCATGCAACACTCTCGTACTACTCGCTCCAGAAAGCGTGTGCACGCGACAATAGAAGCGCGACCGAGTACGTCGCGCGCAAGAAAAAACGCGTCCCAGCAGTCGAACAAGACCGAGGAGCAGCGGCCGGAGCCGGAACCCCGGCCGGTGGCACGGGGGGCGCACCGCGAGCTCGATTAGTTCTGCCGGTTCCCGCGCTCGGAAACGGGGCGCCCTCGGCGCCCTTGTGATTGGCCGCCAACGGCAAAGGGCCACTGCGGCATTCCAAAGCGGCACTGCAGGAGGGGTTAGGCCACGCCGCGCTGCTTCCCGTGCTTTATTTTTTTCGTTTTTTGGTTGACGCGGAAAGCAAGAGGAAGAAGAAGAAGAAGCACAAGGCGCGACCGGCCGCCCCCCCTCCTCAAAAAAACGCCGGCGGCGTCAAACTGCGTGGTCAGGACCGGAGAACACCGGCGCACACCCAGCTCGATTTCGGCGGTCGGTGAGTCGGAGAACCCCCCCAACCGGCGCTGACAACGCCCGGCTTGCTTGGAGCGAGGGTCCACCGGCTTGCCAACCCTACCCTTTCCTAGCCACTCACTTCTTTTTTATGCGTTCCCCCCTCTTCTTCGCACGCCGGCCGACACCGGGCGCGGCTTACAACGACGACGCACGCCGACCGCCGCTTGATTTCATTCACTTTCGGAAGTGCGTCTACCGTGCAGCTTCCGTAGATGCCACGCTCAGATCAGTGCTCGAAACCGTGAGCCGGTTACCGGTGAGCAGCTGTCGCTACGTTTTGGCGCTCGTCCAAAAGCCTTTCCGGGATTTCGGATCGGCGATCGGGGAGGACTAATTGGGGCGTCTCGAAGCGACGCAGAAAGTTGTGGCGACATTTCTTCTGCGGTCGCGGTCGCTTTGTGAGGCTTTGCCTAGCCGTCGCACGGCCGTGTCAGTGTCTGCGGCCTTGTTGTCACCGCCAGTGGAAAGAGACAGGTAAGGTAGCCGATTTAACGTTTTCCGATCAGTTTCGAACGTGGGTATTCTTTGGTCGATTGTCAGCGCCAGCTATTGAGCGCACCACAAGTTGCCGAAGGTCTAGGCATTTACCGCGACCGCCCTTGATTTTTATGTCGATGCCACGCACATTTCAAGTTTTTTCCAAGCTCGTATGTACAGTTGGAATGTTCAAGTGATGCCGATGTTGGAGAACCAATTGTCACGGAGAGTAGTTCAAGATCACGAAATTAACTGAGCTCATTTTGTACTAAATTTTGTTTCCTCTGTGGCGTATTTTAACACATTAAATTGTTGCAACGTTTTAAAATCCCTGATTTGTTGAATGATGAAGTAAATTTTGCTGAGATTTGTTGAGCTAAGTTTTCTTCGCTTCTTTCCCGAAATATACAAATCACAGCAACGGGCAGTGTTATGTGAAATGATGAAGCCAAGCCGGTACTTCGTCCAGCCAAAACACCGGATACCAGCTTTCTCAGAGTATGATGACCAGGTTACTGAGATTTCAAATACCATTTAGTCCTAGTATTCGCGCCTACTTGAAACAGTAGAACTAAATTTAAATCTAATAAGAACTCAGCAGTTATTAGAAAGGCGGACAAAACGCATTAATAAAAACACGCAATTGCCGGTAAACGTCAACAACGACAAAAAATATGGCGGTGCTATGCAGTCGGAATAAACCTGCACTGCGCGCTAAATTATAGCCAGGTTTGATATTTGTGACATCCTTCACAGAGCATGCACGCGCTTTGAGTTTAGCCGGTGACAGCACGACTACGTTTTCATGCAGTGCCGCTCTGAATTCGTGTCCGGACACCAGTTTTAGGGCATTAAGCCCTACTTAATAACTTACCCAAACCAGCATTTATAGTAGTCGTTTCCTACGTTACCGCTCCTCAGTCGCTCACTTTTCTGCACCTATAATAAGTGGCATACATAAATATTTTCCTCACTACCCCTTAATATTCATTCCTTTAATGAAAAGGCACGTAGTGGCGATTGTGGAAGAAAAGTCCTATGTTATTATCAGTTGGACTACGAAAACTCTATGCGCGCAGCGTTCGAAGTGCGAATCACAGAATTCCAACACATTTTTATTTTCCTCATAGTTGTTTCCATATAGACAGATAATGTTTGTCTTTCTGTATATTAAAGGACTAGGTGTGTTTAGAATGGCATCACGTCCACTGACTCGCAATAAATCTTCAGGACCTGTATTTTCAAGAACGTCTTGCACCACACTTGTTCGTGAGAGAAATCAACCAATCGTGATGTTGGACATAACATTAGCGCAACGTGCTAACCAATGGCAGAGAGGACTCATGAACAAGAAGCTTCGTGAATTTGACCAAAGACGAGGAAGGGACTATGCGACAGACAATGCGGTATCACAGTCTCGCTAAAAAAAATCGCTCTATGTACGCGGATTGATTGTTATTTTTCGGCGCTGTTCAAACCGTGACCCTGTAGCAGTGCGAAGGCCGGTCTCAAGCAGCGGTGCCAAGCGGCGGTCGGCGAAGCGTCTCGTTTTGCCTTTGCTGCTCAAATCCGATCAGACGCATTACGCTAATTGGTAGCGCAGTGTGACTTATTTCCCCGACATCGCGCTTTTGCAAAGAAACAAAGAGCCCAGTTAAGGCAGCTACTACCACATTGTGTCATTCTCCTGTTTATTATTTTTTTGTGTGTGTGTGTGAACGAAGTGATACCGTTACGGCTTGTATTGTGCATGCAAAGTGTCCGTGTGTACGTGATGTGAACGCATGAAGGGTGTTTCGCGGAAGAGAAAGAAAGTGGCACAGACTTTTGACCTTCGCTGGTACTGGATACGGACAAGAGACAAAAAATGCTTCGATGCGGTTAATTTATGATCCAAAACGGACAGAATATATGTCAAAGGGAAGTAAAATCCCATTTTCTGTATCGTATTTTCTCTATCTGTTTTGATCTCATGATTATTATTCTCCATGTTTTGTCAAGTCTATCAGACTATGTGACGACATAATGCAAGCTGCTTTTGTCGCATATATTGTATATCGTGACTTGTGCTTGGGCTTAATTTTTTATATCACAGGCAACAATAAATAAATAAATAAATAAATAAATAAATAAATAAATAAATAAATAAATAAATAAATAAGCGCGCCTTCCAGGAAGCATACTCTTCTACATCAAGCAATCCAATTTTTTTATGCTTGAGAAAGCCTCAGCACCTTTCTTTATTGGAATATTACGCGAAATTATCTGTAGATTCGGTTATTTTCGATTTTTTCCCTGATGCTGCTTCTTGCTAGAACTTGATGTAACGTGTTAAGCTGCTGGAAACCATGTCTACATCACATTTCTCTGAATTACTTCTAAACATGCACGTGGGGACGATGTTCATGTTCATAAGAAGGCAAACATATAAAACAATGGTCCAGGTCCAGCATGTCTTCCCAGTTGACAACGATTCAAGAAAGTGTCAACTAGTCCTATCGATCTGTAATGATGCAATACTAGTGTAAGTTTAGGCTACTTTTTGTGTTCGGGGTGTAGGTTATGCAGAGTTCCTCTGATTCTGCTCTTTCTCTTACTGAAGCACTAAGGAAGATAATGTGTGCGATTAATCGACTTGTCAAAGCAGACGTAGCATTTCAGAAACAATACAGATTTTCGCTGGTCAGTTATGTCAGTGATTCTGCTAATATTAAGGCTGGCAATTATTGCTTCTAATAGCCTAATATTATGGCAAAGCGAGCCTCGTGGTAATTTCTTTCTGCTAACCCCTTACGACGCTCGCAGGCGATTTGTTATTGAGTCCTCAGCCAACAATAAAAAATCAAAACGCCAGAACCTTAAAAACAAAAATTCGACACTCAGCATTATCGTACGCGTCACTAGACTATGCCATATCGTCAGGTCACCGACTTCATAATCTCTCCTGGTCAGGCTGGCAGCATTTTGGAACAGATGAACGTTTTCGTTTACGGATATAACGAATCACCGGTTAGGCGCTGGCAGTTTGTTCGGACACTGAGCACGCAAATGTGTCTGTGCATGGACGGCACGAGGCGTGACCAGTGAATATCGATCGTCCTTCGTAGTGCAGCCCTTTGACGCTGCCCGTTTCGAGCGGCTGCTCAGTGTTTGCAGCGCCAACTCTGGCGTCACGGCGACGACGTCTAAAAGTCGGTTCGACCGCGGCCGTGCATTCGGGTAGGACAACGTCGACAGGCCATACCGCTTCGACTGCCGCGGGGCTAAATTGGGGTCAGGTCGATGAGATGACGTCGCCGATGAAGTAACGACTGCTGCTGCAACGCCATTTCCTATCTCGCGCTCACGCAATGTCGTGAACCACGTGCGAGGCAAAAGGACAAGGACCCCTTTTAAAATTTAAGGCTGACCCTCCTCTAGGTACGTGCTCCACGTGCGAAGAATGCGTGGCGATGATATGGTGTAATCCTTTTTTCTTGAGGCCTCAGAATTTTGAGGCCCGAGCTTTAGGGCATTGTGAACGAAGCTATTTCACTCAGAATTTACTTGTCTGCTTGGCGAGAAAGTAAAACCTTTTTCACAACTTGTCTTGCACGAAAGACAAGCTTACAAACCTAGCGTCCACCAGTCCAGGAACGAAGAACACCGTAATGAAAGCTCGACGCATGATTGCATGCCAGTAGATCAGGCTTTCAAAGCACAACAGGAGATGTACAGTGTCCGGCTATGGCGTCCCTTCAATAATGAAACACCTCCTCTGAAGATAGCCCTAGCAAGGGCAGCGGTGATTGTAATAAAATTAGTTCCTGTAATATAATACGAAGCGCCGTGCTGTAGCTTGTAATGTCAGGGACTAAACTACGAAGGAACTTGTTTAGCCTAGGCAGTAGGCGGCACTGATCGCACACAATTCAGCAGGCTCAATGCGCATTTCAGCAAGCGCAATTTCGCAAACTTAACATTATATGTTTATTCCTCAGCTTGAGAGCGTATTCACTACTTGTGCCTGCCGGTGATGGTAATTGTTTTAATCTTACAACTGGTTTTAGCAATGGAATATTGTTGCAGTATATTTCGCAACCTTCGGGGACTATATTTTGATATTACGCATTTATCTCGATTGTTTACGAGACATTCGAAAGCACCTCTGCCTACCTTGTTTAGGATACTCCTCTGATTCCACACACAACACACTGTCGCCGGTAACAGTGTCAGGACATTTGTCGATGTATACTCATGTCTTTTCAGGCACACCCTCTTTAAACAAACAAACAAACAAACAAACAAACAAACAAACAATAAATAAATAAATAAATAAATAAATAAATAAATAAATAAATAAATAAATAAATAAATAAATAAATGTGCACGCGTCTAGTTGAGGAAGCGCCCGTATATGAAGACTCCTGGTAAACATCGGGGGCAATGAAATTTCTCTTGTGATAAGCAAACGTGATACCGTAAAGGCGTAGTAGATGTTCGCACGAGTGATAATAGTGCAAAAGTTTGAGAGGAAGGCACGCTTCGAGGTTAGGACGCAAGCCACTTTTGGCCATCCAAAAGCCGTGACAGCACCGTATGTGGGTACGCGCCTTAACATTTCACCAACTCGAATTTATTTCTGTTTGCCGCTACCGACTGGGACAAGTTTCCCAGTCATATGTCTCAAACCCAAAAACACAGCGTGCTTCGACTCTGCTCTTGAGTGGCTTACTTGCGCCATTATCTGCCACACACACACTTTATTCATTGTTTGAAATTACGAACATTTAACCTGTATTCAATAAATAAACAAAATAACTAGGTGGGGGGTTCTGATGTACCTATAGGGTCTTTTTATTTCTAGACATTGGTGGCGCGCACCTCAAATTAAGCACGACAATTGTTATGTCTCCAGAATATGAATATTAAGTAAGAATCAAGGTTTTGGTTCAGGGTTGGTCCAAATATTAAGCCGCGAACACAAATAAAAACGTTATCTCCTTTGTCTCACAACATACAGTGTCGCTTCCTTTATCTCATATAAGGGAAAAAGGAGCCAGGCCTGCGCGGAACCGCAGGACAGTGACAGCGTAAGCTGGGGGAGCTACTTTCTTAGGGGCCACTTTAAACGCTTGAGGAAACTAGTGCAAGTAGAAGTGGTAGGTATCTCCTGCGCCATAACTTATCACTTTGCGAAGTAGGGAAGTACCCACTACGCCATAATTACCAGTGCCTCCGTAATGGGTTCAGAGCTACATAGCATGCAGCCATGTGTTCTTTCAAATGATTCCTCGACCTCGTTATACAATCCATTTTCGCGTCGTGTAGCGGCGTATACTATTTTCAACGTAACATTACGTTTGTTAATGCGATTCCGCGGCAGACGTTATACCTGTTTAGGTCTTTTAGCGATGATTTTTCAACCACAGACGTAGCTCAGTGTGGTTGAAAAAATCATCGCTCAGTGCAGTTCAAACGCATTTACGGAAATATTTCCATGCAATAAAGAAAAAGAAAACACACAGGCATAGCTCAGTGGTAAAATGCTCGACTGCAACGCGGAGAGCCTGGGTTCGAATCCAGACGGAGGACAAGTTGGAATACTCGTCGGTCCTGGTTATTTTCTCTAATAAAATTTGCAGCGATACTGGTTACGGACACCGGCGGCGGCGGACAACTACGGCGCAAAAACGAACGTTGTTGTGATCTCATAACAGCTTACGCTGTAAAAACCGGCCATATATCAACGCTTCTAGTACGTCTTACTAAATAGTTTTACCTTGTCCTCCGCTGTTCGCCTTCCTTTTCTTCTGTTTACCTGTATCGTCTTTCCTGCATTCTCTGTCAATTTTTTTAAATTGTAAAAATTTTTATTGATGTGTTCTATTGGTGCATTAAACAATTTTTTTGCTTTGGTGTTTACACCATCAAACTCTACTGTATTGCCGTTCTCCTCTGCAATTCTTCGGCCCTATTGCCACAATGAATGAAATTAAGTAAGTATCTGCTTATCACTCATATACTGTATCAACTAACATGACAGATATTTCTCATCATTAAGCGTTTAAGTTACCGAGAAACCTGAATTCGCCAAATTTTCTCCGTAATTGTCTGCGCAAATGTCGGAGATGAGTATTCCATTTCAATGCACGGCGTATTTAGGGCTACCGTATACTTGTCTTCAAGCTTTGGGGAATGCGCCTGTCCGCATTCCATCTGTCCTCCTCCTGGTTAGGCCCCGGTAAAGCCCACGCGGCCATAAAAACTGCGCGCTTCCTGTTCCAGTTTCTCGCGTGTGCATGACGTCACCGGCCCCGTCAACGAGCGTGCGAGACGTGAGAGGCGAGCAACTAGTTGGCAGTTCGCCTGGTCTGGCGTGTGGGACGAAAACGGAGCCCGGACTTTGTCCTCGCCCACTCCAGTCTTCCCAAAGCATGCATCTGTCGTCAACGCGTCACGTCGGAGGTGTTAGTTTTGATACCGCATTTGTGAACATAATGTGCACCCTATAATAATTAATGTGGTTTTACATTCCAAAACCGCGACATGATTATGAAGCACGTCGTAGTGGAGGGTTGCTGCAAATGAATTTTGACCGGCTTGGGTTCTTTAACGTGCGCCTAATTCTAAGAACATGCCAGTTCCTTGACTGTCGCCCCTATTGAAATGCGAGCGCTGTTGTCGAGATTCGATCCCGACACCTTGGCTCTAGCAAGCCATCGCCCTATAGCCGCTAAACTGCCGCGGCGAGTAAGGTTAATCTCTCCCGAGAAAACACAGAAAAATACACCTACCGTATACAATGGAGTCGCGCTGATGCAATCTTTACGGAAACCGGAAAAGAAGACGTGTTATACGGAAATCGTAATATCCAAATCAAAACCGTAATAGGTAACTCAAGTTCCAAGAAACCGTGAACGTAGGCACAGTAAGGGACAAGCTAAATAGCGAAAAATTTTAGGACGTTTCGGATCGGAAAAAGAAACATATTATCTCGAGAAGCATATTATGCGGAGTCGTCTCAACGAGATACCATTGTAGTATATTGAGCTCCCCAGCCCCAAGACTGCAAACCACCGCGTTGATTGATTCAGTGATTGGTTTATAATACTGATGGTGTGCACAAGTTTCGTGAATAGCCTTTTCGGGACTTTTCAGTATAAACACAAATGTAGGCTTGTGTTGACAGACTCGTCCATTGAATACAGATGTGATGAACTAAATTAAGTTTTTACGGGCTTGCCGAAAAATACATGTCGATCAATATACGAAGAAACACTTCAACATGAAATTCTAGCCTTAGATTTAAGAAACCGGATTATTTATGACTACGCCGATTTCATCACCGTCAAAACGTACTCAGTGACCCAATAGCCTTAGTACTCAATGGAAATTTATTTGTACGAGATGTAGTCGAGAATGTAGGGGAAGCACTAAGTACACGCGAGGTATGAGTTGGTGAGTGTTTCGCTCCACCAACCACGCGGTGTGCCAATCGCTCTTGCGCCGCTTTGGTTGCGTTCGTGTGAGTTGCGTCATACATATACCGCACAGTTACGCATAAAATTCATGTGCGAACAGCTGCAAATACAAGGAATGGTTATGGATGACATACTTCTAACATATTTCGTTGGTTATTTTACTTTCTAAGCGTGATTTTATATCTTGGAAATAAAAAAAATAAATAGTAATATAACTTCCTGCTGTTTTATCAGCTAAGCTGTGAAAGGTTTGGTCAGTGAAACTGTTGTCCATTCTTAACTCTTATCAAGGAAAATAAACATGCCCCGCCGCGGGAGCCTAGTGGCTATGGCAGTCGGCTGCTGACTCGAGCGTCGCGGGATCGAATCCCGGCCTCGGCGGCTGCATTTCCGTGCCAACGAAATGTTGAGGCCCGTGTACTGTGCGAACTCGGTGCACTTTAAACAACCCTTGGTACTCGAAATTTCCGGAGCCTTCCACTACGGCGTCTCTCACAATCACATGAAAAATAAACAGGCAACAAGAAGAATGAAGCGCCAAAAGAAAAAAGAGCCAGGCCTGCGCGGAAACCGCAGGCCAGTGACAGCGTAAGCTGGAGGAGCGACCTTAGAGGCCATTTTAAACGCTTGAGGAAACTAGTGCAAGTAGAGGTGGTAGGTATCCCCTGCGCCATAACTCTTATCATTTCGCCAGGTAGGGAAGTGCCCACTACGCCGTATTTACTGCGGTGTTGTAACGTGCAAATCTGTATAACTGCACATCTTTGAGAGTCTCTTGGCATCGTTTTCCCGAGAACGGACCGAACTCTAGGCCCGGCGTCGACGGCGAGCTGCTGTTTGGGCTTCTCTCTGCACAGCTGTCTGTTGTGCCCGAAATTGCCTTGCTGCAGCTGCGCGCGTAGCTCTGCGATTCGCTTCTTCAGAAGCGGTCCTCATCTTACGAGGAGGCGGCATCAGGTATATCGAAGAGCCAAATCAGGTTGCTGACGGGGCTGCGCACGTTGCCTGCCGCGTGACGCATGGCACGACACAACAAAACTGCTTCTAAGGGCAGCGCTTCGCAGTAATTATGACGGAAAAATTGAAGATGGTTTCATAATGATGATGTTGATAATGCCTCTGTAATGGGTTCAGAGCTACAAAGCATCTAGCCCTGTGTTCTTTCAAATGATTATCGAACTCGTTATGCAATCCACTTTCCGCGACGTGTAGTGGCGTATTATTATCCTGCCACGTAACATTACATTTGTTAATGAGATTCCTCGGTAGACGTTGTACCTTTATAGGTCTTTTATTAGCGAGGATTTTTCAAGCACAGGTGCAGCTCAGTGGTAGAATGCTCGACTGCCACGCAGAGGGTGTGGGATCGAATCCACGCAGAGGACGTGTGTTTGAATCCTCCTCGGTCCTGGTTATTTTTTCTAAAATAACTAGGACCGCCGGTGTCCGTAACCGCAATATCGGTTACGGACACCGGCGGCGGCCGACAACTACGGCGCAAAAATGGCCCTTGTTGTGATCTCATAACACCTTATGCTCTAAAGAATAAGTCACGTACCGCGGGAAGAAATTCAAGACAGCTCACTCATCAAGGTAAAGATGGCATAAAATATTCGCAAAGCTGCTATAGATTGAGGAAAACCAGAAAATTTGTAAGTATAACATCAAAACATGAACATCTAATGGCAGTTACCAGCCCGTGCGGCGTTCCCGCTCCGGGAAATTCGTTTTATTACAAATTTCAGAGAGCCTTCCATCTTCTGAGAATTATATTGCAGCGCGCAGCAAGAACAAGGCTCTGTCCGAAAATAAAAAGACAAAAAAATGACATAGTGAACACGATCAGTCTTTTCGCAAGTATTCTTGCTCCCGTAGACGCGCGACACAAACGAGCTGCCCGCGGCGACGAAGAAAACGAGATATTGTGCGTAGCCTTCACGTGGTCTGAGAAAACTTAGAGCGTTCAAGGCAAAGTATATAACGAATAACCTCACAGCATGCGCGGGCGCAATATGAACGGTACAGATTGCTGTGTAAGGGGCGTTAGGAAAACGTTCTAGTCCTTTTCTCGGTGCATATTGCCTCCCTCGTCGCTCGCTTTTAACTTCCAACGAAAACGCATTAGAGCGAGGCTACGCGCGACATTTATTATCTTCGTTGCATTTTTTGCACGGACAAGCAAATTTAAAAAGAAAACTGGCATTCAACAAAGCTGGCCGGGTCTGTCTATTACTTCTGTAAAACAAGAAACTTTCATAAGCCGAAGCGCCAGCAGGTCGTAATAACCTAGATGGCGGCTTTCCTTTTATTAAATTTTGCTAAGTGCGTTTCAAGCAAGCGCGTTACTTGGGTTGGGCTGGAGCCGGTGTAGAGTGCGAACATATTTAGTGAACGCCAGCAAAATGATATCGCGGCCCATACCGCAATATGAGGACATGCAGAAGGTGCTTCCTTGCTTTTCTAGCTACTTGTCATTTAGTACATACTTAGCGTCTGTAGTATGCTTGGCTTGTATGTTCTTTTATTGGGTTCCTTAGAGACTTGGGATAAGGCTTTATGAACTCCTAAATCTATTTCGAGTTTTACACAAGGTGTAAAAAATTGATTAGAATATGGCACGTTCCCTGTTCTTACAAGAGCTGGGAGGGGGAGGATCTGATAACAAGAGTGGGTAACCTATTAACAAGGTATTATGTATGCGACAGCTAAGGTGCATATTTTTATTATCGGATGAACAACTCTGAGTTGTTGCTTCGCTGTACTGTATGGCGAAGTATACACGCATCGTAGTCGCGTACAAGTCCAAGATCTTACTGTAGGTCCGATAGAGATTCTTTCAGAGAACCGGCTACGTATTTTGGTAAAGGAATGTGGTCAATTGAAAACCAGACAGGCATGATTTGCCACAAAGAAGTGCCAATGAAGTGTGTTGGGAAACTAGATTTCAGTTACCGTTCGTCTTTGAAAATATGTTCCAAAACATTCCAAAATATGTTCTACATTCCAAAACAATTTGACTGGCTAAAGATACATAATTGATATATTCTGGTGGTATTGCGACCAATCGTCGTTGTGCAGTATGTAATGTAATGACATTTTATGTGCGCGATTGGAACAATGCTGCGGGAGGTCAGCCGGAAGGGACTGCTACACATCTCGGTGTAACGTGTGTGTGTGTGTGTGTGTGTGTGTGTGTGTGTGTGTGTGTGTGTGTGTGTGTGTGTGTGTGTGTGTGTGTGTGTGTGTGTGTGTGTGTGTGTGTGTGTGTGTGTGTGTGTGTGTGTGTGTGTGTGTGAGGGAAAGATGCAATTATGTATGCCTTTATACAAGTCATACAAGTCAGGTTATGCCATTTATACAAGTCGGAATTTCACGATGAAGACACCACATGACATCTCATGCAAATACCACATCACGTCGAGCACCGAGACCAAGATAGACTAAGTGAAATAACGAAGCCTCAAATATATTTGCTTCTAGTACAGGGTGTAAGGTGCCTTGTTAATAGAACGTCTTTGACTACATAGTAGGGCAATCCACTAAGCTTCAGCGCCTCACCTGCCAAGTTGCTTTGTTGCTTCCCTCTTCTCTCTTTCATCTTTCTATTCCTCTAATCCAACCCCCCTCCCCCAAATGCAGGGTAGACAATCGGACTCCTTCGTGGTTAACCTCCCTGCCTTTCTGTTTCCATACTCGTTCCTTCCTTTATTGTCTACTTCGTGGGCACAGGTTTGATCAACTTGATGGAAATCTTGTCCAGTCAGTACTTGACTGAAAGAGAACAACGAGCTGAAAGCACAACGTACCATACACAGAGAAGAATATAGGGTTAAGCCGGTGCGAACAGTTCTAGACGTGCTCGTATATATTCTTCACTGTAGTTCCCATTACGTCGTTGAATTTTGCAGGTTTGAGTGGGAACATAACGTTTTTTAACATCGTCGCACCGTGCGTGGTTCACTACGACACATGTACTTTGGCCAAGGAGGTTTAAAAAAGATTGCCAGGCACATCAGGCCGCGGATGTAAACCGCAGTACCTTTACGACGACGGTATTGGGGATGGGCACCAATTTCTTTTCAAGCGCTTGTCATGCAAAACTACCGAACGAAATATACCGAAACGCGCTGTAACATTCTTGCGTGGTCAACCAACCGCCTTCAAACTACAGAAATAACACTACCAAAGGCGATATTACAAAATAAAAGTGAAGTCCTCGAAGAACACTTGATGAGGTCATTTTATGATTCTTGCTTGCGCCTAAACCCGCAGGTACAAACCTAAATACAACAGGCCATATATTAACGCGCTGTGCACGCCATTTCATCTATGCGGTTGTGTGCCATGTTTCGCCGTTTTGTAGTCATGTACAGTCTTACTTCAACGCTCAGCTCTTCAGGAGGAAAAAAAGGAAAGGCAGGAACATATACAAAAAAAAAAGAAGAGAGAGAGAGATAGGGAGAGAGAGAAATGAAATACTCGTATGCGCTTCTCCTAATCGATTTTCCTTTTTCTACCTACCTCCACACAGTCCACCGCACAGAAATTCATCAGCCGTCATTCATTTCGGCCTAGCTCTGCCTCGCGGGCTTTAAAATTAACAGGTGCGTGGGACACGTTGCCAGAGGGCAACCGGTGTGCGACGACAGGCTGCCTAGTGGGGTCCATGTTTTCTTTCTTATGATCGCCCAGACAAGAAAGACATGTCGTCGTACCGTCTGCCGTTGCCATGGCAATCACTCGCGCAATTGCTTCTCGTGGGTGTCATCATTCGAAAGCGACCGTGGTGACTCAGGGGTCATGCTTCGGTTTTATTTCTATTCTTTTATTCGCTTTTCCCGAGAAGAGCTCCACCTCCATCACCAATATTTGTTTTGTCTGCCGGAGCCAGACTTCACGTCTTTTATCGCACGCTGACACGCGAGCGCGACGGCGTACAACACACACACACACACACACACACACACACACACACACACACACACACACACACACACATATATATATATATATATATATATATATATATATATATATATATATATATATATATATATATATATATATATATAGTGCAGGCAACTGTTTGTTACAACGAAGTCTATGTTGATAGCCTGTGGGCTTCGCTTGTTAGCCAACTCGAACCAAACATTCTCGTTTGTATAAACATAAGTCAATCCATTTTGTAGTTGTTGGTACCGAATATCGCCCAAGCCGAATGCGCAAGCAAGTATTTCACGTCGTAATATCCAAACAAACGTGATGTTTATATAGCTATTTTTAATATCGATAACGATAATATCAGCTATGCGTAGCGACGCTTGTTACGAACGATGGTTACACAGAGTAAACGGGAACCATTCGGCTGCCATGGCAGCACAATGAATATATACTGCATAGCATATCACCATAATGTGTATCCCATCACCTCATGTCGCACGCAAGGTGAAGCATCGCCTACAAATGCTACTGGGAAATGGACACTTAGTTTATTGAACAAATTTGCTGATTGAGATTTAATTCATCAATTAGGTGACAATACGCTTATCGATCACCGAGTACAATTACAGCAAATCTTGTTATACTGTTACTGCCTGATATTCTCGACCTCTGTTCATTACCGTATAAAAGCCCAGAGCCCTGCCCAAGGATAAGTTCTTACGTGCTTTTGAGCGTTACAGAACATTGATGTGCATAAACGCGAACATGGTGGTGGAAAGAGAAAAGCTTCAATAGCCAAAGACATTGCAGTGCAGTCAGCTCTCGGGCGAAAATTCGTTGGGGGCCTTCATAGTGCCACAATGACGACAAGAATAGAGAAAGTGTCGTATTAGACTTCTTTCCTGATTGGACGGAGAATATTCCAGAAAAGCTCTGCAAATGATTGTCCTTTGCCAGGCAAATCATCGACAGACCCACAGGATGCGTTATATTCCCTGAGGGATATCTTATTCGATAGCGTACACAAACCACGAATGGAACTGACGTTTCAATCACGTTAATTAAAACTTTATTCATTGAATTCACATTTGATTAAAATGAGTAGTCCAGTTGATGCGCCTTTGGTTCACCTTAATACAGACTTGGTTCACATCATTCATAATATACCTTGAGTACGAGCTTCTGCTACACGCGTTGCACAGCCCTTGCAATCCGCCCACGCACACGCCATCCGTATATATAGTTATATTCATAACACACTCCCGCACATTCTTTAAAGGGCAACTCCGGCGGTTTTTTTCACCGTTTTCTGATATCAATGTTTTCCAACGGTACTGATAGTCCTGTAACCGCCAGGGTGGTTCAGTTTGCTCAGAAACACATCAATAATTTTAAATAAGCAACTGAAAGTCGTCTTCTAACCTAAACCGAAACGTGGAGTGTGTGCGGTGACGTCACAACCTTCCCGTCACTAAAATATGAAACTGGCACCAGAGAAATGCCAGTGGCGAGGTCATCCGACGACATATTGAGTTATGCCAGCTTTTCTGATCTTGAAAGCGACGCTTTGAACGCTGAACTATCGCCATTTTGCTTTTGAAGGCCCACTGGCTGGGGTAGGCAGCGCGGAGGTGATGACGTCAAAAACACAGGGTGGTTCGCGTGAGAATCCGCATAAAAATTTTAAAATTCATTTACAGGGAAACTAAATGACCTACATACCTGACTTGGCATATATTATTATAGTACCGAGGAGAATATATATTGAAAATTTTGTTGAGATCAGTGGACACTGAAAAATCGCTCGAGTTACCCTTTAAGTATGTCAGGGTTTGCTCCATCCCAGGTCGCTCTTGCCAGCTCCCTCACAACAAACGCGCGAACGAGCGCTCGTAGCGGCCGACCAGCGATCAAAGCAAGCCCTCGTCGACCGGGCAGAAAGGGTCGCTCCTCATGGGGCGCCATCCTAATGCTCGGGCCTGCCAGGCGCTACCTGAGTAGAATTCTAATAAAGTTGTCACCACCACCTGAATATATGGCTACCATGGCCGCGTTAGTGGGGGTCGTTATATCTGTGCGACCATAATCTTTGCAGGGAAACGCACGTGACGAACTGCACCGGCGAATTATACGACTGCACTGAGTCCAGGATCGGCCCACGCTTTGTGTGGGCGCAAGCGATTTTAGCCAGAAACTATCTACAGACAGCTTTGCTGTAAATAATATAGGTGGTTGTTAACTGTCCCGTTACACAAATCAACAATCGCTCATTGCCTCATGTAGTACATGGTACGTCCACGTACGCTTTCTTTTAATCGAGCGGCCGTACTACTATACCATGGTACATATACAGCGCAAGGAGACTATTTATTAGCGTAAATTGAAGCATGAACGAACAATGAACGAAAAATATACGGGCGCAGAGACAAAATATCAAGGCTTATACGCTACATCAGCGCCAACATCAGCCTTATGGCTAATTATGACCCCGATTTGGTATGTGCCATTCCACGCTATCTTCGTAGCATTATGTTGTACCTGTGCCTAGTCACGAATTTAGATGAATCAATGCTTTAGACCAAAATTTTTAGACCTAATTGCTTGCATGAATGTGTATCACGAAGTCGCTCAAGATCATTATTTTATTATCAGTAAGAAGATCGTACTTTGATCAGATCTTGCCCAAGACGCTCACATTTACAGCATAATGTACCAAGGCCAGTGCGTGCAACAACTTTTACTAAGTAAACATTAGCGCTATTGTTTGTTAGTAAATACCGTTAATAAGTAGAAGTCAGTCAGATAAAATGATGGTTGCTGCCTTTCTAGCATTCTTCAAATGGTAGGAAAAGGCATGAGTAACAAAAGTAAATGTAAATCAAAATAATGGCAAATAACGCATGTTCTAGAAATTTCTGCCGGATATTTTAAATATGTAATGCTTGTCTCGTAGTTTTCGTAAAAATACAGGAATTTACCTGCTATTACGGTGTGTCCCCCGTTTCTTTTATTTAGTCGCCAAAATTCTGCTCACAGCCTAAATAGCTATCATCGTGTATATTCGGATGTGCACCAGCGCTGTGACTTCTTTGTAAGAATGTGACTAACTCATCTTTGTTCTTAGTAAGCAATCAGGCACACTCGTTATTAAAACGTCTGAAATTTACCTAATGCTGTTAGATTCTCGTTAGACGCAGAAGTTATGTTCATTATCCACGGATGAAACAAGTAACTTGCAAACCATGCAATATTCCGCGACGTTGGCATTAGATTTCTAGAAAAGTGGTAGGCGCTACTTCGACACCGGTCCACCACGGTGGTCTAGTGGCTATGGTACTCGGCTGCTGATGCGAGGGTCGAGGGATCGAATCCCGGCCGTGGCGGCTGCATTTCGATGGAGGCGAAATGTTGAGGCCCGTGTGCTGTGCGGTGTCAGTGCACGTTAATGAACCCGAGGTGTAGAAATTTCCGAAGCCCTCCACTACGGCGTCTCTCATAATCAGAGCTGGTTTTGGGACGTAAAACCCCACAAAACAACAATACTTCGACACGCTCCGCGTTTGCGCACACAAAAACACTTTTTTTCCTAACCACAGTTTTCGAGAAATGCATATGACTCCAAAGCTCCTGTCTTTATATTTACGCAATAACTATAACAAGTATAACAACAGCAATAACAAGTAATCACCTGTGGTGTCGACAGATTGAGAAACGTAACACCACTCTGCCATAGCAATGTGCCTTTTACTCAATATCGCCTCCCCCCAAAAGCCCCCGCTCTTTCTTTCTTTTCTAAACACACTATGTTTGCACGCGAGGTAAAGCTTCCCCTTTTAATCGAATCCAACCTCCAAGTACTTCTAATTCCATGCCAATTTTCCCTTTCATAACTCACGGTAATATCTCTTGGTTGTAAGTCTACGTGGTATGGTGTACTTGTTAAGTATGCAAGCAGTCTTCGAACTTTGCAGACAGCGTAATGATTGAAGCTGTAAACTCTGTCAAACGAGAAAAGACGAACTAAAGCCTTGATTGATCTGATCTTGATTTCTGTACTGTATAGGCTACCATCGCAGACGGGTGTGAGGTCTCTCCGCTTATACTGCAATTTCCAATGTAACATTATCCAAGTTTGCTGGCAGGAAACTATGTTGTGTTTCGTGCTATTTTTCCTTTCCTTTTTCATCTTTCGGTCGTCTTCTTGCCGTAGCTTACACACACACACACACGCACACACACACACACACACAAAAAGAAAAGAAGTAAAACAGAACATCGGAAACAAACGCTTCCATCCTGCAGAGTGTTGCCACTGTGTTTTCCGAAGCTAGCGATTGCCCCAGTGCATGTCTGTGGGACTCTCCGGATATGCGGCTAATACTTCCGGCATACAATTCCCTTTTTACTTCCACCACTGTGTCAGCTCATAGGATCTCGTTAATTCCTCCGGGCGTCACAATCGATTGGCATACACAGCACGGGAAACGTGGTAAAAAAAAAAAAAAAACACGCAGACGAGAAGGCCCCCCACGTTGTTACACGTTATTCGCTTTCCCTGTTAGTACCATGTCGCTTACGCCACACATATCGATCATGGCGTACCGACAAGCTCTGGCACATAGTGCTTGCCTGTCACACTTCGTACGCGTCATGTTTTTCTCCGCTCACCGTCTGAGACCACGAAGTGAAGAGCTGCCAGCTCTTCACTTCGTGGTCGGGTAAATGTATTGCTGCAGTAGCGCCTTGCTCTTATTCCGCACCTATTGGCTATGCGCGAAAGATACGCCCGGCGTGTTTCTGTCCACGAGACATAAGCCGCCTACGACGGGTGAACGTTGCGCCCCTGTTACCTGTGGCCTTCGCCAAGCGCGTCTTGCCTAATTCGTCCCAGCAGCCACATAGTCAAAACCGCCTAGAGCACGCCAGCTGTACCTCGTGTCTCTGCTAGACCCATGCGTCATGACAGCGGCTCCTGCTTGCGGTTTGGGGAGGGCCAGCCCCTATAGTTTTTGCTGCCACAGTGGCTTGGTAGAATATTTTGGCGTTGAGCGCTTGTCCTCAAGGCAGTGTTTCGCGGCGAGCTGCGTTGGGCTTAAGCAGAAAGTAAGTCGTCTTCAACGGGACCAATAATTCGAGCAAACTCAGAGTAAGAGTGCCTAAGGGCAAGATGGCGTGTGGGCATTTTTCGTACAGGGCAATGCCACCAAGACTAAGGCAGAGCACGTTGTTGCAATCAGCAGAATAATGCAGGAATTTTCACAAAGCGTTACTGCTGCTCGTCAGATTGTCGTGACGGATTGCCGTGAACATAAACGGATTTTAAAGTGTACTGAGCTGCGCAGTCTGAAGCTTGAGGTGCACAACAACTTGTAAGGGGCGTCTGCGAGTCTGACACGTGCATAAGTGCGCAATAATATACTTCCAACAACCGACGGAGTAACGTGGCTGACAATATATACATCCTTCATACTTATCGGTTTTCTTTTTTTTTTCTCGCAGCTCGCAACTCTGACCGCATGAGATCTTACATCAAGGTGTCTCCCCTTCCACGAAATATGCACCCACAACACAACGTGGGCAGGCGTGTCGCTCGAGCATCATCGCTTTTAGCTCACGCTCACTCCCACTCATCGCTTGCATGCTTTGTCGACGCTGCCCAATACGGCGCTTCCGCTCGCTTTACAGTGGTATCCACAGATACCAAGGGTCGGATCCTTTCTTCAGCGTCAATTCGAACCTCCTCTTCTCACAAAGCAGAACAAATGGCCATTGCCCTCCCTCTTCTTGATCCTCGAAGGACTGATATTTATACTGATTCTAGATCCGCTGCTAGGGCCTTCGCTTCTGCGTCCGTCTGCAAGGAAGTTTTTAGAACTCTCGCTAACAAGGAATTGACACACCATACTATCACTTGGTTTCCCGCTCATCTTGGCTCGAAGGTCGGAGGCCTTTCCAATGTCAACAAGCTAGCCCACTCCCAGGCGCGAGGTCTCACTTGCCGCGCCGGGACTTGCGCGGCTCAGCCAGAGGAATCCGCTCCCAGCCTTCATTTTAGGGACATTTTGAGTACATTTAACGAAGTGACGAAACACTATCAAATGGGACGTAGGCGCTTCCCACTCCCACATGAAAAGTTGTCTCGACCACAGGCAGTTTCTCTTCGGATGCTTCAGACGGGGACATACCCCAGCCTTTCGAGTTACAGTCACTACAGCGACAATTCGCCACTTTGTCCAGACTGTAACGAACGCAGTGACTTTAGACATATGCTCTGGAAGTGCCCCTCTTTACAGGAACGACATAATCACTTCTCTGAAGAAGAATTCTATTCCTTCATCAAGAGTCCTGACCTTATACTTTCACAAATCAAGGCTGTCCAAAAGGCCCACGACGCGGCGGTGAGGCTAGGCCTCCCCGTCCCTACGTGGGAGCGGCCCGCGATCCTCCTCTTTTAAAACGAGGGCGGATTCCTTCAGGACCCGAATAAAGTTTATCTATCTATCTATCTATCTATCTATCTATCTATCTATCTATCTATCTATCTATCTATCTATCTATCTATCTATCTATCTATCTATCTATCTATCTATCTATCTATCTTTAGTGCTTGAGCAATAGCTGCTCCAATGCTTAATCTTTGGTTTGGATGGTAATACACCGATCCGGCAGAAGCTGAATCGCAAGCTAGCCCAATAAATACGTGATATACATACAGAGGAATCGAGGCCGAAATCGACTGGTGTCAATTAAAATTGTCAACGCGGACCGCATGAAGGCAACTCGTCAATAGGTCGTCAGCTTTGTGAAAACGCATCAAACGGTCAGAAACCGCCCGCTTCCGTGCGAGCCATAGTTATGTGGCCACTAAATAACGTCACCTGCCGATACATCGTCCAGCAAAAGTCAGTCGCACTAGCTGATGAAATACTATTCGCGCTTGACAATTAGTGCCGTCGCCCGGTGACATGGTGAAAGTCTTCATTCAGTACGAGACACTGCATTCATACTTCATACAATGCTGCGATAAATGTTGGCACAATATCTTGGCGCCTTGGCGGAAATGCCTCGAATAGCTGAAGAATGTTGCTCGAGCACAACGGCATCAAGACTGCTGGTATCTTAACAATGAGACCCGCAAGGAAGCGTTTCTCATGAACTGTTTCATTACAACTCGTTCCTTTTTTGCTGCGTGTCTCGATCACGACTCTGTCAGGACCTTGGTAATAAAATGTCAGTTACCCGGCCATTATGTTTTTTTAAGCAAGCATTGCTGTTTACATGGTAAAAGCGAAGTTTAACGTTAACGCAGATCCCTTGTGCGAGAATTGTTCCGAAGAGCAAATATCAGCCACTTTTGATGTTTGAAATTTTATTGGCATATGCGCCGAACGAATGGCAAGGACGTAAAACAGTGAATCGTCAAAGGAGGACGAAATACAAGAAGTCTAACAACGTTTTCCTCCTTATCTAGTGCTGGCGTGACGAGTTCCACTATTCATATTACCATTATACATATGTTCCAACTAGCTCGTCCTCTTGCTCTCTTGGACGACATAGAGCGCACAGGCATAATAACCGTTGTCGCGATGGTCTCGGATCTGTGGTGGCATCTCAAGACAGTACCTTGTTTTGCTAAGGCTTTCTGTTATGTTATTCTTTCTCTTGCACAGGGTCTTGATGTCTTTGCGCAAGTTACTGGTGAACTCCATTCCTTGGTGTTTTCTTTCTGTCATGTATGCACAACCTTCATAGGCGTCTGCTTACTTGCCCGTTTGTGTACGTGCGGACGCTGCCATTCAACGCGTGGAATATATGAATGCAAAGCGTTATCCTAGGGAGCTTTCCCAAACCCGGATCCAAGAGCGTGGGCAGGAGAGGAACGCCGTGTGTTTAATGCGGGTTCACTGTACCCACAACAGCGCACAGGAAAATGCATGGGGGTCTTTCAAGCGATCTCGGCATGCTCTCGGTCTTCCAGTCAACTATGTGCGCTATGTTTTCCCGCTTCGCCTCATGTATATGCAACTGCTATTGTATTCACATTGCCTTCCTACGCATTTCAAGCGGTTCGCTGAAGCTTTTTGGATGGAGCCCCGGTTGTTTACATATTGAGGGATCGTTTCCAGATGTCTGGAAACCCGGCGCCCTTACACCCTTCACCTTACTTTTTTTATACCTCGTTGCTTCCTTAAGATGCATCCGCTATCTCTTTCCTATACATCGGTTTCCACTTTAGCTCGAGAAACAGAGCTTGGACGAAGGGCAAGTTATTGCGGGGCATATCAAAACTGCCCTGACATGCAAGAGTTAGCGCTGAAGAGCCAGGGCGTGACTCGTGTTTGTTTGCATTTTGAATCTCAGGGCGTGCCTCGCGATCCTGTATATGCCAGATGTACAGAAGGTGCTTCACTGCACGTTGTTTGCGCGCGCCACACGCATTTCTTCTGTGATTCCCTAATCCCTGCAATTTCCCCGGTATTATCTCCTTTGGGCGCCTCCGATATTTCAAAGAGAGAGAGAGAGAGAGATTAGACAAGCACTGTAATAAGAAATTCGTCTTTCGCAGCTGTCCCTGAATGCTCCCGCGGCGGCTGCATTTCGATGGAGGCGAAATGTTGAGGCCCGTGTGCTGTGCGATGTCAGTGCACGTTAAAGAACCCCAGGTGGTCGAAATTTCCGGAGCCCTCCACTACGGCGTCTCTCATAATCAGTACTGGTTTTGGGACGTTAAACCCCACAAAACAACAACAATCCCTGAATGCTGCCTCAGTGACGTGTTTGGAGGAGCTGTCTTATATAAATTGTCTTTCGCGAAAGAAAATAAAAATAAATGTCCCCGTAAAAACTCCTGCAAGCTTATAATGCCGATAACTGTTAGCTTTGGCCGACACGTACGCACAGTGACTCTCAAAACTATGGAGAGCACTGATACCACCGAGGAAATCGTTTTGTTGCTTGATGATGCAATACCATTCCCAATTTAGTGAATTATTGCAGAATTTAAACGACCTACTGTAAAATGAAATTTCGAAATCGAGGTTTTGTGCCCGGGTTTTGCACTTCTTCCACTTCACCGCGAGTCATCGGCCAAATAAGCGCTTAACGCCAAGAGTACTTTTGCAGCGGTGTATTTCGGGCATCACTCATTACTTTGCTTTGCTTTTACAGCGGTCCGCCGTCCTATATTGTTATCCCCTTTATCCTCAATCATTACTGAGCTCCTCATGGGGCTGCAACTGTCAAGACCTTTTTTTTCCATATCGCCTATCCTCCTCATTCGCAAGCTTTTGCAAGCTAGTGTGGCATACGACACATTAGGAGGGCGCGAATGGCTGAATGCCTTTGTTGAGCGATGTTCATGACAGGTTTATGTGATGCTGACAGAACGGTCTTTGACAAGCGTGAACGTCGCACTTGCAAGAATGTCATTTAGAAAGTGCGTCAAACTTCATGGAGCGATGCAGTTACATCGCACGCTCAATACATACCCGCAATCCACGGCGTGTTTAATCTAAAAACAAGCTTTTGAAAGGCCTGTCTTCATATGAGAACTTTCTGTAATTTTTAAGATATTTTCATATTGTTGCACTATGACGTTGCCATCAAGTGCATTATTTCACAGAGTATGCAAGGTTCGCCGAGTTCCAAGCAGTACAAACTAACAGTGCTATCCCATGTGAAATGCGTACCGGAGCACATTGGCTCCAGCTCTGTGGCAGTGCGGAAGAAGACGTTGACGCTTACGTGGTGCGCACGAAGTCGGTTGTTCCAGCTGAACAGAAGACTTTATTCGCTGCTGATTCAGGCGTGGCACCGAGTCTAGCGAGAACATGCCGTCTTGCAAAGGGAACATTCACATGTGAACATTGCCTCGCCGGTGATTTAACTCCAACTGGCTGTAGGAACGCCGTTATTGCGCATAACGGCGACACTACTCTTGGCGACACTACTCTTGCGAGAGGACGAAATCCGGAGACGTGCCCTCCGCGTATCTTTTCTCTCGAATAGTCGACGCCCCCGTACACTGCATTTATTAATTACAATGTAACAGAGACTGCCTGGACTGAGAGTAATGCGATATTCCCGAGAAATAGCGACATGGCTTCTGCGTATACCTGCGACACCCCGTCCAAAGGCAATCTCTGGCAAAAAATTTGTCTAAACTTGTCTATCAACGTAGTCAAAAGTTGGGCCAGTTGGTTAGTCATTTTGGGCCAGTTGTTCATCAAGACTAATCTGAAAAGGTTGTATTGGGACCTAGGCTGCATCATTGTCCTGATGCTGTAGGTGTTTTTGGGGAAATTCTTGCTCTACGGCGTTCGGGGAAAAGAAACTTCGAAGTGCTTTCAGCTGTTTAGCTTTATTCGCCATCACCAACTAGGACCTCATATCCAACGCCTCCTCTTTTTTCATCCTTTAAGCCCCGCCACGGTGGTCTATTGTCTATGGTACTCGGTTGCTGATCCGAGGGTCGTGGGATCGAATCCCGGCCGCGGCGGCTGCATTTCGATGGAGGCGAAATGTTTAGGCTAGTGTGCTGTGCGATGTCAGTGCTCGCTAAAGAACCCCAGGTGGTCAAAATTTCTCGAGCCCTCCACTACGGTGTCTCTCATAATCATAGGTAGTTTTGGGACGTAAAACCCCAGAAATGAACATCTTTCATCGTTTAAACCAATATTCCTTCTTCAACGTTAAGTAGCGGGACAGAACTTTAGTACCGGCTGACCTCTCTACGTTTTTCTCTTGCTGAATGTCTCTCTGTATCAATCTGTATGCACTGTTATGGCTCTCATTTCAATACTGCTCAATATGAATGAATGAATGAATGAATGAATGAATGAATGAATGAATGAATGAATGAATGAATGAATGAATGAATGAATGAGAATCAGTCCCCCTTTTCCGTGCTGTCTCAGCTAACCTCGCATCCGTCTTCCGTGAATACCGGCTCACACTTTTCGCATTCCCGGATGAACCGGTCGCACGAAAAACGAGAACTCGCAAGAAACGTATATAATCAGGTAAAGAAAAAAAGGCAGGGAGTCTGCTTTCCAGGATGGCACCGGAGCGGGTGAAATATTGAATGCCACGCGGAAATAGGCAGCCGTTTATCCGAGGCAGCCGCAATCGAGATGCGGCGGCCGCGGGCGACACCCCGTGCACACGCCAAAACACGGCAGCAGCAGCACCAGCAGCGAGCCTGTAAAGTGTGCGCTTCGTGTGTGCGCCTGCCCCCTCCCCTTGTTCCCTCCATTTCGTGCAATCCGCTGCGTATAGCCGTCGAGACGACGAGCGCGTTTCATCCGAGCCAACTGGCGCGCCGCTCAGCTGCAGCCAGCAAGCCGCGACGCCACTTTCCATTATTTATGTCCGCGAAAAAACACGTTAAAAGAAACGCGGTGAGCGAGAGAAGGAGGGAGTCAGAGGATCAATACGGCGGGCGGCAGTGCGCCTCGCCTATAGGCTGGAGTGCGTCGTCCGACGCCCTGGCTACTCTTGCTGCTCGGAGTGCCAGCGTAGAGGATGACACAGCGAAACCTAGTTAAGAAATACTATACCAAGGCCCCTATTTAGGTAGACGGATTCGAATTTCGATTCCACGTTATAAATTCTCAATCCGGTACGATAGAAGTAAATGCAGGGAGCGCGGGGAACAAGCTTGTCTCAAAACAGCTTGACTAGTCCACGCACCAAGATGGAAGCTGGCAGACTGTTCTGAGCGAGTTTACGTTCAAGATATAAATGAGAAATACATGATACGCGAATTTATAAGTACAAAGTCAATAATTTGATTCAAAGGGACCGCGACGTCAGGCCTGTTTATAGGAATGTGAGCAATCTCACGCCTTCAGGCGGCGCTTTGTAAGTTTTGAAATAGGAAGAAGGGTGGGGGGAGGCGGTTTCGACATGGACGTCTGCTCATGGCGTTGCATGAAAAGGTGTATTCAACCTTATAGATATGGAGACCGAGCAGCGAACAACGTGGGCTACCGCCTCGAAGACCCGATTTTCTCCTATGCTTTCGCAGGTCTTGCGGCAACGTGCAAAAATGGGCAGCAGCCGCGGTTAGGGGGCCGCCCTTGCCTGAAATAATTGGCGCTTGAGGCTGTTTACCATTCCTGCGTCTACCACTGTGTAGTTAGTGGACTGGTTAGTTGGTTAGCGCGTTTACCACAGGCGAGTTTAGAGCCTGGCAATCTGGGCCTGCAAACGAGCCACCCGGTCGGTTCCCTTTTCACTGTCCACAAACCTTCTGTCACACGTACGGTTATTGTCTGGCACATACTGTATGCAAGTAGAAGACAGTAATGTCGACCCTTCGGGGAACAATATATCTCTTGGAGACATGCGTCTAGAAGTCATTTTACTTGCAAGTCGCCAAGCAGACTCTTCCTTTCGAGGTTGGAGCGCTTTGTGTATCCGAACGGCACGCCTCACGAAAGAAATGAGCGTTCACTTGAAAGTGGTGGGCTTAGCAGTTTAGCAGACACGAAAAGGCAGAAATTAATTTTGAATTTATGCTGTTTACAGAAGAAATATGAACATAAACAGAAAACAAACACGAAACTCACGTACACAAAAGTGCCCGCGTTATTTAAGAGAAGCCAACATCAATAAAAACGCAGTCGATGTGCACCCAGTAACGACATTTGCTGTCGCTGTAAATGAAAAACATACCATATATACAGAGTTCGCAACAATATATAACAAACCGGATTAACTGGCATTGACTCGAATTCAGTCCATAAAAAGTATAAATGGTATGATTGAAACAGCCAATGCATCTGTTCATATACCATCTCAGGCTCCCTGCGAGGCCTATGTACCCAGTCATGTTGCTATCATGCAGAGCAGATATAGAAACGCAAAATTTACCTAAGAAGCGTGCCTAACGCTGGTATCAGGGGGCCGAATGCCTAACGAGGCAAATTTACCTCTCGTGTCAGCAACGGAAGTCGCGTCGAATACCACGGCGTGGCGCGGGTTTTCGCCACTCGGGCGACCGGGCTCGACCTGGAATAAAGAGAGGAAGATATAAAGAACAGCAGCGAAAAGAAAGAAAAACTTCGAGTATATGCTGGAAAAGTTTCGTGAGTGTTGCTACTCGCTTTGCTTGCAGCCCTTACATGTTCTGTCAACGCTTGTATTGCAAGGCCTTCCGTCGTCTCTACCGAACAAATTGTATACATTGTTGCACCTCGTATGGATGGATGTACGCGGGATCTTCTACGGATTGTAGTGTGCCGCTAATGCTCAAGCCCCAAGTGCTCTGAGTTCACAGCTTTACCGCCTTCCTAAGTTATGCGCTCAACCTAAAGTACACCCTTGGGGCACGGTTGCGTGGACATAACGCGAACTTCTAGCGCAATACGCGTCCGACTACCGGCCCCAAGAGGGACGCCTCTGCAACAGTGGACGCTTCCGTGTGGCAAAGTGCGAACAACCATCCACATTTGTAGCACTCTGCAGGCGTGCGCGAAGGCAGAACTTTCTCTGCTGCACGGCTCTACGAAGTAGTGATATGTGTGTTTGTGTGTTTGTGCAAAAAAAAAAAAATCACGTGTCCGAGGAGGATAAGAAAAAATTTCTGGTGATAGCTGTTGCTTTTCTGCGCCGGCTCTCGAGAAAAGAACGAAGAATGCTATATTGCCTACGTACCATCTGAACAAGCGCTTCCTGTTCCACTTTATAAGCAATTAACTGAAACAAAAAAAAAGGAGTGCAACTGTTTTAGGCAGAAGCCAGGCCAGGGTCGTGACCCAGCTTGAGGTCGGTGAATGCAGTCACAAAGGATTCATTAGTGCAAAAATATCGCTAAACAAAGAGAGAATAAAAATGCTATGAGGAAAAAATAAAAAGTTACGAGAAAGTGGTCTTTTCGTGACAGCGAACCGTGCAAAGTTTGTCGCAGACCCCATGTCATAGTTATGGTGACGATGTTCTGGTGTATAATAGTCCGTCTTGGTTCCAGAAGTATTTTGTGCTGTTCTACTCAACTATACAATAGGCCACGCCGAATCCTTCGCAATAAACATGTCGTGTAGCCTTTAGTTCAAAAGTACAGTCCAGCATGTTTTGAAGATAGACGATTACGCGAGCGCTACAAAGAGCAACATCACCACGGCCCATGCAGAATCCTCTTTCGATAGGATATAAAAAATTGGCGCAGAAACTCGTACCAGGACAAGAAACACAACACACATACAAGCACACTCTTTCAAGCAGAGGAAGTTATCAGGGCAGCTTCCCTCACTCTTCCCGCTGTTCCTTAAACAGCCGTCACACCCGTCTCCAACCGCGAAGATCAGTTGCAACCCAGTATACGCTTAATCGCGCCGAACGAAACCAGAGGGAAGGGGTAGTAAGCTGTGGGGGCCATTTGTGTAGCGTGGAACAGCCAGCAAGGAAGAGATGGAGATACAGATGGAGATGGAAATGGAGATACAAGATCTCCATTTCCACCGTTCCGAAATTGCCCGCTAGGGCCCTGAGACGCAAGGCCGGTCGACTCTCCCGCAATGACTTTCAAATCGCCCTCGTCTGTACAAGCATCTTGAATGTCGTTGTTCCTTAATATTCGTTTCTGCTGTTCGACTGCCTACGTCGCGTCCCCTGCAGTGCATATTTATGCGTACGCCTTCGTTAGATATTTTGGTTAGAGCTTGTTATACAGAACAGCTTCCGCAAGAGGGCTGAACACGTCTTCTTTTTTTTTTCTTTTTTATAATGTCGGTCACGAAAGCGTACGAAGGGATGAGCTTGCAAAAATACAGCGTTTACTCATAACAGCCACAAATTTATACTTCCGCGCGGCAGCCTTTGACGTATACCCAGTTACAGGTGAAATCGTGAGCGTCATGCCTTAACTGAAGATACATGTACACTTATAATCAAATAACTGTCCTGCAAAATACTGTGGCTGACTATACGTGTACGTTCCGACAACTAAGGGGCTGTACAGTCCCCAGGACGCACTATATACCAAATACACAATCGTGCAATGCGTATAATGCGCATCTGTGCTCGTAGCAGGTACGCTCTCGATCGGGCGTTGCGCGCTCCGGTGGCCTCGGGTCGAGCAGGAACCTTCACTATCGACCCCGCAATTGCGGCCTGAATCAGGGGTCGCAGTACTCAGTGTCTGCGGCATGACCGAGCCGAGTCCCGCCCCAGGGGGAACGAGGTCGACAACCCGGGTGGCCTTCTACACCCACAGCTGCTTTTCTTCTTTGTGTGTGTGTGTGTGTGTGTGTGTGTGTGTGTGTGTGTGTGTGTGTGTGTGTGTGTGTGTGTGTGTGTGTGTGTGTGCGTGTGCGTGTGTGTGTGTGTGTGTGTGTGTGTTTCTTTGTGGGTGGTGTCTGCTTGGCTTCGCTACCTTTCATTACTTTCTCCTCCTCCTCCTCATCTCAGTCAGTGGGCGTGGGAAAAAGCGATTTAAATAACGTGTAAGAACCCTGAGTGTCCCCCTCCCCTACTGTAGTTGCGTCAGCATGGTACACATTTTACTGTTATAACTAAAATCCCATTGCTATGTGCTAAAAACAATAGGAGTAAACACTGTACAGCGCATGCTGGTGTGTTTTTCCCGATTTCATCCTTCCATTCTATTTCGTTACCTTTCTCTTTCTTTTTCATCTTTACGTTTCGTTCTCACTCTCTTTCCCTCTCTCTTGCCCGCGCGCACGCGCATAACAACGTTACTTTTGCACGATACACGCGTTCTCGTAGAGATTTGGAATTGCGCATCGCCGTCTCTATTCAAACGTTAGCAAACCTTCAAAGTAAAGCCTGCGGATCTGTGTAGCGTAATAACATTACGGCAATGATTTCCTGCCTGCGGTGAAGTATCACAGTCTAGTGTGGTGAGGAAAAGTTAAGAGGGAGCCGGTACTAAATAAGAACAACGCTTTTTAGTAGCACGTTCGCGACTCTAAAGACGCAACAATGCAGCAAAGCCAAAGCCTGGACTCGTTTATGGGTTCGGGGGCACACCGAGGGTGCAAAATTTTGCAAAACAAAAGGCGCTTAAAAGCGAGCTTCTCCTTACTAGCTATGCAATTGTAAGGAAGCCAACGTCAAGGAAGGCATTTTTAGGTGTCTCGCAAGCTCATGGTCTGATACGTGAATTAGTCTTTCCTTGCATCGTGTGCAGAGTATAGACCCTTTTCATAAACTGCAAGCTAGCTTTCCTGCAATGCAGCTTGCCCTACTAATGGCGGCATTGGCAATCTGGCAAAGAGCGTGTACAAGCGCAATTTGCTTGCGGTAGGGCATGTAAAATGTCGACGCAGCCCTTCTGATACAAACATGCCCAAAAAACGGGTCGCAGCATGTGCAACTTGAATTTTGACAGCATTTGAATAAAGGCAGCTGTCGCCATTAGTAGAGCAAGTTGCATTGCAGGGAAGCTAGCTTTACAGTTTATGAAAAGGGTCTATACAGAAAAATAAAACACTGGAAACATTAAAACAGCACAGTTATTTTCGTCTGATACCTGTCGGCTGTTTCTTCTTTAATACGTCCTTTTCTTTAAGAAGGGATGATATGTTGGCCGAAATTAAGAACTATGTACATCTGGATTAATATCCTGGAGAGAGAGGTGTATCTAACTCGAACAAGTAGCCGTATTACACTTTCTTTCAAGCTTGACGGTAGCAGTAATTTTACGCGCATTCGCGCTTCATCAGTGCTCCGGCTCGGCTTGCGTTTTGGCCACCTCCTGTAAGTTTCGAGACCTCGCACCGCCAACTTACAGAAACAAAAAGACATGGACTCAAAATATGCAGCGAAACACTGCAGCGAAAAATATGCAGCGAAAGAATTCCATAACGCTTGTTCAACAGAAACTGTACTTATAATCCCCTGTGCAAGTTACTGTACCTAAATTATACGCATGCGCCGTGTAAGGTACAATTGTGGGTGAAATGTATCAGCCTGGTTGTAACACCGACAGGCTTACCGAGACTAGCATGAGACGACGAAGAAGAGGCGAGCAGAGTGCTTTTTTTTTTTCATTTTTCGAGGACTAACAGTACCAAGCACTTGTAGTAGCCGGCTAGTCCTGCGCTGCGGCCGTCCCTGGATCGTCGCTGTCGGTCGGCAACGGCAAGGCGTCTTTAGGTAACCGGCGCATATTCAGAAATAACACATATTCACCTAACGCTGAAACGACGTAGGGCGAGAATTACAAATACACGACACACGAGTTCAAGTTGCGCTAGAGATGAAGTCTAGACCGCAATGTCCCATCTAATTCGCGTTCTTTCTTTTTTTTTTTTCACGTCTGGGCCAATAAGTATCAACCTTAATACGCACAATGTCAGCGTTATATACGCGTAATCTAGTGGCGGAGGTCTTCTATAGACTTGGCCCGCGGCAATGTGGAAATGCGCAAAAATGGTGCTAGGTTTCGCGTACGCGCCAGTATTACAAGTCCCCACCGACGCTAGTGTATATTTAGCGTTATTTCATACCGTTATTTCATAGCCTTCGGGTGATGTGCGAGGCTTTATTCGTCACCTGCCATCTCGTGATCAGATCACGTACTAGGTGGTGCATTCTGGCAAAAAAAGGAGTATTCCGCACTCCCCGCCATGGCTACGAGTAGCGCTGCCAAACACTCCCGAGGCTATATATCTACAGGAACTACGAACTAAAATGGACGTTGGAATCGACCGCCGCCGTAGCGCAGTTGGTAGAGCATCGGATTCGTTGTTCGAAGGCTGTGGGTTCGGTCCCCACTGACGGCATGTGTGATTTTTCGTCCGCTTCAATTTCTTTTCCACTTATATCATAAGTACTACGCTACAGCTAAGAACCCCTGTGCCTTCCTTGACGCATTTGTCTTTTAGCTTCATGAGGTTGTGTCTTACAATAAAAAATGAGCCTTTGTCCTCCTTTCGTTAGTTTCCCCGAAGACGGAGAGCACTTGCAAAGAGAACACTTGCACACACGCAAGGAATACTGAAGGATAAATCGCCGTAATGCGATTGTTGCTTTAACCCCGAAAGCATACTGCAATCCCTCTCGACGCTAGCAGGCAAGAGACGTCTTACGGGCCACATTGACGCTAATAGGAGATGCTTGAGTAATTCTGCAGAAACGAACGTGCCTATGTCACGCGCGGTAGGTGCGGTCGGTGTAGCTCGGCTTGTGTCAAGACAAAACAAACAGGGCAACTCTTAAGCAGACAGCATGCACAGTAATGCGGTCAAGGGACCTTTAATACCAATTAATCCTGGCGCTGATCCCCAAAACGAACAAAAAGCTCGCCATTTGCCCTCCTCCGCCTTCTTTTTTTTATTTTTCCAATATATTCGTGAACCTACAGGGGCGGATTAGCCCGTTTCCATTCGAAAGGGATCTTTGGTATTATTCTGTCGCCTTCGCTAATATAATATATACGTCGGACAAAAATCGCCTAAAATTTGCTCATAAAAGACAGCTGCCGCATAAAAAGATTGTCTTCCCCCTTGAATGCAGTAACAACTGCGTATCATAGCGGTCCTTTGCTCTAGCAAAACGTTTCGTTCAACGTTTGCACTGTGGGAAAGAAAAGAAAAGACAAACAGGTCGAACGATTCCTGCCACGGATCTCTTCTCTGAATCGATGTTGTGCGGTTCGGCTTTTCCCAGTTACTGAAAGCACTTGGGATCCGTGATCGCGCACGTTTGTCGCTAGGCGCCAGCTACGCAACACGGCGACATATAGGCGTTGTTGTTAATTTGCAGGACGCGTGCTATTAAGCCTCCAGTCGAAGGATGCAAAGCACAAAAACGGGGCGAGCTTGTGGATTGCAGCAACGTAACTACAGGCACGTGCTTAGTAGCGAGGTGATTTACTGAATGAATGGTGTGCTCATCGAGCGTTACGACATCATCTCCTTGAAAAGGTTTCACCGCGGCATGCGGCGTAGTCTTCTAACGCATTCAACTATAGTTAAAGAAACGCGCCCACTTAAAGAGGTCGAGACATGAACTACGCAGAAGAGAAGTTGCAAATAGAAAGAACTCAGTAAAGTGGGGCGATCAAGAAAGCGCTCTAAGAGCAGTTGCGCCACGGAAGCATTTGCAGAGTGCTCGATGCATCCACGCAAGGATATCGAGACATTTTTCAAACCCCATTTTTTTTCCTAAGTGGCCATTTTATGCACGTTTCTTAACATAGTCGCCCTTAACGAAGTAATGACTTTCGGGCGGGCTGTCCTATTAGTTCTGATGATGTTCGTTTTCTCTGCGAACTACTTAGTTCACTTCAGCTTTAAGATCACTTATCCATTATAAAGAAAGCAAGTCTTCAGTTTTGAAGATAAGAGAGATTATTGGGGCTTCACGAATTCTTCTGGTCGTCTGAACGATGTTTAGGAGCATTATTAATAGAAAATATTTTCTTACCGATAAGTGTTATACACTTTGAAAAACGCAGCTTTCAAACACTTGGCAATGCGAACGCCACTTTGACAATTGCCGCGGGCAATCGTCTCGAGACATTATGCCATACGGTGCACGTCGCGAATTCGGTGGACGTGGAAATCTCCAAGAACGAGCATGAACCCCTCATCGCGAGAGGTCCGGTTTTACGGTTATCGAGCCGCTTCAAGAGGGCGAGCGAGTGTGTGGAGCGTCTGAGGCGCAGTTCATTGATAATGTAACCGAGGAACTCAGACACGTACGCACACCTGACCCGTTTATGGCGCCTTATTCCGAGACGAGCAAGACTCCGTTTGCGGCGGCACCACGCCCGGGCTGCCTTCACGCTCCGGGCAGTCATAAAACCGGGCTCACGTCAGCTTCTTTACGAGGTGCTCGAGCTATGCGCACTGAGCAGCTCATTAAGCAAATTCCGGCACCTCGGTGCTGGAGCTGCCCTCGGCTGCCCAACACTGGCGATTGCGTGCCGTGAACTTCACTTGCGCCATTTCCTCGCGATATCTACCTTCTCCACCCCCCCCACTTCCTCCTCTTCACGAGCAATTTTAGGCGCCTCTGAATGATGTAATGCGGCGGTTGATGTGTGTGGAATGGCAGCGTGGTAGTATGCCTCTGGTTTAGAGCGACGTTCGTAATTATGATCCAGTGATGGTGACGATGGCAGCTGAGACGCCTCCGCAATAAAGGCTGCCTTCGAAAACGTTGTGCGCGCAGTTTGATAGACGGGAAACCCACACCGAGGACTCGTTTCAGCCGTACGTACTGGCACAGCATTCTTATGCACGCGCGTGTTAGTGCGAATAACAGGAGACCCTCACTGGTGATTTGTTATACTCGTGGGCGTCGGCGCATGGTCCTTTAATGCTTAATGTATGCGTATGCGTGGGAGGGGGCGTAATGTACCGACACATTTGATTATTAAATAATTTTTTTCTCTATGTAGACGGTCTACTAATGCTGATGTTACAGACATCTATCTCCTGTAGATCTTTACTCAATGTCCACTCTGGTGCTGCTCCTTCGCTTCACGTCTTTCTTCACTCGCTCACTTTTACTGCCAATATTTCTGCTTCCTTCCATTGCACTTAAGAGAATGCTATAACGATTTCTTCACTTTCGCGGCTTCCACCTATTGGGGGGCACCTAGAGTGTGGGAAATTTTCACCCTCGGTACCAACAAGCTCAACAGCAAACATTAGTGAAGAGCTTCTGAATAAGCTACGAATGTCACCTGACCACTGCGCAAGTTGCGCTCTGTACTGCTTGCTTTTTCTTTCCTGACACACTACCTAGGCAAGCAGTTGCTACAACACGTGTGTGCCATTGAATTGTTAATGGCTAGCGACAAATTCTTCCTGCGCAGCGCCCGCTCATCGAATAATGACCTCATAACTAGTTAAATTTCTTGAGGCACCTTTGAAAGCGAGAACCGCAGCCCAAATACATTTAGCTGTCCTTTTCAAAGCATTCAAAAGGACATCCTCATACCTCGCCATGCACCAACTGTGTATGCAAGCGTAAGCTTCTGCTTTCTACGGATTCTACTAACACATACAGCACACGGGACTACAATCAAGTGCTAATGATTTAGGCCTAGATAGTTGTTAGGCGGCCAAGAGAGATGAAGTTGTGTGATTGAAAATTCCACGTTGGGAAGAGGCTGCTTCTGAGTAGCTCAAAACTTTTGTGTTAACGAAGTCCAAAGTATGTCAGGAAATCTAGTGTTTGTTTAAATTTGTTCACATTGGCTGTTAGGAAAGTGAAACACTCTTGCAGCAATGCCATCCACGAATTGGCGTGACAACAGCCACGCTGCTCTTGTGGGAACAGCTGTCTGAGGTATAGTCAGCGCATGAGGAAGAAAGATATAGAGAACTTTGAGGTATCACAAAGAAGTGAAGAGGAAGTCAAAGTCAATATTGCACACAATGCAAATTTATGGACCGTCTGAACGAGTCTGCATCTCACTTGAATATAACCGTTATGTTTTCACGTCAACCCCATTTTCGCGATGCCTTGTTAACCAAGGGCTGGAATAAGCAATAGACGATGTGTGTGCGCATGGTGCACAAGACGCATCAGCGTTGATAGCACGAATTCGCGTTACTTCGCGATCTCTCACTTTGCTGACATTGGATAGGAGAGAGCGATCGCATTTGTTAAGTGAGCAATTGGCTCATATAGTTTGCAAATACTTTAGGAAATCACATTGACCGCTTCTAGGCATTTCAACCACAAACTTATCATAAAGCCCACAATGGATTCCAGGTTTTTGACACCTTCGCGTACAATTGCTGTGGAAGCGAAACTAATTATTATTGTTATTCGATATGATTACCTAAACACGCAAGGACATAAAAGGAAGCAGCAAGCTGGCAGCTGCCAAAGAGTAGATAGGGGTGAGAGAGGAGTAGGAAAGGGGGCGGGTTGGGGCGGGGAGGCACAACCTTGTCTTCTCCTTCAAAGTGAGAGAGTAGAAAGAAAAAAATGTGGTTGATCCGCCTGTTATAAGAATCGGTATAACACGAAAGTGAAACCTGTCTTCGCACACAAGCGGCAATCTGGCGAATCGAGGGGTGGGCGATGGTTTGGGTACTCTGGTCATTTGAACCCTTTGCATGTACACATCATCGGCACCTCGACACTGCACAGGGATCTTCGACACTTGCACACAAGCGAAAGCTCTCGAACGACACATTTCTCCGGAGACAATGCATTGAAAGCGCCAGCGGCCTGCTGAAACCTGCCATAAACCAGGAGCGTCCGAAAACGGTGAAATCTTGCAAACGAAAGCGAACTGTTGGTCAGCGGATTGTTTTGTGAGCTCACACTTCGCTGTGTGAAAGACGCATCCTTGGCTTGTCGAGGGCCGTCTTTTCGTTCCTGGAGTAAAGCGCGTCATAACGAAACTGGCTCTCATAAACGTCACACAAGACAAATTATGTAGCGGCCGTGGCTGAAACAACTCGCCGGCAGGACGCTGAAGCCTGCGCTGCGAAAGAGGCATCGAAACTACTTAAACGCTAACTGTCGGCGTGTATGTTAACGCGACAATTGGCGGCTTCGCTCCATCGTTCCTATGTGGCGGCACAACCGCGAAGAGTGCAGTGAAAGGGAGGTGATGTTAATTTAAGAGATACTTTGCTTGCTAAATACGTTTGCTTTAACCGGACATCAATGATACGCAAATAGTAAAGTGGTTTAGTAAATATATAAGGCCCGTCTTTTCCTTCCTATTGCGAGTCTGTGCGTGACGTGGTCAGTAGCGCGTCCAGCTCCGACCGCCACATCCAGGGTGGTTGTGGGTTCAAATCCCAGCGGGTGGTACGTTTTCAACCAAATACGTGTTTATTTTTCAGAAATTTACTTCCGTTACGGAACTACATCTCAGATCTCTTGGTAACCCCAGCATAAAACACTGTCGTGTTAAAAATGAAGATGGGAGGAAAGTAACAAGTAGTAGAGTAGAGAAAGAGTAAACAAAGGAAGCAGATACGAATAAACCCGGACAAAATAAATTAAATAGCACAGAAATAAATTAGATCATTCAATCCACTAGCATGCTCCATTTTCGCATCAAAACTTATTTATTAATACTGTTGATCCCCTCTGGGATCGTTACAGAGAGGGATTGTACAGATATAAAACAATAGCGATGTGTAAAGAAAATATAACAGTAATTATAACAGAAGCGCAATAGGAAATACAATACAACGTACAAGATGTACAGTAGTAAATACTCGGTAGCACATGGAGTAATCCTAAGGAGTAACAAGAGCTAATGAAATTAGGTTGGCAGTTTGCATGCAAAAAGAAAACAGAAAAGAAAGAAACAAAAAAACACAGCACTCAAGAACCACCAATAATAATACAAGAGGTTGATGGAATGCACGCTGAACACGAGGCAACAGATAGACCAATGACATAATAAGGCATAATAAGAAAGGTACATACTGTAAGGGGGCCTAACTAGCAAAAGATAGACGATTGGCATAATAAGGAAGGTACATACTGTAAGGTGATTTAACTGGAATTTTACAAAGTTGACATCGTTCTGGGGTTGGTAAATAAAAAATGCGACAAGGAAACTAGAATCTAGAAAGCAACATGTCAGAAAACAAGGTAGCAAGCCTTTAAAATATAAAAAGTGCTAAAGGGTCGCTCAGCAAGAGTTTATGGTATTGGTGGTTCATAATCGTGAAGCGTGTAATTCGTTTTCGAGCAGTTTTAAAAAGGTAGACGTTGTTGTGCTGTTTGCTATATTGGGATCCAGCTTGTTCCATTCACGCGTCATTAGTGGGAAAAATGAACGCTTATGACTTTCCGTATGTATTGGGTGTTCGTTTAATGAAAGAGCGTGTTTGTACCGGGTTGGGCGTGTTTGCTTTATCGATACATATCTGGAACTGTCTATTTTTAGTTCTTTGTGAATAAGTTCGTACATCATTTTAAACCATGCTAACTTCGCTCGATTTTGTAAGGTGAGGATACCTGCCTGCTTTATCAATTCCGTGGGCGAATCTGTTAGCCTGTATTTATTGTAAATAAATTGTAACGCCTCGTAATGCACCCCCCAACAAATAGTTACGACTAAATGGTCGGATGCTGCTCCTTTAAAGGGTTACTCGAACAGCGCGCCCGTCGCATCTCGACCAACAAGGCCGTAAAGGCATTTTTATGCTGTTTAGAAAGCGACTGGCCTCGATTAACGTGTCGATATAGTGGTGCTGTTTGCGAACTTCCGTAAGTTCACCTCCTCATTTATTCTTGAACGTGTGCGAGGTAATGAAACAGTAAACAGATAATTGATAACACACATGGTTACGCTACGGCGAACAATTGAGCACACTTCTAATCCGCAAAGGCTTAGTTAAGTATGTTGAAGGCGGTGCTGGGCAGTAAGTACACATGAAACAAGAAGAAGGCACGATATGGCCCGTATTCTTCTTGTTGCATGCGTATTTCTTGCTAAGCGCGTCCTTAATATGATTATGAAACGGAATAAGCTGACCACCCTTCCGTTATACGGCAGGGCTCACTTAAAGACTCGAAAAAAACAACAAGAAACAAGGTAAAAATGAACTACAAAAAAAAAATTGAGCGCACATCTTCTACCGATAATGAATGGGAGGCTGATATATCCCAAGATTTAAAAATTATGTACGCCTCCTACACTTGCGTGTCAGGTACTCGGCTGCTGGTACATGAAAGCCATTAAAAACGATTTCATTTCGAGGCAACGAAATCGCGGGGCGGTGGGAGTGACACATCATTGGCTGATATGCGCATGGGACAATTCGTTAATTTTTTCTTCCGTGTGGTCTGAGGAACTGCCATGCCTTTTCCCGTTTCAAAATGCGCTTCGCTCTTACAGGGCGAAGCCAGTTTGCCCGCTCTATACATGTTTGCCGCTATACATGTATACATGCTCTATACATGTTTGCCGCTAAAGTAAAACATGGACGCCTTCAGTCTTTCATCGATACATCTGGCTGTCCGGCCGAGGCGCTTCCTGTTCCAGGGAAGTGGGTGAATTCACTGCATCCTTCCTTCCACACTGCCTCACTCTTATTTCTGTTCCACCGTTCTCATTCTCGAAGTGTCGGATAGTCAACTGCACCGGTTAACTCCTGCTGTCCGTCTTTCCCTGTTAACGTAGCACCTTATGAAGTAGCGCCTTCCGCATCGTTTGAAGCAGTACACAGCCCCAGTTTAATGTCAGGCCGTTCAGGACGTACACTTTAGTTGACACGTCTCGACGCGGTTCCGCGAATGGATGCTCCAGCGGACACGACCCACGCTACACGCGCGCTAGGTCGTCGCGTTCCCGTGCAGCCAGCCATTAACATTACACCGACGCTCGCTAATGGCTGCACCGTGGTCTTCAGCGACGCAGAGTTATGCGGTGTCGCTTAGCGCACGCAGATCGCGAGTTCCAGAGATGCCTGCGCATTTTCTATATCAAAATGTGAGGCCTAGGTTCGGCCCGCGTCGCGTTATCGCTTCTTCGTGCTTCGAAGAGCTCGTTGCCGAGAAGCCCGAAGTAGGTGCCAAACATTTGCCGGAATTCCGAGCATTTGCTGTCGCAAACAAGGAGAAAATGCAGAAATGTCGAACGCGGAGTGGTAGTTGGCGTAAGTTGCGAGCTCCAGTTTACAGATGCGGGTGGTTGGGGGAGGTGGCGGAGGAAGCGTTGATGCTTCCACTAAGAGGCAATAAAAGTAGATATATGGAGGAGGTCGTCGTGAAACCTCTACTGAAGCAAATTTTCAAATGATCAGTCATCGTTTAGACTGTGTTTTGATATCATAAATCCGTTCTTTAATCTCCGTTGTGTTTACTTGAACTTTCTCAGTTAAACATTATTTGTTTAACATTGTCTCGTGTTGCACGTCTTCAAGATTAACCGTGCCTGGGAGGAGGTATTGCGAGAGGTATAACTATAACTGCGCCTGTAATTCCAGCATGCAGGCGATATCGAAAAAGAAATCCATTGCATGAAAGACAACCACAAAGAACAATGTGGTGTGTACTTGCAGTATATGAGCTATTTTTCGTTCGATGGTAACCATTATGTACCCACTGCATCTTTCAACACCGCGTAGAGAATTCAATTTAACATTTGATATCGAAAAACTTCACATTCATCCATTATCATAAGTGTACTCGTCCAGACTTTCTTAACTCTGAATGACGATATCTATTCTGCTACGGATTCCTTTATATCCCTGGCTCTATTTTCATTTTGCATTTTTGATCATCTCATTATATGCTTGGTACCATACTACCGCTGGCCCACATTCAACAGTGAGAGTCTGCCAATATTGAGATAATCACTGCCATTGCCGTTCAATATGCATATTCGGACGTCTTCGACAACAGCCTATGAAGCAAACCCAGTAAAGGCAAACGCATCTTGCTGCAAGGGAACAAAACTTTCGCAGGCATACTGCCTAATGCTTTCGTGAAGTCTGAGGATGTTCTGCCCTCCGTTTTAGATGCGTGTACCTATCGGCATTCCTGCCGCGATCGGCAGTACGATGTCAAAAATAGCACTCATTCGTGAAACATTTTTTTTTACGCACGAGAATTTCAGCACGAGGAAAAAAAGGAGGAAGGAAAGGCAGATAGGTCTACCAGACGCGTCCAGTTCGCTACCCGACTCCGGGATAAAGGGATTAAAGGGTTAAAGGACAGAAGATGAAAGAGTAGATGGAGCGACTGCCAGGGGATATAGCACACGTGTCTGTCCATTGTGGACATACATGCGGTCACTGAGCCCGGTCGAGTCTAAAAACTAAAGAAATGTGCGCGTCCCTTTGCTAGCTTTCGCAGCGTGGGGCCCTATTTCGAGAAAATTTTCCTCTGAAGAAAGGCCTCCGGTCGAGTGGACCTAAACCTCGCGAAGAACGTCGCGTTCGTCGCTAACAAGTTCAACAAATTGTAGATACCTCAGGCATCTTGCGCTACGTGGTGTTTAGGTTGGCTACACCGGCTGGTGACGTGTTTCTGCAAACGGTTCAGTGGCGTCATATTTCTGTCTAGGGATTCGTACGTAATTATTAAAGTTTACGCACCTAACCTTCTGCAGCATTTCAGTTTAGTTTTCGACGACCATCCTTACGCAGGAAGAATAAGCGAGGGTCTCGCAAGAATTTTTAAAGGCTATGGTGTCTAAACAGCCCACGTGGCCACCCGAAAACTTCGTCAACAACTAGTTTCACGCAAAAGACCCTTTGGAGCATGCGGAATTCCCGGGAGTTGTCTGCAAGATACCTGCGGGATATGTGACCTGTCGTACATTAGCGAGAGCGGCAATTTCAAACGGCATTCGCAGTACCACCAAAATGACGTAGCGAAGAACAACTCAGATGAACATCACAATCAAACTGCACATATCACTGACCGGGACGCGAAGCTATCATCGTAACGGAAAAACATTTATCTGTACGCAGTGGTTTTAGGATCATTGTACATTCAATCTAATGACCGCACGATAAAAAGGACAAAGGGCAATCTGCCAGAGATGTACACCTGCACGCTACGCCATCTGACCCATAAATAGTCGCACGCCCATGTTGACTCTTTCATTGTGATCAAGGGACACGTACGGGGAACGAAACGTCAATGCATTTTTTTTCTTACCTTGGGGAATGTATATGTTGTTTTCTGCAAATTTTTATCTTCCCGTGCATCATGTGATCTGCCACTATATATATATATATATATATATATATATATATATATATATATATATATATATATATATATATATATATATATATATATATATATATATATATAGAGAGAGAGAGAGAGAGAGAGAGAGAGAGAGAGAGAGATCCTCGAACACGCTTTATAAAGCATCTCTGCCGGTCAATTCATGCTCGCACCGCTGCGACACCCAGTCCGCTGCCTAGACAGGAAAAAGTCGACATACAGTATATTCAGAGCAAAGAAAGTCAATCAACAATTGAACATATTAGAAAAGTATATTACGTAGCCAAACGGTTATCACTCTGGGTTTGGAAGCAAGAATGACAGAAAAATAACTGCCTTTTGACGTCTTTCGCTTTTAGTACATCAGAAAAAAAAAAGTCTGTGCCACTTTCTTCAACTTCCGTCGAGCGCGTAACAGCTTTGTCATTTACAGCTTCGGCACACTGAAAAAAAATGTCTATGTCCTCATTGCGCGCAGACACCACTGCCGCATGGACAAGGCTAGCGCCGCGGAAGTGCCCCAGCCGAGTGCCACACAGACAGCAGCGAGAAGCGACGATACAGCAGCTGCAGCTAGCGCCAAGGCTCCGACGACAGCGGCGGACCAAACACAAAGCCATCATGACCCCCTCCAGAAGACAGTCGACACTGCTGCCGCTCAGGTCGCCGCGGGCGGACACTCGGCGACGGAGGAGCCGGCTAAACCTCCACCTCGTGAAGCCGGCGGCGAGTCTGATCGGACTGCACCGGTATCGTCAGTGAGTGCTCCCGGAGTCGGTGAAAAAGCAGTGTCTCCGGCGAAGAGTCAACCCCCCTCGTCTGACGAGAAGAAATCGTCCGGCGACGTCCCGAGCACATATCCCGAGCCAGACAGAGTCTCCACCGAAGTGCCAGAAAAGAAGCCTGTGATGGAGGACAAGACGGAAAGAGCGGGACCAGAAAAGGAATCGCGTGAGATGTCTCCGTCGGCCCCGTTGGCCGATCGAGATGGTGCAGTGCCTTCGCAAGAGAAACAGCAACAACCGCAAAAAGCTGAGAGTGATAGTAGCACGGCTAAGGAACCTGCCAAACAAGCGGAAAAGGCGAAAAACGGTGACGCGAAAGACAGAGCCACACAAACGGGCCAAGAATCCCACAAAACGACGGAAGAAAGTCCCGGTGCCAAAACTGCAGACGTTGCCGCTACGGCAGGTGCGACTCACGAAGAAAAGCGACCGGCGGAAGTCGGTAGCGGTGCTTCGGACGCGGTTCCCAGCGAACAGACAAAAGCCACACCGAGTGCCGCCGAGGCGGGCGAAGGCAAGGCGGAAAGCGCGAAGCCATCTCAGGCGGCGGGGTTGTCCCCCGAGACGTGTAAATCTGTCGCGGATGCCGGCACTAAACCTCCGCAGGAACGCGCGAGTCCCAGCGGAGACGGCGCGAGTTTACAACCCGCCACGAACGGCACTGAAGATGCTAAACAGCCCACACCGGACGACACGAGGCCGAAATCTTCCATTCCGCCACCGCCTGTATACGAGGCACCGTCGAGGACTAGCTCAGCAAAGGATGAGCCCAAGCAACCGCAGGAAGACGAGGAGGGCCAACCGAAAAAGACTGAAGTGCCCGAACCGCCGGTGGAAACGCTAAAAGGGAATGGCCCCGTGGCGGCAACGGGGCCGCAGGAAGTGGCCGAATCGATTATGCCAACGACAGCGTCCCACACTGGCACGGTCGAGACGGCGCATCCCGACGCAATACGGAGGGAGACCGCACCGAGGGAAGCGTATTCGAGCAGCACCGCCGCACTGAACGACGTATTAGACGAGGAAGCAATCAGGGCGCAGTTATACCCTGCCGAAGCGGAGGGCTCGGCTCCAACGAAGGGGGAAGAAGCGAAAAAGGAGGAAGCCGGCAAACCACAGTCAGCTGCCAGCGACGCCGAGAAGATTACCGGAAACGGTCTTCCGAGTTCCACAGCGGCAGAAACAAAGTCTGACGCCAAAGCAGACGCCAAGCACGAAGAAGCGAGAGTTGAATCGCGGGAAGCTAGCGATGCCGATGTGAAAGCAGGTGAGCGAGAAGAACCATCAGTGACGCAAGTTTCTCAGAAAGAAGCGGTAATACCTACTAAGGAGGTCCCCAAAGAAGAGAAGCCTGACAAAGTAGAGACGGAGACACCCTCCCCAGTTGCCACTACAAAAGAAATACAGGCCCCCGAAAAGGAAGAAAAACCGACAGAGAAAGTTGAAAGTGCCGATGAGCTTCAGAAGCAAGCTGACGTGACGTCAACCGAAAAGCCTGAACCTGCTGTCCAGGAAAGCAAGGTCGCCGAAGTCGCTCCGTCAAAGGATACCATAGAAGCAGAGCAGAAAAAAGAAGCCGTTACCGAAGAGAAACAACAGGAAAAAGCTGAAGAAAAGGTTGAGACTGTCCCCAAGGACGATGACACAAAAGAGGTAGCACCTCGCGACGCCACACAGAAGCCTAGCGAGCCCACTACGGCGAAGGAAGAGACCGCGCAAGTTCGCGACGTCACCGCAGAGAGTGACAAGCCGTCGAAGGAAGTGGAGCGCGCTCACGGAGATGAGGCAGCAAAAGATACGACCAAACCCGCGGCTTCTCCGGAACCGGGCATCTGTGAGAAAGAACCGGCACAGACAACCGAAGAAAACTTGCCAAAAGAAAAAGAAACTGATCAGAACGTGCCAAAGGAGCCGGAGCGGGGACCAGAAGAACTTGACGTTCAAGAGCTCCCTCCTGAAGAGCCAGAAAAGAAGGACGAAATTGAAACAAAGGAAGAAGCTGCGGCGGCGAAAGTTTCAGAAGCCGTGTCAGAGGCAGAGAACAAAGACAAAGAAAGCGAGGCTGCAGAAGAACCCGCAAAACAGCCAGCGGATGACTCTGGGGTGCCAAGTGCTCCAGAAGGGGCTACTCAGAATGAAGTTCCCACTGCAGTTGAATCTCAAGAAGCTGTTCCAGAAGCAACCAAGGGCAAAGGGGAAGTAACCGAGGAAGAAATAGTCAAAACCGACGAAGTCCCCGTTACCACAGCAGTCAAGGACGAAACAGTCAAACCAGAGGCTACAGACGAAGACAAACCAGAAAAGACAGAAGAGGCGGTACCCGAACCTGGCGACAAGGCAACTGAAGAAGAAACAACAAAGAGTGAAGCTGATGTAAAAGAAGTTGAGGAGCCTTCCAGTGCCATGCCAGAGGGTACGGGCGAGACAATGGAAGAGACAGTCAAAAGCGAAGGCGGTGAAGAAGCTTCCGCTGCCGCCGAAGCTGAACCAGAAACTGCAGAAGACGAGAAGAAAGTTTCTCAGCCTGCCGAAGAAAGTGAGAAGCCAGCAGCTGAAGCAGCGTCCGAGGAAAAGCCTGAAGAAGCCACCGACGGAGCAGCTCCTTCCGAAGTTGAACCAGCACCGCCCGCAGAAGCAGTGAAAAAGAAGACCGGCTTGCCCAAGTCACCGTCCAAGCGCGCAACGGGCAAAGGTCCGCCCAGGACACTCGACAAGAAAGGTGGGCCCACGCCACAGCCCATTTGCCAATCTCTGCTAAAGTGCTTATAAATCGTGCCTTAGATTGTCTAGGCAGGAAAGCGTCGTAGGGAGCTCGCGGTATGTACTGGTTCGTTATGTACTTGCGTGCTGGTTCGGCATAGGCCCACAAGTTTGACGTTGCTAAGAACGTGCTGAGGCAGTGCTGCATAATACATGCTTCAACATTTCTAAATACCATAAGGAAAAGTCATTATAGTTTACAGTGGTAAGCAATCGCACGTAGGCGTTACTGCATAAGAACATTCTTTTCTGTATGAGAAAAGATACATGCTGGATGAGGCTCAACTCCATAAATGAAAACATTGGAAAGTGGGCAAGAAACGCAGAAGTAAGCTGACATTTCAGTACCATTGTCAATTTATGTAGGTATTTCACTCGGCGCATTTGCACAGTACACAGCTGTAGCTGCATCCTGGCAGCACCTCCAGAATACGGGCGGTGAACGAAAGAATACAGCAGTCACAAAGGACACGAATTATAACTTCTCGTGGACTGTGCAACTGGGCGTAGCCTCCGATAAACATCAGGGCCGTGACCGTGCCTCTGTTAGCAGCAAGGGTCACGCCCGGTGGCAGACGCGTGGCCAATGCTGTCCGCTCACGACTCTGCCCTTGACGTTAAGGTCTCCGCTCGTGCCGGACGCGTCCGAGTTTTCGCTTCCGAGCAGAAAGCGCACTCGTGGGTGGAAAATGACGCGGCACTTGTTCCGGCAGCAGTACCACGCAGCGTGGTCCACGTGCACTCGACTTCGAGCGCCTACGCGGGTTCCTTTCTCTTGTCTGCGAAAGACGCCGTGAGAGTTTTCTGCCAAGTCCCTGGCTCGACGCTGGCCAGCGGTACAGTGGAAGAGGAAAATGCAGGACGCCGCTGTGCGCGGGTTGCCCTACTTGCTGACGTATCCGTTTCAGAGGTGGCTGACGAAAGGTCAGTGGGTAGTGGCTTGGGGGTCGTGATTTAAGTCGGTAACTGTTATCTCTGACGTTCATTTCAAAACGGGATCTTAAACCGCTTCTAACCTGGATCCATAACAGCCGGTTTTGGTCAGTTCTTAGGATGTTGTGGCCCTGTTTTCAACTGCTGTTTCATGAGCGTGAGCACGGCATGAGTACACGCCGACAGCCTCTGGCTCTAAAGTGTCCCGCACTTAAATTGTTCTTAGCTTACTGTGACGAATATATCTTGTATATTCATCTTGCATCTTCTAATAATAACTTAAATGTAAGAATAACACATCATACCTTAGTGAATAGCATCAGACATTTTCGTGATCCAGATTGCCTGATTGCAAGCGCCGTTACCATGACCAGGCACATTATATTCTCAAAGATGTATATGATGGGTCATTCACTTTCACTTTTCAGCATTTCCTTTTGAGGCTTATTTCATTAGAAGAAAAGGATTTCATGTGCTTCGAGAATGAAAATTCTTAAAATAAAATTCTAGCGAAAATACCTTGCACAACTGGGCTCGTACTCACAAAGATATCTTACGCCCTAAAGTTGGTAACAAACGCACGTATCATAGGGTAAACCGAACGGCCAACGGCAAAAGCAAACGGAAGTCACCAGAAAAAGAAAAGTCTATGGAACACAGTGCACACAGGCTGCGACTGTTTTCGATAAATCCTTGTCGCACAGGGCAAATAGTAAACCTGAAGCGAACTATTGGAATTCTGCCGGGAAATACCTGATTTCGCTTTGTCTAGGCTATGTTCCTTCGCTCTAACATAATAGGACCATCATGTGCTATGTGATTGGCAGTGGTTTGTTATCGTACGCTTTGACGTTGAGCACTCCAAGTACATTTACTCTGATCTTATCAGGTTAATCATCAGGACTAAGTTTTGAAGTATTGGTTTACATACCTCACCGTCTCACTGTCGTCTCGCTGTCGTCTGTTCACGTTGTATAGCGACGATATAAAATCTTCTACGATAAAACTGCAACGCGTATTAGGTAATAGAAAAACAGTTCAAATGGAACTAGTCGCTATGATTTGAACTTTTCCAGGTTCCAAGAACGAATGTGAAAGGTCTTAGAGAGAACACTTACTGGGGCAGCTTGGGACAGCTGGACTTTGACTTCACAAAGGCAGCATGCACCAATTCCGAGGTGTAATTATACGCATTTTGAAACAATTAGCTCACAAACGAAGTATGACACGATTGTATTTTGATTTAGTTACAAATTCGTTTTCCTCCACAATCATGCCGCCATTTACATACCCAATTTTTACCACTACAGCTTGTCGTTTCATACACAACGCCATAAAACTCCCGCAAAGGCACGCTTTCTTTGAATGTGCCCCTAATTTCGCCTTCTTTCGCTCGAAAGACTTACAGCAGTAAAAGCGCGGAGTTTAGCTACAACGGCAATTTCATTCACATTAGCTTCTTCTTTTGATGTCCCACTCTCTCTTTCTTACTCGAGTGTGTTTAGGGCGAATTATCGTAAGTATAATTCAAGGCAGGAGCGGTTAGGTCCAGAGATTTGTCATACTGAAAGGCACAATAAACTCATTCATCTTGACGTCAATTAGAAAAAATAGTAAAAAAAAAAGATTGCCAGTTTTTGTAAGGAGCTAAGTCATCACCGTAACAGGCGCGATTTAGTTTAAGAAAAATGACAAGAGCTTCCCATTCCTTGAAAAACCTTGATTACCTCCAGGTTTTCTCTACTTCACGTTGTAAATCATTCGCTGGAAACGGTGCTTCTGATGGCTCTTCTATTTGCGCGTCTAAGGCCATTAAAGCAATCTCCTTTCGCTAGCTTTGATAATTATGATTACGCTTTGTATTCCAGTGCTTAATATCGCTTAGGTTAAGCGTTCCCGGGCTATCAACAGTGTGAAACGCGGACAAAGGCAGAAATTCCACGGGAAAATGACTGCCAAGCGAATGCTGAATGCCGCACGCTGCGCTTTGCGAAGCATAAAGGAAACTAATATTTTTTTTTTCTTTCTCTCTCTCTGACTCTTCCAGAACCTTCCGCAGCAGCAGATGCAAAGGCAAAGGTGGGTATTACATTTCATGCATTCTTGCGTGGCTTATTTGCGAATGAAGATAGAAAGCCGACCGAAAATAACAAATCTAGTTCTTTGTGATACGGTAACAAAGACAACTGTTTATTTTGAGTTGCACTAGTATTAAATTTTTGAAAACGTGAATTATGGGAGGTTGATGAGAGCGCATCTAAATTTGACTTTTCATGACCGAACATTGTTCATACCGTCACTTCTCGCCTCACTTATTCTGGTTATATTTATTAAGATTGGACGAAGACACTTATATAAAGTTTTAATGTAGGGATAGCCAAGTCCCAGGCTGCAACTGTTTCGATTTAACATGCTGTCGAACAGGGCAACTAATAAACTGAAGCGAAACTATTGGAATTCTGCCGGGAAATACTGATTCGCTTTTTGTCTAGGATATGTTCCTTCGCCTCTAACGTAATAGGACCTCATTGCTATGTGATGGCAGTGGTTTGGTTAGCGTACGCCGTGACGTTGATCACTCCAAGTAATTTACTCTGATCTTATCAGGTTATTCATCAGGACTAAGTTTTGAAGTATTACTTTACATACCTCACCGTCTCACTGTCGTCTCACTGTCGTCTCACTGTCGTCTGTTCACGTTGCATAGCGACAATATAAAATCTTCTACGATAAAGCTGCAACGCGTATTGGGTAATAGAAAAACAGTACAAATGGAACTAGTTGCTATGGTTTGAACTTTTCCAGGTTCCAAGAACGAATATGAAAGGTCTTAGAGAGAACACTTACTGGGGCAGCTTGGGACAGCTTGACTTTGACTTCACAAAGGCGGCATGCAACAATTCCGAGGTGTAACTATATGCATTTTGAAACAATTAGCTCACAAAGGAAGTATGACACGATTGTATTTTGATTCAGTTACAAATTCGTTTGCCTCCACAATCATGCCGCCATTTACATACCCATTTTTTACCACTCCAGCTTGTCGTTTCATACACAACGCCATAAAACTCCCGCAAAGGCACGCTTTCTTTGAATGTGCCCCTAATTTCGCCTTCTTTCGCTCGAAAGACTTACAGCAGTAAAAGCGCGGAGTTTAGCTACAACGGCGATTTCATTCACATTAGCTTCTTCTTTTGATGTTCCACTCTTTCTTTCTTACTCGAGTGTGTTTAGGGCGAATTATCGTAAGTATAATTCAAGGCAGGAGCGGTTAGGTCCAGAGATTTGTCATACTGAAAGGCACAATAAACTCATTCATCTTGACGTCAATTAGAAAAAATAGTAAAAAAAAAAAGATTGCCAGTTTTTGTAAGGAGCTAAGTCATCACCGTAACAGGCGCGATTTAGTTTAAGAAAAATTACAAGAGCTTCCGATTCCTTGGAAATCCTTGATTACCCCTAGGTTTTCACTTCAAGTTGCAAATCATTCGCTGGGAGCGGTGCTTCTGATGGTTCTTCTATTTTCGCGTCTAAGGCCATTAAAGCAATCTCCTTTCGCTAGCTTTCATAATTATGATTACGCTTTGTATTCCAGTGCTTAATATCGCTTAGGTTAAGCGCTCCGAACGCGGACAAAGGCAGAAATTCCACGGGAAAATGACTGCCAAGCGAATGCTGAATGCCGCACGCTGCGCTTTGCGAAGCATAAAGGAAACTAATATTTTTTTTTCTCTGTCTCTCTCTCTGACTCTTCCAGAACCTTCCGCAGCAGCAGATGCAAAGGCAAAGGTGGGTATTGCATTTCATGCATTCTTGCGTGGCTTATTTGCGAATGAAGATAGAAAGCCGACCGAAAATAACAAATCTAGTTCTTTGTGATACGGTAACAAAGACAACTGTTTATTTTGAGTTGCACTAGTATTAAATTTTTGAAAACGTGAATTATGGGAGGTTGATGAGAGCGCATCTAAATTTGACTTTTCATGACCGAACATTGTTCATACCGTCACTTCTCGCCTCACTTATTCTGTTTATATTTATTTAAGATTGGACGAAGACACTTATATAAAAGTTTTAATGTAGGGATAGCCAAGTCCTGTGCTCATAATGCGCGCATTCAGCAACTGATCACGGCCGCTCGATTAGCAACGCACTGCGTGCGTTTTTATCGAGCGGCCGCGAACTGATACACCCATATATTTCGATATCTGTAGGGCTACTTTTTTGGAAAACGGAATGATACTAAATGTGGAAATGAGTACCAGTAGACGAGCACCACTAGATGTACGAGGAATCTAAGATAAAGTCAGGTTATAGCAGGTTGAAATGTGAATGCGGAGATGTGCGGATGGAAGCAGTTTGAAATATGGGCAACGTGTTGCTACTGGATCTAATGGTCATTCCACCTTTGATAGGTGGCGCTTGGACAAAGCACTTACCGGCAGACGTTCCAAGGATAGTTATTCTTCAGCTTAAGCAACACTCCGTATATTATTATTATTATTATTATTATTATTATTATTATTATTATTATTATTATTATTATTATTATTATTATTATTATTAGCAGTAGAAGCAGTCAAATAAGACGTTCTAGCATGCTGTTCCTCAGCGGTTCAGGAGCAAATGTCAGCAGAAGCTTTGTCAATGTACTGCACAGACGCCAATGTCGAGTGTGTGCTATTAGACTTGACGAAGGCAAAATTTCGCATGTGGTATGCATCCCTAGCTGCGTTACGTTCAACAACGGATAGGACTTGCAACGTACTACAAGGGAAGTCAAACCACCAACATCAGGGTTAATTTTCACCGACCCAGGTTGTTGAACAAACACCTGCTCTATACCTGCTCTATACGAGCTGGGTGCAGAAACTTGAAGCCTCCACTAGAAACGCCATAGTCTACTTGAATTCTGTGGGATCTGCACAACTTCTACCACTGAATGTGAAGGAAAAAAGCAGTAGATCAATCCAATATGTACTTTCGAGAGGGGGAACAAATAAGTACTGTTTTCCGCTCACAAGAACTGTATCATTTTCGTCAGCAGGTTTAGCTATAACGTCAACTTTTCGTCGTGCTTTTCGACGAACAGCTCTTGGCGCAAACCTTTTTTGTAGATACGAGCACAGAAGATTCGAAAGTGCGCGAAACCATTAATGGCGAGCTGATTCGATTCGGCGTTCATTCATAGCCAGACCCACTGCAGCTCGCACGAAAACATTCCGTCAGATCAATGCATTCGGGTCGAATCGAACATTCCTCTAAAAGGCAGGGGCGGAAAAAAAATCAGGCAAATGGGTTATACATTCACCGGGTTGCCATGGAAACCAATGTTTACTTACAGATAACCTATCGACGCTTTATTGCAGACGCCCAGCTCTCCCAAGAAGCCCAGCAGCATTCAGGAGAAAGGCGGGCCATCGCCTAAGAAGACCGCGCCCACAAAGAATGGCGTCACCTCACCATCGAAGACGGCGCGGACACCTGGCTCCGAGCAGAAGAGTGAGCGACAGTCTCGTACATGTTTATCTGTGAACGCCTGCGTGCTTTCGTGAACATGGCTGTTGAGGCTCTTCGACTGCCCTGTAGAACAGGGCGCGCTTGCAAATAAGATCCGACAAGGTATCCTATAGAAGGACTGAAACTCTGCTGCCCAACACAGCAGTCTCCAACATAGCAGTCCAACATAGCCACCATCGCATCGCACGCGCATATATTTCGTACCAACGCCAGCGTCTCAGCTTAATTCCTTCTTGTTCTCGGTTATTGTGATGGAGAACACGTTTTGCGTTCTGTTAGCACGAGAACGGGAAGTCAGGTGCCTTAACAGTGAAAAGAGCTAGATAAAATATCCGTCGTCCTAAAAGTTACGTGTCCTGCAAAAGGTGTGCCATAAGAAAACCTAAACCGGCTAGAAAAAATGTCACAATATACTCTGACCACGCTATGTGCTTATTTTGGTAATAAATCATTCGAAAAACAAAAAGAAAGATTAGACAGACTCCACGCACTGCGGGTATAGCTATCACGAGAAGCAGCTAGCGGAAAGGTTTCCTATGTCGAATTGTCCGACGTTCACCAAGCGTCACGTGTAGGATCAATGTACCTATGAAAACTTGCTGGTTATGTGCGTAACGTCGCCTTACCAGGTACGTCGACAGCTTTGTGCTGCATGTGATGTCTGCGCGCCCCGCCACGGTGGTCTAGTGGTTATGGCACTCGGCTGCTGATCCGAGTGTCGCGCGATCGAATCGAGGCCGCGACGGCTGCATTTCGATGGAGGCCAAATGTTAAAGCCCTTGTGCTGTGCGACGTCAGCGCACGTTAAAGCACCACAGGTGGTCGAAATTTCCGGAGATCTCCACCACGGCGTCTCTTATAATCACAGCTGGTTTTGGGACGTTAAACCCCCACAAATGAATCAATCATCATCAAATCATGTGATGTCTGCACATGTTAGCGCACAGACGACTTTTCTTCTCAGAAAAATGGACACTATAACGCTCTGACGTCCCCTGTTTGTTGGAATGTTCTTACTGGGTCGAGCGAAGCCGGACAAAAGCACGCTGAGTGCGAGTAGTACGTAGTGCATTTCTTACACTGCTGTAAGAGCGGTCGGCACAAACCGCGACACCAACTGACGTTCCACAAGCACCACCACAAGAAGTGCTGATGCACTAAGTTTACTTCCAATATGTACCACGTGGGAACAGCAGCAGTGGACGAGTGATAGCATGCTTGCTTGGCACCTGGTTGGTACAGGTTCGATACCTGCCTTCGGTCCCCACGCTTGTCTCTACGTGTATGCTTGTTAAGTCTACATTTAAATCGCAACCTACAACAAGCGCTATCTCTTTGTGTTGTTTAGTTTACGCAAAGAATGTTCTCAAGACATCTTCGATGCCCAGTTTGGTTGGTCCTTAGTTGACATAGGCTGCAATGTTAAAATTCAGTGAGCTGTGGCGCATATCCGAATTCCCCGCGTCAAGCACCACTGGTGTGAGTCGTGCGTGATCGTATTATCGTTAACCGTGAAGTGAGTGACAAGCATATTATGTTAGTGATGTTAAGATTAATCATTGGTGTTCCTCATACATTCGTGCCACGCCATATGTCAATTTTAGCGGCGAAGCTCCTCTTAGTCTAACCTTGTCACGCGTCACGCGTCAGTCGTCAGGCGTCACCCGCGTGCCGACGCGCTCGTCCTCGACGCGTGCCTCCCGGCGCGTGCCTCTGCAGTCTTGTGGGAGAGAGAGAGAGACAGAGAGAGAGCGAAAGGCGCGCGTTGGCTATGGAAACGCTGTTTCTTAGAGGAACGCTCTACCAGCTCCCAAAGAAGGAGAACGCGCCCTCACCCGCTGGAGACAACGTTGCAGGACCTTGACTTGCAATGAAGTGCCGGTGGGAGATTTCACTTGTGCATAGTTGAACCATGAGGATTCGTAGCGTGCGCGTTAACTAAATTAATCCGGAACTCGGCAGGATCTACCATGAACATCCCGAGCTTCGCGCACTCATCATCACTCACTCCGTGGATATGCTGTAATTTTTTTTATGTAAGCCAGGTCAATGAGACGGCCAGAAGAGTACCCGTACCTACGCTCTTAGATACATAGATGTATACGTTCAAAGTTTCTCAAGCACACCTAGAAATGCTTGCGTTCGAAAGTTGAGCTAGTTTATATATGGATTCACGGTAGTTATGCAGTTCAAATATTCGGCTAACTATCGGCGTATGCGTTTTCATATTTCTCACATTTCCGAGTCGTCGCGCCTCACTGCCGTGCGGTCAAACATTTCTTTGTCTATTGCGGGAGCTCAAGGTAGAAAATTTTGCAAGCAATGCACACAGTGCTGTTTCTGCAGCTCTTTCTTTCCGCGCTCGCCACAGACTTGCATTCCCGGGTTGAAATGCACGGTGTGGGAAAAAACAAACAACATAAATATGTACACTGAAAAGCTGGTTATAACACAGTACGTCGACATATGCGCTGCCTCCTAACTTTGCTCTTAGCACGACTAGGCACTAAAACAACAGACCTGCTGCGAATTCAAAGTAGCTTTCCCACTACCGCTGCTGTGCATGAAAAATTGTATGTGCAAACGGTGGCACATTATCCGACGTATTTTATTTGTACGCACATGCAGCCTCTTAGGGATAGGAAACTCCTGGTTTTTACGAGCCCGAACCATCGACAGAACCACGGCAAGCAGCGATGGGCGACTCCAGATTAATTTACACCACCGGAAGTTATTGAGAGTGCACCTAAATCTAAATACGCAGATGTACCCACATTTTCGCTTCCGTGAGAATGCGGCCACCCCGGTAGGGAATCGAACACCTGTCCTCGAGCTTAGCAGCGCGACCCCGTACCTGCCGAGCTGCCACGGCGGGTCAACCCGTGAGGTCTATAACAGTTACCACCATACAATTAACAGTTGCTCCCATTGTGTAGGCCCACGGACTGACCGTGATTTAGCCGTAACAAAATCGTAAGTAAGGCGAGTTCGTTTAGGTTGATTTCGTCGAAACAAGTGCGTTGCTATACGAGGCCGAGAAGAGGGGTGAACAGATTCAGCGTTTGCCCTGTGTACCCCTCCCTCTTCTCAGCAGCTCAGTCCGTTAGGGTCAGTCATAGCTCTCGCTAGGCCTAGGTCCCGTTGAGTTTCCCCACCAATAACTATGCAGAAAAGAGCGCCTGCTATGCACGTGTGCGCACGTAGGAGTGAATCTAAGCGGACTGGACATTGCAATACCACAAGCTGCGACAGTCTTCCCGTGTTATCAACCCATTCGCCATCGCGTGGCGACTCCGATAAGCGTTCCTGTCAGCGCTCGTCACCCCTTCAGGATTCTGAGACGCCTGTCAGTGCGCGGTTTTCGCGACGCACCTGTCTCGCGTGCTGCGCGACGCAAATTAGGCGCTCTGGCGTATTGCTAGAACTCTACTGCAATGAACTAAAGTGTACGAAGAACGACTCAAGACAATAGGTTCTAGTATTTATGGATTTTTCCTCTCATGCTTAAAAGCTGTCACTCCAGTTGCACGTGCATTTGGCGCCCTTATTTATGTGTTAGTTCTGATCGAAAATTATAGCTCGTATTGCATGCATCATCCATGTGTGTCCATTCACGATCGTAAATTTGCCAAGTTTGCCATTCTAGTGTTAGGACAACATCTGAAGAGCGTAATCAAAAAGAACAAAGAGAGAGAGAGAGAGAGAGAGCCAGAACTCCGCTACCTCTTTAAACTCGTCGCCAAAGGAAGAAATTTTCCTGTGGTACCAGCCGCGACATCAACTGTTCGGCGGCCGCGCTCCGTTAACTTAGTGCTGACATCGCGTTCTGCAGTCTTTATTTTTCGCATTGATGTCTCTTTCTTTTTTTTCTTTTTTTTCAGTAGTCCTCTCCACGTTGTCCGCACGCACATTCCACACACAGCAGTCAACGATTGCCCCCCTCCTCACATATATCTATGAATTTTTACTGTCTCCCAATAACCACGCGGAAATGGTGAAGATGACCAGCAAGCAAACCCCGCTTCAAGAATATACTATAGATGCACGTAATCTTTAACACACGACAGACAAGGTAAAGGAAAGCATATCGCGGTGCGCGATCTAAGACCAGCCATATGAAACCGACAGATAGCGAAGCCGAAGAAAGCGTTACAAAAGTTTGTTGCAGCCAATGAATTGTAAGAAAAGTTGAAGTAAAAAAAAAAAAAGAAGCAAGGCTTCGAACTAGTATGCGGCGAACCTATCACTTTCGCAACACATGCGTTGGCACTATAATTATTGTGCTGTTGTCACACGTCGTATTAAATGCCAAGCATTTCTTGGCGACCTTCACCAACTTTGACCATATCTATCTATCTATCTATCTATCTATCTATCTATCTATCTATCTATCTATCTATCTATCTATCTATCTATCTATCTATCTATCTATCTATCTATCTATCCGCTTAAGTCTTGGTGCTCTCCCGGCCGTCTCGTTCACCCATTATGAACCAAGATTTGGATGGTAAGGCCCGAATGTATGACGAACATGAGTGCTGATCTTTGCACTGCGAACATAATATGGTCATCATGTGCGCAACGGTTAACGATACTGCAGTCACGCGTGGCTCATACCGCAATATTCGGCCCATGGTAATCGGGTATGCGCCGCAGGTGTTTGAATTTTATGCAGCCCGTGTAAATCTCGGGCCAACCAAAATAAACATGTAACATATAATTAGAGCGCACTTGAAAACAACAAAGACATACCGTTTGTTGTAGCATGAGACTGAAATGTAGACATAGCAACTACACAGATACACACGAACGCGCTGTAATACCCGAAGCCAACCTACCAAGGGAAGCGGCAGGCGGATATCGAACCCGGGCATCCGCGTTTCCAAGCAGGCATGCTACCGCTACTGCGATTCCTCCCACACCGTAAATAAAGTAATGAACCTAATGCTCCAGCAGTTGCGACGATGGTTATTGTGTAACGTCAGTTGCGCTTGTAGTGTGTGTTAAGCGCTGTCAGAGCCATTTAGTAAACGATATGCTTTAGTAGCACTCGGCATGCTCGTGCCCACCTTCGCTCGATTTTGTAGGAGTGCTTCAACGAACGATGCTAAAGGCATGCACATCAGCGTACTACAGCCTGAATTTCTCTTCGCGACTAAAGAGACATCTGTGCTGCACACTAAAGCAAGTGCCTACGTTACGACGCAGCATCAGCTGCCACTTAGTCCCCGCGGTACTGTCCAGTTTCCCGGTTAGCCCCCTTGAGCATACACCTACTCATACACTTTGCCAAAAAAATAAATAAATAAAAATAGAGACTTTGACCTTACTCGTAACACTTGGTTAAATGGCCGACAATTCGCCATAGGCTATCTGCTCGCTGACTGCTTCGCACGCCCGCATTGCTTGGGGTCTGCAGGATTATTTCTTGGGTAGTTTTCCCCCGCCGTTGCAAAAAAAAAAAAAAAAAACACACACACACACGCACACCGATCTTAAGGTGATTTTTGCAGAAAATTTTTGCAGGCACAGCGGAACAAAACGCGCAGATAGCAGCATAAACGTCGCTGCTCTTTTCCGTGCCGTTTTTATTAAATACTATGTCCTACCCTTGGTTTGCCGTTCTACACATGCTTCTTGCCTTTCTACTCCTGCACCAGAAAGGCAAGAAGTATACCTTTTAAGTTAATAATACCTTTCTCTTAGGTAAATGCGCCTCGTAAGCATAAAAATGAATAAACGGAGGCGAATCATGAACGTAGCAACTGCAGACATAAGGACCTTTAAAGCTGTGTGATGAAATATGAAATGATCTAAATTATCAAAAACTTAAAGAAACCACACCAGCAAGCGCATATTATACGTTACCAAGCAGAGAAGCTTTCAGTAATGTGATCGCTAAACGCAAATTTTCTACCTTTGTGATCTCTGCGAAGACATTCACGGCTAGTACAAACTGCACTTCGTAAGCTGTTGCGAGCCCTAGAGCGCTTACCTCCTTCTGGCGTTGCAGTTGATGTATGTCTCTCAAATAACTGGCTTGTTTTCTTGTTCTTCTCGCTTTTCTTGCCTTTTAGCAGCATATTCACTGCAATTTGCCAAGGACTTCTCTGTGCCCTTGTGATTCCTAGATGTGAGACAGCACCTCAACATATTCCTTTATTTACCGCTGCAGAACTACCACCTATCAAGGCACCTGTGGGACAGGCACCCAAGCCCGACCTGAAGAACGTGCGCTCCAAGATCGGCTCGCTGGACAATATCAAACACAAGCCTAAAGGCGGCGAAGTCAGGGTGAGTACACGCACTTGCTGTGCTAAACGGCTTAGCAAAAGCTGCCGGAAAATGCCCAGAAAAAGCGGCTTCCTTGAAGTAGTAACCACTAGATGCCCTCAGGCCGTAGCACTGTCGAGATTTTACCTATGATCCGCTTTTCTTTTTTTTTTTTTTTTTGTAAGAGTCGCATGTAACAAACGTAATCCTTTCTTATTTCGACAATATTTATGAAAGTATTCCGTATATCAGAAACGGTGCGACGTTCTTCACTGTGCCATTGGGCCTGCTAATTTTCGCTAATAAAATGCTTAGATTTTGCATATTTCTCGCATTAGCTACACAGGTCATAACAGAAGTGTTCGGTTTTATTGCTGGGCTGTTCATATTGACATAAAACCAGCAGCAAATTCTACAACTTGCCAATAATAGGCGCCACTTGGCCAATAATTTATTTTGAGAACGCATTCTTTTACTTTTCTCCCGCGCATGCTGAAAGCTTACGTTCTGTATGACGTCAATACCTTCTTATTCTTTTAAGAAAGCTCTTAGTGCTTCCCGGCTCCATATTAATGACGCTTTTCTTTTACTGCTATCTTTCTTTGGATGTAAAGGGAAGGGGGGGGGGGGGGGGGTCGGCGCTCTTTTTATGACAACTGTGCACTTCTCTTTGCATCACCAAAAACTAAAACACAGATAAGATACAGAATAAACACATGTCTGTACAGACTGCAGGGGACAAATATCACAAGTATTCTCTAACTCATGTGCATTTGTAAATGCAGGAACTGCATCTAGTCAACTAAGATTAAGGGACTCAAACGCTTATGCGAATATGTAAAATAAGCTTCAAGCAAGCATTGTTGCTGGGTGCATTGCAAATAACGCTGTTCGCGTATTTGCACTTATACAACGTAAACGCGTGAACTACACGAGGCTTGACGTGAGCTGCACATAGAGAAAAACTATTCGTATTCATTTAGTGCGAAATAAAGCATGGGACCAGACGTTTTTTACGGCTTTATTTATTTATTTATTTATTTATTTATTTATTTATTTATTTATTTATTTATTTATTTATTTATTTATTTGTTTATTGTGATGAAAGGATGTGCCTCGCGTCAGCATGAAGTACGATCCAACTAGCCCACCTTTAATCTTTGATACAGAAATGACACATTCCTCCATCGATGAGTTTATGTTTACTAAAGCGAGAGTTCTCCTCCCTGCGCGTGTGAGTTTGTTTTCTGTATGCTCACGTTCTAATGTATTTCATAAGAACCTCAATCATCGCGCAGTGTCCCGAAATATGACTTCGCGCCTTCTCATTCTGCGTCGTGCTGTAGGTGACCACGCAAAAGCTGGAATGGCGAGCCGCCCCTAAGGTGGGCTCCTTGGACAACGCGGCTCACAAGCCGGGAGGCGGTGACAAGAAGATCCTCTCACAAAAGCTTGAATTCAAGGCGCAGTCAAAGGTCGGATCGCTGGACAACGTCGACCACAAGCCGGCCGGTGGCCAAGTCAAGGCAAGTGTACAAAAGATACAAGAAAATGAACCTCAATAGAGCGGAAAACCCGAGTCTGTACACTTCGACAAGGAAACTAAGCTTTTCCTGCCATTGTCATTTTCTCTTATGCTGAAAAATCTGTTGCGCTGAAGGGTTGCAGAAATTAGCGCTGGTGCGCTGTAAGTTCGGTATCTTGTACGTCTCTAATCGCCAGTGACACGTTTGAAAAGGAAAACTAAATAAGGCTGACGAGGAGGAAAGGGTTCCTTGATGATGACACTAATACTGAGCAAAATACGGTAATTAAAGTTCAACTCTAGCAAACTGCACTCGTAGCTGTAAGATACGTACTAGCCTCACGTGGGTTACGTCGCTAGTAAAATGGGTGTCTTCTCATACCCTGCTTCAAAACGCAGCCTACGCTTTACACACCACGAAAAACTGATGCCTCCTTTCAATATTTTGTTATAACACGAATTTTACTCTAAGTCGGCAATCGCCTAAATCTCGAACTGATTGCGCAGAGCTCTCAGAAGAAGTATCATCGACTGACGGCAAGTATATATTCTCAAGTTATGTTTTCTTGGGCATTTACGAACACATAATGCTATGTACGCAGTCACTAAACAGATGCTTTCAGAGTGTCCGAGTGTCCATTACAAAAAGCGAAGAAGCTCGTATGTTAATTACGACAAAGCAATGCGAGTCTTGGTGCACTTTATGTCTACCTCATACATGCAGTATGCGTTATGTTGCGAGTTAACGAGAGCGTTTACTTCTTGAAAATCTGGCATCGAAATGTTGTGATGAGCAGGTTACCGTTTTTTCTTTGGCCAGTGTGATGAAAGTATGTTATAATAAAATAACGCGTATTCATAGCGTGTCGTGCAGAGCGCATTAACAATCATATAAAAGGACTGTTACTAGAATGACGTCCGTTATTACACATAAGGTGTGGTGGAAGGGGCTGGTAGCGTTCGTGTATTAAAACTAACATACCCTCAACGTCGGAGAACGATCCTCGTATCAGGTCTGTTAGATGCTCCCACTCAATTCCGGCCGCCACATGTAAAACGTAGGGCTTTGTTTCTTACCCGTCGCTGTCGGCGGCACTTGCAGGCGTATTCAATGCAAATTACTGTACAATATCTCACTGCACGAACCGGATAATCTTCACATCGCTCATTTTTCTTCTACTAACTACCGCTTCATTAAACCTAATCGCGAGCAGCGAATCATACTTCAACAAAACCAGAGAACTGCGCGTTAAGGCCCCCGCCAAGCTCTGCTTTCAACTGTCCCATAAAGGAATGATATACGTATGCCGCCTGCAGGTGGAGACTCAGAAGCTGGACTTCAAGGACAAGGCGTCGTCCAAGGTTGGCTCCTTGGACAACGTCAAGCACAAAGCGGGCGGCGGCAATGTAAAGATCTTGTCGGAGAAGCTCGAGTTCAAGGAAAGGGCAGCTTCGAAGATTGGCTCCTTACCAGCCTCGGATGCAGGAAGCACAAGAGGCTCGGAATCGCTAGTACGTATATCTTGCATTCCACGTTGCGACTTGCTTTATGCGGCTAAGCGGCCTGGTAAATTCTGTGCAACAGAACAACCCTCCTTGCAGAGCGAACAAGAATGTATGTCCCGTTCGCGTGGATTGTGGAAAAGGTTTCTTGCGTATCGCCCCGCCACGGTGGTCTAGTGGTTATGGCACTCGGCTGCAGATCCGAAGGTCGCGGGATCGAATCCTGGCCGCGGCGGCTGTATTTCGATGGAGGCGAAATGTTTAGGCCCGTGTGCTGTGCGATGTCAGTGCACATTAAAGAACCCCAGGTGGTCGAAATTTCCGGAGACCTCCACTACAGCGTCTCTCATAATCAAAGCTGGTTTTGGGACGTTAAACCCCAGAAATCAACAAATCAATCAGTTTCTTGCGTATCACGTTTAGCTAGTATATATATGAAAATATCTGCTTCATATAGCTAAAGATTAGCCTGCCTCGACTTACGCCTGAAAGATAACTGAAATGAGACAAGATTGTCAATTATCTGCACTGCGCGAGAGTACCTGCAACATCAACGCGACTAATGATGTATAGTAGTTTCCACAGAATGCATGTCATGTCGTTCTCCTCATCCTTCGCTCGTTTCCATGGTTTGCCACTAGCTCAAGCTCTTTCACAATTTGTCTGCATATATGTTGCTGTTGCTACTCTTGTACTTCTTTACACTGAAGAATGCAAGTAGCCCTCGACAGCTAAAAGATTTTGTATACGTTGCGCTCACTCGAAACTTGAGATGCATTGATAAACTATTATATCACCATCACCATGATCCCTGATACGCTCACTCCAAAACGAAGCTAGGACTGCTTTTTTTTTTTTGAGATACACGATCATTATTATTCTGCACTTTCTAACACCATCGTATGCCTAGGAAGTTCATACCTTCACAAAGCCATATAATCATAAAATTTATCGGTTGTAAAGCGCCACGACGCTGTTTGTGTAGGGTATTCCATAGTCCGCTAACTCAGCAAAACTTTTGTTTCAGTAGCATGATATAGACATACCTCTAGAGAGGGCGAATTTATTATTTAAGTTTTCCAGTTAGTGTGCACTGTTAATTAATGGTCATGTTTATCTCTATGTGTTCAGCCCAATTTCGGCAATAGCTGACCAGAGAGGATTGCATAAAGCGAGCCCGTCTACCAGATTCCGCACTCCGTAGGTCTTCAATATTTCTTTTCGCTATTTTGTCGTTTACCTGTTGTCGCAGGCTGTATGCTTCATTTTAGCACTGTCATCGTAATTACAATCATCATATTATTTTATCGTAATCACTGATGGACAAAGGCTCTCGCTTTGTTAAGAGGCTCGCGAGATTCTTCCTTACCATGTCCAACTTATAGAAAAGTGTTCAATCCCCTATGCGCTCAGAACCATCAAGCTTTAGGGCAGCACAAAAGCGGTGCTGCAGCTGCAAAAGCATGCGGTGCTTTTGTGATGCCTAAGCCCAACAAAACAGTTCCGCATGTATTAAAATGGGGGAATTTTCGTTACACCGGATGTAAGGTCTACAGAAAAATGAGGAATGCTGAATACTAGAGCCTTCTGTCTATTGGTACATGGCTTCTTTTACGACGTTACACCACTTCGTTAACGCAGAAAATGAGTAGGAAAATATTCTCGTCAGATTGTTAAAAACGTAAGTGGGCTATTGGATTTGTACAATATCGACACGCATAAGCGTTTCTTAGTGTCTGTCAAGTAACAAGCCCACTTTTGTAGTCGTGAAGGACGTTGATCTAGCTAACCTAACTCTGGCTGGATAAGGCAAGTGCATAATGGTTGGAGGGGCTGGATAAAAGAAGCAGTGTTGTAGGGAAGCCCAAGCTAGCTGAATAATGAAATTCTGCCACTGAGAAAGATGTTACACTGTGCATGTAAAAAGGCTTTCTACTGTTGACCACTTCAATAAGTTCTTATTACGTGTCTGACGGATAACATTCGGGCCGTGTGATTCGTCTAGTGATTGGTCGTGGTTCTACAGTAATCAAAGCTTAGTTGTTTGCAGCTGAAGCAGCCGTTATATTCTTATTCTGAAAATGTAGTACAATGATCTCATGGCCTTAAAAATCGCATCTCATCAGGCCAGTATAAGCTCACTGCTTCAACACGGATGTTTTCTTTTTCTTTTCATATAATAAAATCAATCGCATAAGATTCTGCAGGCGATTGTGCATCTCCTTAACTCGACTCCATCACATAGCATCACGTGATTCGCTTTGTATGGGGTGTGCTCAGCACGAACGGACAAAGCAGCCAGAAACGTAACTCGGCACAGTGTATAACCTTTCTGACCTCGTGTTCTTTGTCTTAATTGCTTGTCTTTCCGCCGCAATTACAGCGACCAGATTGTACAAGTGCCGATTATCGAATGAACGACATGCAAAAGAAAGGACCGTTGATAACCCCACTTCAACAAACTATAGATCAATTTCACTAACGCCCCAATGTGGCAAGTTACTAGAGCTTATCGTCTATAAGGATATACCCGAGTTCCTTGACCCTAACAACATCTTGTCTCCTTCTCAAGATGGTTTCAGAAAAGCTCTCAGCACAGTCTCTAAGCTTGTTGAGTTTGCCCGTGACATAATATAGCCTCCAGATAACGGTGATCAAATTGACGCCTTATTGATTTCTCGAAACTTTTAACACAGTAGCTCATACAAATTTTTGCATAAACTTCAAAGTATGGCCTATTGTAAGCTAGTGTATCAGGCTCCGTGCTCAGTCCTTTTCTGCTCTTACTTGATTAAATCACCTCCCTTCTGTTATTTCCCCGAGAATCGCTTATATACCGATGACTGTGTCATATATCGGATGATTAAATGTCAATCAGACCATGTCGCTCTTAATAGCTGCTTTGAAAGGCTTCGCACCTGGCGCAAACACTGGCAGATGGCCATCAACTTCAGCAGAACTGTCCTTAGATCATTTTCAAGGTGGCATTCTATATATCATTTCACAGTACTCGTAGAGCAACCAACCTCTACACAGAGTTAACCAATACAAACATTAGGAGTCCTTTTTACGCACGATATGTCTTCGTCACTTCATACTGAAATTACATGCGAAAATGCCCTTCCACGCCTGCAGGTTATCTGCAGCGCACGCTGCGTTCCGCGCCAAAACACATTACAAGACTGAACCTATGCAACCCTAATCCGCCGGATATTGGAGTACGCCTCTATCACACGGAACGCCCATGATAAAAAGGACGTCAAGTTTTCAGAGTCAGTACAAAAAAAAAAAAAAGGCTGTGAGGTTTATCTGTCTTCGTTATTCTAGATATTTCTCAAACTGTTCTAACCTCTTGAACTTTAATCTGATCCCACTCCAGAAACGTCGTCATTTCGATTGCCGGAAACGCCTGCACAATTATATGAATTCGCCTCGCTATTATTTACAGGACTACGTTTTATTTTCAGCCCCGTCGAATGGTGGACAATGTGATGCTCTAAAAATTCTTTCGTATTATTCTCGGTCAGACTTGCTTTTTTACTGTTTGTCCCCTCATATGATTCAGTGTTGGAATGTTTTACCCGAGAACGTACACGAATACCCGTTATATGACTTTCTTGGTGTTACTGAACTGTTGTATGTGTAAAAAGCATTTTTCATTTCCCACTTCTGCTATGCTAATTTCTGGCTGCAGTATGTGAAACTAAAGAAATAAATGTGTACAAACACATTCTCCTATACCATTAAGATTTTTTTTTAAATCTTCGTTCTGCCTTCTCAATAAATTCCTGCCAAAATGCCACAGGCTTCGTGCACTTTTCAGAATTTCCGTTCGAGTCAGACAACGCACAATAATGGAATCCTGCTAATGTGTTCCCCCGAACGCCTAGTGCGCCATACTAAAATGGCGGAGCTCAGGGCAACATCTTAATGAAGGTGTGAACTTGAAGAGGTAGTTTGCGCGAGCTAGTCGGTACATATTCATCCCGATAAACAGCGATAAAATGACACAGACAAAAGACGACGATCGCCGTCCTCTTAACACCTTTGTCTCGTTTTGTTCGATAAAAAAACGGGCGAGGATACAAGAATGGTCGCTGTCCCTGTAAGTTGGAGCACTCCTCATAGACACCTCCCTTCTCTCTCTCCTGCAGAGTCCCACAAACCTGACCAGTCCCCACCCGGCGCAGTCGCAGCACAGCCAGGAGGACGACGTTGCTGCGGCAGCCAATGGCCACGAGTCGGACATCTCTCCCACCAAGGACGATGTGGCAGCGCCATCCAGCGGCGTCCCTGCGTCGGCGCCGCCCCCAGAAGTGGCCCAGTGTTGATCCGCCGTCGAGTGACCCGCAATGGGGGGAGACAGTGTAGACTGCGCGGAAATTGCTCGTGGCCCACGGAAGCTAGCAGTGTTTCCATCTGCATCGTCGTTCGCTGAGCAGGCGTGGCCATCATTTGCCAAAGCCTTTCTGATAGGTGATCTTTATTGTTGGTGACTGCAGCGATACCAGCTAAGCATGCTTAGGGCGAACTTACCGGTGTGCTGTACGTTTCGAAGAGCGGAGCGCAGGGATATCTGCCACTTACTTCTTTGCTGCAACTAAGCTGAGCCGACGGCATATGAAAGTGGTGCTATGTTCTGCCAGTAAAGAAGTAACATTGCTGCAAACACTCCTGAAGAGCATGCACAGTTGGAGGTCACCTAAAAAACAGCGATTGTAGGGTATGTGCAATGTACTTGAATGAAAGAGTGTATTGCCCAGTTTAATTGCTATGCGAGAAACAAGGTATCGAAAAGGCGGCCGTTCACCGAGACTGATGGCGTATGGCAAAGTATCTCGTGTCATCTCGCAAGAACTGCGGAAAGCTATGAGCTCGTCTTGCTACAGCAGTAGGCGGAAATCCGAGAAACTGTAACGTTGGACCAAGGTGTTGTTGGCTGTGGAAATACTACTTCTAAATAGAAAATCTTTTCCAAGTGGGATGATATGGTCGTAATTGATGCGTATGGGAGAGAAAAAAGGCAGTTAAGTGCTAAAACTACCGAAACGCATGTATCCAATGGATAGTATTTGATTACATTTATCGAGAACATGTGCAAAATTGGTATAAACTGGCAAAGTGGCAGCGTATCTAAGGGAGGTGGCCTTGAGATAACGATCGAACTAACATAGATAGCATGACTTTTGAACGATATAAACCAGGTGACACGTGAAAAAGAGAAAGGCTTTTGATTTATGCCAAGAACCACGGAACTTGTCACAAAATATAAAGCTTATACATTAAAAAACGCGATTAGTTTCTTGAATTGCCAGTATTCAATTACCTAAAGATCTGGACCATGTTTCATTGCTCCACAAACGCATCTGGCTTCTCACAATGCATACAGAAAATGAATTTTAGAGGAAAAAAAAACGCCTCCGAAAGGACGTTCCACTCGTGAGAGAACAGTGAGATGAGTGAGAACCTGCCACAACGTGGGGCCACGAGCATTTCTGGACGAGCAACTGGATGATGGACATAGCCGAAAAGACATGCGCCATTCTATATAACAAAGTACACCCTTTTTCCCCCCGTCTAAAAGTGTCAGTTAAGCTGTGCTTATTTCTCGTATTTCTATAGAGAAAAACGACACATAACGTCGTGTTCCATGCATGTCAAAAACCCGACCATCTTCTCCCTCAGACTTCTCGCACGAGTTTCTTATTTCCATTTCAACTGTATTTCCGTGGACACTTATTCTCTGTTTGCCTGAATTTGAAGGGCCGCAACTTTTTCCAGGTGCCATAAAGTCCGAAGGTCGTCTAGATTTTAAACTGGGAAATTGATAAGATATGCGGCATACTGTTTTACCTCGTCCTGATGATACAACCATACGGTCGGAAATAATGGCAAACAGGCGCATTCATCGAGCAGGCATACATTTACCAAGACACTCAGCCGGAACTCCCAACTGTATACTGCGGCTGAACTCGATACGAGGCGTTTCATATGAAACGGCAATGCCTCATCTAAGATCACAAAATTTTCAATAATTTTTCGAGAGCCTGACACCTCGCGTGGTTCCTTGCGTTTCCCAACGAATACAGTGTAGCCAATGGATACCCGATTATTTGAACGGTTACTCGTTTTCCATGGTGCATACTCGTAAGGTGTCGTACTTCCCTTTTGCCCCCTCTGGACCCCCTGGCCTCGCGACTCTCCTTCCCTGAAAAATCCGTGAGTGTAACTGTGACGTAGGTAGTCGTTAACCGAAGTACCATAGTCACAGAAACTTGTCTAGGGCAATGTTAACAACTCGCTAGGCACTCTGGAGACACGGAGGCCGCTCTTGCGGTGGCTCCAATGACAAGATGCTCTCTTCGTGAGACTGTCAGGTCATCGTCCCGTATGGCAGCAGGACAGTACATGTCGTTATAATGTCGTCACCTATATAGGAAACGTAAAAGATGCAGCACAAGTTGTCCTAATTTTTTTTTCTTTCTCGTCTACTTTCTCTTCTGGAGCACTATAAAATACCGTAACAGTTGTTGTACTGTGACTGCCTTTCTATTATAGCTTATATTGGTACTGCCCTATGCGCCTGTTGGTTATCCAGGGTTCAAGGCGGCATGCAAGCCTCCTTGGTTTTCTAGTAACCAATCGAGCGGCTACCCCCGATCCCGTAGCCTTTAGTCTTCGTGTTTATACAAGCATACGTGTCGGAAGGCAGGGAGCACGCTGCTTGACACCCTGGGATACAACGGAGCCCGCGCTCTCGTTTGTTCACAGCGCTAAGAGATGCGTTTTGCGCGAGATAGGCGGCTACAAATGGAATCGCTCGCTCGGCTGATAAACGCGTTTGCGAAAAAAGAGTGCCTGTGTAAGTCTAGCTGACCGCTGTGGCTTGCTCTGTAAAGGACGTTGCTAGAGGATCTCTCGAGGCTTAGAAAGAGACTGCGTCATCGTCGCTAGGAAACAAATATCTGTGAGTGTCTACATGGTCGTTCAGTAACGTAGCACTTAGCGCGCTATTCGCTCCGTTTATTTTCGTAACGTGTACTTTTTGCCTAGGTGAGAAAATAAAGAGAGGTTATTTGACGGGCTATCTATACTGCGCGTGCACGTGCGAGCGTTCAAGGTGATGATCTAATTGTTGAGAGCTTTAGTGCAATGACCGTTTCTTCTCAAGATGGCGAGAGTCGCCAAACGTTATGGAATTACTATTTTAAGGCGTATTCACATCGTAGAGCACGTTCAAACGCAACTGACTCCCGGTAATTACATCGTCCTTCGGCTACTGGCCAACATGAAAGACAGTAACTTCGACACCTGACTAGACAAGGAAACCTTCTTCGCCAAAGATTATCACGCCTCGCTGTGGCGTCGTGACCACGGGCTCACCCCTCGCCTCGCCGACGCGAACGCGAAAAACGCGCACAATTATCGCGGCTCTTTAAGCAAACGGCAGAGGAAACTATCGGTGCACAGCCCGCTTTCGACGTCATAGCGTCACCCTCGATTCCCATCATGCCTTGCGTTTCCCTTCTGCTTAAGCCAGCCTGTTCTACAAGCTGCGACTCAATTACTCCTTCCTCGGCGTGTAGAGGGCGCCAGAGGTCTCTTCTCAGGAGACTTGCACGAATTCGCTTGTAAATACAAGAACCGCTGGCAAGTTTTTTAGGACTTACAACTTCGAAATATCTACCCGAACTATATCGCGGACTCTGGCACCCTACTTCTTGTAAAAAAAATATAATCCACGTTATCCAGGTCACAATCCTAGGCGCGCCTGGATGCTACGAAATTGCTTAAGTTGTATGTCACTATCCGAATGTTGTCACCTGTAACCAGCGTGAGGCTCTTACTGTTGAAGTGCGCGATCTCGGGCGCTCTGCGAAGGTGCGATGCATGTCCCTATGTTTGTGTCTTGTGTCGTGTGGAAAAAAAATGCAAAGGCTGGATCGCTGGTGATCTCTCTACAGCACAGCTGCGCGTTTGTGTGTCGTGGCTGTTGCAAAAAAGCAAGCTACATTCCTTTGGCCATTTTATTAAGCACGTTCGTTTTTCGAGGAGAAGTGCACACATATTGCCGTTCTTGTAGACGTTTATGTGACGATGTCAAAGTGAAATGAATGGAAACTGTAACACGGAAGGTTCAATGGATTCCATCGAGCAAAGTGGAGAGCATTTTGAATACTGCCCTGCTGAATCACGTAATTAGGCCGATCTGCTTGAAAGCTATCAGATTCTCTTCAAAATATCTGGAGAAATTTTAGTGAACCAAGACTGTGACTACATTTCTTATTCAAAATTCTAAGCGATTTTCAAGTGCGGTTTAGTTAGAAGGATGCTGTATGCGTGGCAACATAATTATCCGCGCCGTTCCTTGCGGCTACGGCTTTGCGTCCATAATACAAAAGTTAGGTAGTTCAGGGCAACGTTCCTAATGCAACACCCTTTGCGCGATGGACTTCAGTTTCTGTTTGCGTAAGAAGGCTGTGTTGCTTCAGTGTCCTGCGCTTTGCAAGGTGTGGAACGGCGAAGATAATATATTGAAATAACAGCGTACACGTACTATTCATATACATATAGAGCCTGCCCCTCAGCGGAGTTCATGTGCCATTTTGTACCAAATTTTTTATAAGGATTGTGCACGGTGCACTGTAGCTTGCTTCCCCTGCGTTCACTTGGGCACGGCATTACTGTTGTCGACAAGGTTGCGTTTTTTATTGATGTATAGCTTAATTTATTTGCAATAAAATGCGTTCGAGGGTACTAGGTAGTTAACAGATGCTGTCTTCAAACCATTAGCTTCGACGTTGACGTCAAAGCTTTAGCTTAAAATTTCGAGAAAGAAAAAAACCACCTTATATACATTTCTAAATAGCCAAATGTAGCATGAACTTCACTGTGCCTAACTACCGACCAACTTTAGTTATAGCTTTATTTATTTCGTTCAATAAATACACAGAGCGCCTATAAGGACGTGATTGAACATTGTTGTTGCGTGCAGTATTGCTGCCATGTGTTTGCTTGCTTTTAGCATATGATGAAAGCGGCATGAATAAATGGCAAACGCATCCGATGATTTACGTTCCAAGGAAGAAAGTGTTGCTGCGAGACTATTTTTTTTTTTTTTGTGCTGGCTCACTGTCACGGAGGTTTGCTGCAGTTTGAAAGTGATAAGTGCGAATGGACGAAAACTGCCAAGATACAATAAAGCGCGTAATAAAAACGATAATTGTAATCAGGTTAAAGCTACTTGCACTCCCCGACAACCTAATATAGTATGTATTCACCCCAGCTTTGCAACTTAACGCCCCAGCAGCGTGGTCTAGTCTGAATAAAAACAAAAAAAGGCAGTGGAGCTAACGCTTCGATTTTAGGGCTTGTTTCGTTTTGCAACCAGCATTCCTCCTCTTTGGTTAGCCGCTGCGGCTCTGTTGTGACGATCGGGTCGTTGTTGAATTTCAAGGCATGCTATGCATTGTTTGCCAAATTAAATGTGTTGATACACCACCACTCTGCCTGTTTCTAAACAGGAACTGTATTTTGTAGGCCCAATAAACCATAGGAATTAACCGATCACTGCGAATCTGTTGTCTCGTGTTTTACTACAGTAATTCAACTGCACAAATCTGTGCGTTTTACCTCCAGCGCACTTTGTTTCACTGAATGAGTGTACTATTGCATTTGTCACCGACGTCATCATGCTGTCATGGTGAGGTTTCTTAAAGGCGAATTTGCCAAAAGAATTGTTTCGTCTTCCGCCTACAGTAATTTCCAGGCAGACGACCACGACTTCCTAACGCACAGCGCACTGAACAATAGCCCGCTGGCTGCCATGGTTAATATCGTCATGATTGTTCTCGCGTCACCAATCTCATCATGAGCAGTCGATACGATGCGCTGATTACACTCTCGCTGTCACTGTCAACGCTCGCCACACTGTCACTAATGTTTGCCATACTCAGACTACCATGTTGCCCCTGTTTTCAGTGGCACTTTTTAACTTTATTGAATGAATTCTAGCAGGGCTTGGTGCTTACGTGCGCCGATGTCTAACCCACTTATTTAATGGCTATAAGGTTGCGGACAACAAGACAAATAAGCACGCGGAGCAACATTCACTTGAGCCTTTTCCTTTACATAGCTCTTTTTTTAATATTTAAAATCAACCTGCCTGTAACCATTCTATCTCACTTCACTAAAGAGACGCCGGATTTGATGTTATAAATGTGGGTGTACTCCTTCCCGTTTTCTCCCTATTTTTTCGCACATTTTGGTTTTTATCCCTGCTATTCCTTCCGTTGTGATTTCCCTTCTTCCTTCCTCTAGTGCAGGTCAGTAAGCCCGATTATTTAATTTGGCTGACCTCCCAGCCTCTCTCTCATTTTCCTATCTCTTGCCGAATAGGCTGTCTATAGTACGCACCAGTAATTTTCTTGACATTTCTTGCGTAATGATATGCGGGCAACCGCGTTCCTCGATGTATTCTTAGACAATAAGGTTTCTGTAAAAGGACGTACAGGTTCGGTCCACTCCCTGCCTTTCCCTCTTTTTTCCTCTCTCCGCCTGCGAAACTCGCGAAAATCAGTGTGAGCCACATTGGTACAGAATGTACAAAGGCCGCAACTGTAGCTAGATATGCGCTGCAGTTATGTGCAAACACACTACCCATTGACAATTTTCCCCGACAAACAATGCGCAGGGAGCGAATAGCTGCCGCGGGTGGGCCTGCGCTGGCGCCGTTAATAATCACTGTTACTTAGATTCCATCCGTGCACCATATTTGTGTGGTGTAGCTTTCGAAAAACCTTGTCAGTGTTAATAACCCTGATACCCCTTGTTCATCAACAGCAACGTAATACGTAGTGTACGTATCCCCGTAGTACCAGGAACACGGGCCGTCCATAGCAAGCACATAAATTACGTGAATGTGTTTTTCTTTTACCACTTTTCTACAAGTTCCTGGACGAGCCCTTTCTTTGGGAAAGTAAGAAATACTCTTGATATGACAAAGCAAACAAAATGATTCGGCTTGACAGCGATATTTTGGCGGTCAAGTGATATATCGCGTTACACACTAGGTCATACGTTGTCATATTCAGCGGGCATTTTCTGATCATTAGTCGCAAGTAGGGCTATTTTTACAGATATATGATGGCCCTGGTCACGTTATAGGATTATTATTACAACTTCACGTGTTCGGGCCACGTCAAAGACTTAACTCTACGCAGGACGTGCCGTTGCCTGCGCACAGACTGGGACTCTCTTCTATCGAAGTCCCCATTTCCACGCTCCAGTTATTACTAAACAACCACGCTGCCTTTTAACCTACATCCTTCCTAACCTTGAAAGGCTGCACAATCAAAGGATGCGCGTGTCGTCGTTAGGGCAAATGAAGACGTCACAAAGTGGGGCATGCAGTCTACGTCGCCTCGTCGTGTCTTGACACGTGATGAATTACAGGCAGCACAAGTCACTTATTGGTTGTGCTATTGGCTAGCGCCTTTAGGATGGTGCAACTGCCTCGACGTCCAAATACGGGCATCCTCGTGTTTTTGACAACCTTGGTACTCACGCAAGGAGACATCATCAATTAGTGAGTACTTCAATTTTGCTCCTTTTTATCGGCGTACTTGAATGGGCATTCACGTGCGTGCTCGTTTCACTATTCGTTTTTTTTTTTTTTACTATTGTCGCATATCCATGGAGGGACTGAACTTGTGAGCCAGCTTGCTCAATTGCGCCAAGATTCTAGCAAGCGGTCAAAATAGGGCTGTGCGAACAGTAAAAAATTTCGAATAACGAATCGAATAGTTGATATTCGAAATATCGAATACTTTGCAACTAGTTTACGAATAGTCAGCATCAACGACAAAAATTTAAAGGCAGGAAACGTTGGAATTGAGAGGGGTCACTTTTCTATTCTAGTCATTGAACTACCACGAGGCGTGTATCCCAAACTACGGAGGCTATATTGACCCACAGGTCTGGGCATTCCTGCTTCAATGTTCAGTGTCTCGGAAGCGAAGTTCATCACCCTGCTGTCGTCAACATGATCCTAGTAGTTTTCTTTGCCGAAGTCTTGGCGATACGTAGGAGCCTTCTCTAACATTCTCCCGCGCACGGAGGAAGGAATAAGCCCGAGAGAGCGAGTCACGTGACAATCTTGAAGCCTGGTCAAGAAAAATTTAAAGGAGAGAATCATGGAAAATAGGCCTCGGTCATGTGATATGCAGGTGGAAAAATTAGTGTACATTCGAGTGCCAACTAAACGGTTGCTTAATATCTCAAAGGTTCTAGTCGCTGCTGCATGCAACCTACGCCAGTTTACATAACTACAATTTTGTCGGTTAAAACTAATCATACTGTTCCTTTATCAATGTTTTATCAATGTTCCTTTATCATAATTTTTCCGAATAGAATGTCATGCAATTTTCGGGCTGTATTGAAAATTTTTGCTATAATATTCGATCGTAAGTTATTTGAATAGCACTCAATTCGTATTCGTATTCGATTAGTACACGAGCTGGTTTTATGATTCACTGTTCACAGACTACCAGGTCGAAATAAAACGCCACTTCGGAGTACTGACCATTATCCTCATGCCATCTCTCCGATGAGCGCTCTCGCAAGACCCTTTTTTCTTTCTTTCTTTCTTTCTTTCTTTCTTTCTTTCTTTCTTCTCTCTTTCTTCTTTTTTTGCGACTTCGGAACGGACAATTCGACGCATAGGAGGTGACCGTTATTTCTGGCACTGCGCGAAGACGATACCCCGCATGTTGAGGGGAGATGACGTCATGTCCCTGAACGTGATACCTCTGTTATCCAAAATTATCCCGGCTAATACGGGGAGATTCGCCAGTTCGCCGTGAGATGTCAGCGGAGCAACACTGTTTTTAATGAGCTGAACGTGCTGTGGGATGTCTATTACATAACATTACAATTTTTTCTAGGCGACACTTTTTGCAACTTTGTACATATTTGAGCAATTTCAGTGATTCGTAACTGGTGATGTTCGTTGCGTAAGTAAGCGAAATAATTGAAAAGCGATAATTATGAATGATTGAAGTGAGAAAGTCGCCAGACCATATGTGTAGCGCCTGTTTCTATGTTTTGCTCTAGCAGAGGACATTGAAGGGATAATGCGGTTCTCGGTGAGAACTTTGTGGGGATAATGTGGCTGCAGTTCGCACAGCACCCGGACAATTGGAGATACATAAGAGAGGCCTTTGACTTGTCAGTGGGAGTGAACAGGCTGCTAATGATGACAATTATGAACAAATTACGCCAACTTAAGTGGCACAGTGGTCAACGCCCCGTTATGGATAAGCTTGTAGCACAGTGGTTGCCAGCCCACTGTGGAATACAAGGAAACGTTCGGGCCGACAGTGCTGCCAGAACAGCCCATGGTACAAAAACACCACTAACAGCCGTACCTCTTTCAAGAAAAGATGCGGCGACTATGGTATCGGCATTTACCTGGAATCAGCAGCGGTACTTCTGGTGTGATTGAAGATGCCAGTACGTACCATTACACGCTATTGACCCAGCCTGCAGCTTCCATGTACCACGAGGATTAGCCAGGCGAGACGAGGCGTGCCTTCATCGATTAAGACTTAATGTGGCCTACACAAGTCATTACAAGCACAAAATACAACTATCTGATTCTGCATTGTGCTCTATATGCAACACACGAGAGGACTTTGAACACGTCCTGTGCAACTGCCAGCGCTACGGGTCGGAGAGAAATACGCTGAAGGCAGCGCTTCGTTTGCAACACGGATCGACCTTGGAGCTGCGGCATCTCCTAGGCCCGTGGCAAGACAGCGCCTGCGCACAACGCAGCACTAATGCGTTGATAGCGTTTCTACGGGCAACCTGCCTCAATGAAACGTTGTAAACTGCGTTATAGTGTATATATGTATATATGAGTGTGTGTGTGTGTGTGTGACTGTATGTACGTGTAGTGTTACACGTGATCATTGTAAATATCATAATCACCGCTAATACCTGGAGTAGCAAGCCAGGCCATTGACCAGGCTAAGATCTCCGGATCCATCAATAAAATATTCTCTCTCTCTCTCTCTCTCTCCATCCATCCACCCATCCATCCAGGTCTATCTATCTATCTATCTATCTATCTATCTATCTATCTATCTATCTATCTATCTATCTATCTATCTATCTATCTATCTATCTATCTATCTATCTATCTATGAACTAGACTTTATGGACGGCGCGCTCCTTTGTTATTGTTTCAGCAATGCGCTGGTCTCAAAAAAATTCTGGAACAAGGAAAGGCAAGGCACGAAAGAGGTCAAGCCACCTGGCGACAAACTGTACAGGCTTCCATATTTGGACAAAATCTTCGAAGACTACGACTCCACTGCATGGCCTATGTACAATAAAGGCACGTAACTGAATACACCATAACAGTAATTGTGCTCCATGGAATATAGGCACCTAACCAAAATACGCGCCTCACTTTTCACTGTAACACTTTCGGTGGTTTCACCAGGGAACTTCGGCTTTGCCGTTGTTGGTGCTCATATCAAAAGATTACATCATTACGTTTAATAAATGCTATCCCACTGGCCCCTTCTTCCCCAACACATATATGAAGTGCACGTGTACGTACTGGAAGTGTGTCCCAAGACCCATCAATATTATCTTTAATGGAGCATTATGACTCCTACATAAATATTACTCGAGCATAAAGATTACAGAGCGGAAAATATCGTGTATCTTTGCTTAGCACTTCCAGTCGAGCTGTAATTATTGGCTGCTTTGCAAGGTAGAAATTGTTTTGTGCTGTTCGCGACGATGTGATACGACTTTCAGAAGAGGAAAATCTTGCATATTACTGAAACAGTTTTGGTTATCTTGTCATCTTTGGGTTATCTTTGGTTATCGCCAGCACTATTGAAGCCGGCAGGGCTCAGCAGCTAGATGGCGGCGCCAGGTCGCTACTGACGCCTCGGCGAAATAGCTGCCGTGTGGGGCGCAACCGTCCCTAGCGTGCACCCCGAAACCAAGCGAGTTGAAGAGGAACAGCCGTGGTAAAGAGGAAAGCTACATAAACAAGCCCACAGCTGCCTTGATGCAAAGTGCATCGACTAATTTATGGTGTGGACTAATTGGTAATGATGTAGCTTAATCAGCGACACAATGCCAGAAAACCATTTATATGACCCTTAAGCCCGTTATGGTCCAAACCCTTTCAAACGTTTTATTGTTGCACTTGAACTGCAGCAAAAGCGAGAATATTGTGAAACATTCGCACTTGAGACTTTTTATATCAATCGGATGTCTTTTTTTTTCTTGAACAGCGAAACATTTAGTAGGTTAAAAGCAAATTTTCATACCTGATGCTCGCAATGGAGTGAAATAAAGCTGCGAATTCTTTGAAGAGCATTTTTTTTTGTCACGCAACACAGATGATATGAAATAGGCAGCAGACTGCAAGAATACAGCACACAGGCCCAACGTTCGTAACGTGCAACGCATAAGAAGAACGGTTAAATTAAGGCAAGAAGGTGCTGATTGCACAAACTAAGCCTGCACACAGTCTATGTGCGTGCTTTATCCAGCATTGATGCGTATAAACGAGGAATAAACATTAACTAAACACCAGAGACCGCCATATTTATGTGCAGCACAGATTCGATAAATTTTTAAGTCGGAGTGTGGCCCCGCCACGGTGGTCTAGTGGCTAAGGTACTCGGCTGCTGATCCGAGGGTCGCGGAATCGAATCCCGGCCGCGGCGGCTGCATTTCGATGGAGGCGAAATGTTGAGGCCCGTGTGCTGTGCGATGTCAGTGCACGTTAAAGAACCCCAGGTGGTCGAAATTCCCGGAGCCCTCTACTACGGCGTCTCTCATAATCAGAACTGGTTTTGGGACGTAAAACCCCACAATACAACAATATTCGAAGTGTGTTAATGCCATTTTTGCAATGCAACCTTAAAACTGTTCAAGGTCAAAGGTCAGCTGCTCAAGCTTTCGGACTGCATTGCGCAATTCGCGCCGCGATGAGCATAAATGAGGATGTTCACCTTGGGTACAGACAAGGCTTGGTTGGCTAGCCGCAAAACATATGACGTATTTGTTTTCATGTCCACAGGTACGCCGACACCAGTGCGCGTAAGTGTGTATATAATGACATTGGGCCCAATCAATACAAACAAAATGGTAAGTTGCTGTCGTGTATCTACATTTCGACCCGTTAAATCGAGTCATGCTATTGTTTACCTGCTCCACAGAGGGCACGCTGTTGAGGACATCCTTTTATCGTGGTAGGATTTATTTACGCAAGACCATTGAATCCACGAGAGCTACTGAGCACTTGATCTACACTTAAGGATATAAGGACAGGATGCAGCTGTTTTGTAGATATCACTGTCCGATGTGAGGTGGCTCATAAGATCAATTGATTCCGGTTTGTTCGTAGACTTCTTACGTTTACGGATACAGTTTTACCGGGAAATGTCTACGTGGATGGATGGATGGATATTAGGAGCGTCCCCTTTATAACGGGGCGGTGGCCGGGCCAGCAAGCTCTAGCTTTATTTCTTTTTCGTTTACGGTGCTGGCAGCGACACCTAACGACACCATCGGAGGCTAAACAGACGTTCAGAAAGCTAACATCACTTTGGCTCCCACGTTTCACCAGGGTAGAGGAATGGCTGTGAGAGAATAAGTAGCTAACAGTATTTCATTATCTTTTTTTTTTTTGCAGGGAACACCCACGCCAATTAAAAAATTTAACGCATTGCAGTTAAGAAAACCGCCGCTAGATCTCGCTAGTAGATAAGCTTCTGCTTTAAACGCCTCCGGTAGACCGGCAGCCGTAAGCGTAAAGACGTCTACGGACAAAGTAAAACCCTCTGTTAAACGTTTCGTCGAGAGGCATTTTTTAATTGTAACTATGTATGTTCAACTTAGAGGTGAAAGCAACAGCACTAACTGCGTGCCGTATGTACGCAGTTAACAGCGGAGCTGTCGCGCAGAAGGGAAAAGCTCTTGCCATCGACCCACCCACACTGCTACATGATAGTGATCATGCGAAAGACCATAAAGAAAGAAAGAAAGAAAGAAAGAAAGAAGAAAGAAAGAAAGAAAGAAAGAAAGAAGAAAGAAAGAAAGAAAGAAAGAAAGAAAGAAAGAAAGAAAGAAAGAAAGAAAGAAAGAAAGAAACCCAATATCCGAGTTACGCATAAGGGAACAGCGGACCCGCGCTTTCCCTGGAACCACTGCCCACATCATTGCACTTGGCCCGCTGCTACACATAGTGGTAGATGAGAGTGATAATGAACTTGACACCTTTAACCCAACTGATCTGTTAGCTCAGATTTCACAGGCGCGGAACTGGCGTTACTTCTTTTTTCAGTCATACGACCTTGACATCCACCTCCAACAGTCGTGGCACGATCCGAGACTGAACTTGCGGCGCTTCGGAGTCAACCGGACCGTGGGTCTGAACGGTGCCGAGATCGCGGACAAGATTTGGAAGCCCGACTTGTATTTCGTGAATGCTAAGCACGCGAGAAAGCACAGCGTCACCATGCCCAACGAACTGGTGGACATCACGCCGAGCGGTGACGTCTACTACACGATGAGGTGAGGGCGACGAATTGAACTGCTTAATCTGCGTAGGTACGGTTGCATTGAAATTTCTGATGCTTCTCACAATTTCTGTTTGAATTTATCTTGGTCGACAGCCACATCGTACGCAGTCATGCTTGCTGTTCTACGGGGACCATGTTCTGCGCACTACGACAGTTCAAATGGATTTACAAGTAATTATCCAAGCCAGATTGGCAACACTGAAATTTTAAATATAAGAATAACAGGAAACCCTACAATCTTTCACTCTTGGTGGCACTCGGACGACGCGCTAACCCTTTACGCTTTATTGATTTCTCGCGCTATTTTTTAATTAAATTTCGTTAATTTTTCCAATGGCTGAATACCCCTTAAGTATAAAATACTTGTGCTCCGATATCATATCCATTATGTAGAACTCTTAGAGTTTGGTTATATATTGTTACGAGGATGTGGTTCCTAGCTGGCACACAGATACGAGTACACAACTAGCACAAAAATGTTTTATTAATGAAAACATGACGCGGTTGCCATAAGCCCAACCCTAGGAACTTCCTCCTTCCTCTTCCTTCCGCGTTCGGCTTCACCGCGACACTACCCCGCCGGTGCAGACGCGTCCCGGAGCAGTTTACAGGTCGCCATCCAAGGCTTACACGAAAGGCTTCAAACGAGCAACGTGGACGACATCCGTTTTTGACTGCGTCGAAGATCCAGTGACGTCAGTGGGGACAACCTCATGCGAAACATCGGACAGTGGTTGTATGATTTTGTAGGGGTCGGAATAACGCGACATGGTTTTTTCCGACAACGCAACGCGACGTGATGGTGACCACATCAGGACGAGCGACCCAGGTTAAACTGAACGTCCCTATGACGACTGTCCTAGCGGGACTTTCGGAGGGACCGAGAAGCTTCGAGGCGAACTCGGGCCATCTGACGAGCCTTATCAGCGAAGGAGATAACATCGCGAGCATAGGTACTAAAAGGATTTGGTACATTTGGAAGGATGATGTCCAGGGGCAAAACGAAATCGCGGCCAAACAGCAAGTAAAACGGCGAGTAACCCGCGCCGCTGCAATGGCACGCGGAAGTACGTGAGCGGAAAATACAAAGTTGATCACGGGCAAGAGCATAGAGATGGCCACCATTGTGACGATCGTACCAGCAACCGCGACATTGTGCATCAGGGCAACGTCGACGATCGGATAAACGATGCAGTCGTCATCAGCTACGGGTGCACGCGCTGTGAAAAGACAGAAGTAGCACCTTGAGGCTTCAACTGGATAAGTCGGCACAACACAAGGATGCGGTTACAGCAGAAACAGGATCGACTTCAGACGGTAGGTCGAGTTGCACAACGCCCGTAGAGCAGTCAATAAGGGCAGAGTGGATTTAAAGGAAATCAAGGTCGAAGTTGAGATCATGAGGACAGTATTCCAGGACAATCAACAAAATGGTGGTCTTGTGGCCTTCAATATAGTCACTCGTACTGTTCACACTCCGACGGCGGGGGGCGTACTACCATCAGCGATGCGTACTGTGCAAGGCATGTCACTGCGTGTCACTGTGCGCATTCTGACGACGGGGAGTGTACTGCTGCCAGCGATGAGTATTGTACAAGGCTTTTTGGGGGTAAGCATCTTTCTGAGCTTTTTGGCGAGCGCGAAAACTCATCACAGACATCTGGGCTCCGGTGTCAATCAGGGGTGTAACAAGAACGCCACCCACTTCAACGTCCATTAAGCTTCCATGGGCAGGCAAAGTGAGAAGAGGATTTGCAGACCGGGTCGTTGATGCAGCGTCACCTCTGGGAGCTGCATCGACTAGTTTTCCGGACGGATGAACGCCGGTGACGAAGGAGCACGAGCCTGTGGCAAGCGGACCGACGGCCTAAGTGCGAAGGTGATCGGCTGGTCCTGAAGGTCCTAGTTCCACTGTCATCGTTCGACCTCTGAGCATGCGCAGAAAAGTTGCGGGGCTTGGTTCGGAAATCTCCACCTGGGTGACGATGACAGCCAGCGGCTGCGGCAGTGACGTGCGATGTGCCCAGCGCGAGAGCAATTAACGCAAATTGGCTTATCGTCCGGTATTCTCCATTATGCCGGGTTTTCCCCATTTGGCCGGGGACATGAATATTGGTAGCCAGCAGATAGGAAGTCCTGATAAAACGTGGGAGTAGCACGCATGGGACAGAGCCGCGGAAAGACCCATGTTCGCAATCTCTTGTCGAACGACAGCTTGTATTAACGGGACGAAGACAGCACCATCCTGATGGTCCAGACGACCACAAGCAGGAGGACATGGCTTCGAGCTCACGGTGAATAATCCGCGTTAATGATTCCTGACCGGTCGTCTGATTAACGAAAGCTGGGTCTTCGCACGACTGATTGATTGATTTGTGGGGTTTAACATCCCAAAAACAGCTATGATTATGAGAGACGCCGTAGTGAGGGGCTCCGGAGATTTTGACGTCCTGGTGTTCTTTAATGTGCACTGGCATCGCGCAGTACACGGGCCTCAACATCTTGCCTCCACCTAAATGCAGCCGTCGCGGCCGGGATTCGGTCCCGCGACCGTCGGATCAGCAGCCAAGTGCTATAACCAGCTAACCACCGCGGCGGGGCGTCGGCTCTTTTCTAGGCGGCCTAATTTTATGGGGCCTGTGCTACTCTCCAATACGTGAGGCCGTCTCTTTGGCAAAAGGCCATGGGAAAGTGACCGCTTAAAATACCGCATACGGTTGACTTGCTTTAGCGGAATTTCCGCTCAAACAGGTTTCTTTTCACGTCCATATGCGTGGACATGAGCAACGAAGTAGTACGGAATGAAAGAAGGTGCGGATAGGAAAGGCAAGCGCCTTTCTTTGTCCGTGTCGCTTTTTTCAGTACTACGTCAGCGCCCATCTTCATGGAAACAGCCCACCTCCGCTAGCCTTCATTCCACCCCCCCCCCTCTATAAGCCACTAAATACACCTCCGCTATCTAATATGCGCGTTATCTCTCCTTCAGGCTCACGTTGGAGTTAGCCTGTCCAATGGGATTCAGGCGTTACCCACTTGACATCCAGAGATGCCCCATGACGATAAGCACTTGTGAGTATTCGCTCGTCCCCCTAAGCATCACACATTAGCAAGTGTAAACTTTAGGCTGGCGCACTTGATAGATTGAAATCGGCAGCGTAGCTTAGTTCATGCGTATGTTAGAGCATTTACCCTCGTCAAATACTCATAACCACGCCTTGGCTCATGAGTATGTAGTATGTTTATGATTAAGAAACTATAAATGCGCATTTGAATGCTATAGCATGGCCTAGTCAAATGTTAAGCGACAAGTCTGCTAGGTGTCATACAATGAGAGTATCCTACATAATAATTTACCTCTATATATTTTCCTGACGTGCATATAACACAGCACTATGAAACAACGTTAGCTTTGCTTTAAGATGCGGAATATTGCATATTTGTCACTTTTTTCTTTCATGTTCCTAATAATTCACGACGCATATCTCGTACGATGTAGCGCATGACGCCACAACGCACACCTTTCAGATTCCGAGACTACTGAGAAAGCTATCCTGCTGTGGGAAGACGTCGATCCAGTATTCTTCGAGGGCGAAGTGCAAATTCCTCAGTTCAACCTCATGGAGATGGTCTACGAGAACTTTACTATGTCCTTCGATACAGGTAGAATGCTTTAAACGTGAACATTTGACGGAAATCTGTGTCTGGTTGGGCAGGATAATGATAGTTGAAATAAGGTGACACCAATAACAAACGTAAAACGTCGTCCTGAAGAAGGGGCAAGGCTGGCCTCGAAACGTCGGAATTTTTATGTTTGTGGTTGGTGCCGCCATATCTCAACTATCAGGTAGAATTCTCAATGCTGTGTGATACATCCAGGATGATATACAAGATGACGGACGCTACAAAGATTGAAAAACACACTCAGTAGGCGAACGCAGCTGTGTAAACGCTTATTTCAAACCAACTGATCGGTTACGATTGATTCCGGAGAGGAGCGTGAGAAAAAGAAATTGTGCGAGAAATGTAAATATACAACATGCAGTGAACTCGAGCCACCACGTGGGCAGCATACGCAGCACAAGCCGGTCATTATCAGTAGACACACACATGTATACAAAGAGCTTTATTGAAAGACCAGAGGGACTTGCTTAAAGAGGTCCTAAGACCCCCTCAACCAGTCGGTGGCTCCACCCGGGTCGGCACCGGAAGATGAATATCCTCCGCGATGGCCCGGGCCCTACGGACAGCCAGTAGCTGCAGACCCAGTTCAGGACTGTGTAAACTCCGCCGCCACGAGTCCTCGTCACATAAATCCGCCCCTACATTCGCGGGGCCACTGCCAGAGCATGTGCGTTAGCGAGCAACTCTCGGAGGCCACAACGAGGACACTCTTCTTGAAAATCCGGCGCTATCCCACGATACGTTCGCGGGCAGAGATATGTACCCATCTGTAGGAGCCTAAAAGTGATTCCCTGGGCTCTGCTGAGCCTAGCAATAGGAAGGGAAAAGCGCCTCCTACTCAGCTTGCAGCTACACGTAACCTCATTGAACGTTGTCAAAGGATCCTTTCTGAGGTCACTATTCCCCCCAAACGCATCACCACCACCCGCACGGTTCGTGCATTCACGTGCAAGGGTGTGAGCGCTAGCATTGGGATTAACCCCATTAGTGCCCTCGACGTGCGCTGGAAACCAAGACAAAAGTACGTTCACTGAAGACCCCGCAAATATCACATAGAGCATAGTCAGTCGTTACGAATTCTGCTGAGTATGTCAGCTCCCGCGGCCTCCTCAGGACAGCCAACATGGCAGACATGTCTTGCATAGGTGCAATCCGTGTGCAGGTCACCGCTGCTCCGGGAAGTGGTCATAATGCAATGTGGCGCCCCTTATATTTACGGAATTGTATCAACTCGTCTAGCAACAGCCTACGTAGCAGGCGACGAAGCTACGTCGTCATTTCGCAAGGCTGTAGCTAACATTGTTTAACTTGGAAATTACATCTTATTTTCACCGTTATGGCTGTTGAGTAATTAATAACTAGTTAGCCAACATTGTATAAGCAGGAATTTATGTCATGATGCCTTGTTCGTTGATGTTAGTACTTGCAAAGCACTTCATTACTACATTGTATGTGCTGCTATTAGTAGTCTGTTGTTTTACTGCGTTACTGTATTATTTTCTTGTTGCGTTATATTACTACCTGATTTTTGTACTATTTCCCGTTTACCACTTCTCTCTGTAATGCCCTCGGGCCTTGAGGGTATAATAAATAAATAAATAATAATAAATAAATAAATAAATAAGTAAATAAATAAATAAATAAATAAATAAATAAATATGCTTGACTGCTGCAGCGCGACGAATGAGTGAGGATTACAACATTCAGACATACTATATACTTGGCTCGTCTCTCGTACTCTTCGTTCATCGTCGCGGTTTTACCTTCAGGCACAATGGACTGCTAACTACAGCGAACCGTTAGCCTAGGGATGCCGTAAGAAATGTCCGTGGTTTTTCATATTAGAATCAGAATAAGAATAGAGGGTAACAAAAGCCAATAAAGCTCTCTGCATTTGTTCTTGCAAGCATGAAAAGGAGCTCTGTCGTTATTTTTACGGACAAAAGCCTTCATCTCACTACGCTGGGGAACTTTTTACATGCTTATACCTTACATATCCACCTTCACTAATTTATCTCATCCCGATTCAGCTTTAGAAAAGGAGCTTACGTTAAGGAGCAGCGCGATATAAGGTACGATAATACTGACGCAAGAACAACGCAGGAACGATATCACCTTTAAATAAGGGAAAAAAAAATCGAGGTCCGTAAACTAATACGTGCATAAAAGAGTCCCTAAAATGACTTATTGCACGCGACACTCCGACAACAGAGGATAACGAAGTGGACAGAAAGGGCGCTATTTCTGTCCACGTCGTTTTCCTGTGTAGTCTGATTGTTCTGCGCAATAAGTCCTTTTAGGGATTTGCACCAAGTTCAAGTTTATTAAAAGAATCGCAGAACACAATACATATGTGAAAGTATATACATATATATGAAACTCGTCCTACAGCAAGTTCTAAAAAAGAGAGAGAGGCGTTCGGCTGTAGTAGCATAGAATTCGTGGCATTGCGCAGCCACAGATGAACATTCTTGAACCAACAAAGTCCAAGGCCTGACAATCTTCCTGTCTTTATTAATCTTAAGCCACTATATATGGACCGCAAGTGCAAGCCCCGCTCCCCCACCCCCCATCCTCGCCTTAGCTTTTTGCGAAAATCAATACGTATGCTTAACAGTAAAGAAGAAGAATCTTACATTCACTGTTGTGGGCGCCTACTTATCGCCGTCAAGTCGATTTGACCACAAACGACTACGGGATATTCTGTCCTCATCCTCTGGTCCGTGGGTCGTCATCGGAGATTTCAACGCGCATCATACACTCTGGGGAAGTTCGAAGGTCAACGCGAGAGGCAGAGCTCTGGTATCTTTCGCATCCAGTCAGGAGCTATGGCTGTTGAACGACGGAAGTCCTACGTTCCTACGTGGCGCCACGTACAGCAGCTGTCTTGACTTGGCATTTGTCTCACGAAGCCTTGTCAGACGTGTTAGATGGTTTGCGGACATAGAGACGCACGGAAGTGACCATATCCCAACATATATCACGATCAAAGGATTGGCTCCTACTAAAATACGAGATACAATTCAAAGAGTGGACTGGACCAAATTTCAATCCATCATGGAAGAACGCTGCGAAGCCAATACACCACTTGACTTGGAGGAGGAAATAAGAACCGCAATGCACGACAATGTGCGTACTCTAGCATGCTGCGTAAAACCGACACAGTTCGATTTTGAATTGGAAAGACTTCGAGCAATCCGGCGGCGTGCTGAAAGAAGGTACCGACGTACGAAAGCAATAGAGGATTTACGTACTGCTAGACGCACGCAAAAGAAGATTCAGCGGCGGTTAGACAAGCTCGAATCGCAACGTTGGACTGCCTTCTGTGAGTCACTAGATCCTCGCAAACCTTTGTCGCAGCTGTGGAGGACAGTGCGAGGTCTCCGGACACCACCTGTGCAGCGGTTCCCATTCAAGACCCTAGCCCTCTCACAAAAGCGACTAGATACTGACGTGGCAGAAGAGTTTTGTACCAGATTAGCTAGCCAACCTCCTGCTCCCAGCAATATGCCGCCTTTGACGAGCAGTCCCCCACCAGGTGATCATCGCATGGACCTACCATTCTCAATGCACGAACTTCAGGCTGCCTTATCTTTGTGCGGACGCACATCAGCAGCTGGACCTGATGGCATTTCCTACAGAGCTCTCTGTCATTTAGGTGAGCGAGCGAGACTTGCTCTCCTTCACCTGTACAATAGCTCCTGGAGAGATGGTACTCTTCCCATCAGCTGGAAGACAAGCCGCCTCGTGCCACTGCTGAAGCCTGGCAAGTCGCCGCTAGAACTCTCATCCTACCGCCCCATCGCTTTGGCAAGTTGCGTGGGCAAAGTCATGGAGAGGATGGTCCTAGGACGCCTGGAGTGGTACTTGGAGTACAACAACTGCTACCCAGATGCCATGGCGGGTTTTCGTCGAGGCCGATCGTCGATAGATAACGTCGTCGATCTGGTCACATACGTTCAGCATGAGAAAAGCCGTAAGCGTCTCTGCGCTTCCTTATTCCTCGACGTCAAAGGAGCATATGACAATGTTACACATGAAGCAATCCTCTCTGCTCTCGAAGAGGTAGGAGTGGGTGGTCGGACGTTTCGCTGGATACGGAGCTATCTCTCTATGCGTTCCTTTTTCGTAAGCACCGAAGATGGCCGCACTTCTCTACATTATAGCTGCCGCGGTGTTCCCCAGGGTGGTGTACTTAGCCCTGTGCTATTTAATATCACACTAATTGCTTTGCTTCAGCACATTCCAAGCACGGTCAGGCTGTCAATGTACGCTGATGACATCTGCGTATGGACGTCAGCAGTGACGCGGTTACAATTGCGAGCAAGAATTCAAAGAGCTGCCAATGAAGCTGCTATCTACCTCCGTAGTCGAGGCCTAGAAATTTCCTCCGAGAAATGTGCACTGATGCCTTTTACGCGCAAATCTATGACTCACTACACCGTAATGATAAGTGGCCAAATCATACCCTACGTTCGAACATACAAATTTCTCGGTGTCATAATTGACAGAGATTTGTCATGGAGCCCTCATGTATCGTACATGAAAAAGCGGTTGACGGGCATCTGTCACTTGTTCAAGTTCTTCTGTGGAAAAGCATGGGGAATGTCGACACGTGCTATGCTGCAGCTATACAGGGCGCTTTTTCTCGGCTTTCTGCGATACAGCTTGCCAGCTATAACGAACACGGGCAAAACAAATCTACGTACAATACAGAGTGTGCAGGCTCAGGCGCTCCGGATCTGCCTAGGCCTACCACGGAGTGCATCGACAGTGGCGACAATAGCAATCGCTAGAGACCACCTTATCACGACCCAAATTGACATGGAAGCGCTGAGGACACATATCAGGCACCTCGCCAGGACCCCTCGGCACCACCTCTCTTCTTTGCCAGTGGACAGACCACGCACATCTTTCTGCAAAACGATAGCAGCACATGGTGACTCGTTACCAACTTCTTTCACCCCTTCTGCGAGACCTTCAATTCCTCCATGGTGTCTCGCTCAGCCGAAAATCAACCTGACAATTCCTGGAATTGAGAAAAAAAGCCGCTTTATCATCACCAGCGCTTAAACAGCTCACGTTACTTCTATTGTACGAGAAGTACCGGGACTCTACGCATATCTACACGGACGGATCAGTGCTTCCAGACAGCTCCACTGTAGCAGTCGTGATACCCGCGAAAGGTAAAACCTTAAAATTTAAGACGACTCATCCGACAACATCGACGGCAGCAGAGCTCGCAGCGATCCTTACTGCCCTTCATTTCATCAGAGATGAAGCGCCACACAAATGGACGCTTTTCTGCGACTCCAAGCCAGCATTGCAGTCCCTGTTGTCTCCTCTACGCCGCGGACCGCATGAACAGCTGGTGTTCCAGGTTACAGAGATGCTGCAACATACAGGGAAGGCAGGCCACAAAATATCTTTTCAGTGGCTTCCAAGTCACTGCGGGATTATAGGCAATGAACGGGCCGATCAAGCCGCCCGTTCTGCACATAATATGGAACAACAAGTACCCATACCATTGTCAAGGACGGACGCGGCACGGATGCTCCATCTGCTTGCTCGCAAGTGTACTGTATCGCAATGGGGTGGCACACATTTCACGCATTCCCGACTTCACTCTCTCGATCCGACCTTAAGCCTTCGAGTCCCACCCAATACTTGCCGAGGAGAAGCCACACTCTTATACCGACTATGGTTGGGCGTCGCTTTCACAAAAGCATATGCGTTCCGCATAGGGATGGCCGACACCGCAGCCTGTGACCACTGCGGTCACGAAGAGACCATTGAGCACATTTTATGTGACTGCCCACGATACAGCGTAGAGAGGCAACCTCTTTGCCTTGCACTCAACAAACTGGACGACCAACCACTGTCGGAAGAAGGCATCCTACGCCATCGACTAGACATCACGTCGCAGAAGAAGGCCATGCAAGCGCTACTGCGCTTCTTGACATCTACCGGCCTTCGTGAACGTCTATAAGTGGAACGTTCTTTGTGTGTGTGTATGTGTGTGCGCGTGTTTTTTGTTGTGCTTGTCTTGAATCTTGTACCCTCTCTCCGCTGTCATCTTTCTAACCCCCTCCCCTTCTCCCCAGTGCAGGGTAGCAAACCGGAATCTAATATCTGGTTAACCTCCCTGCCTTTCTCCTCTTTTCTCTCTCTCTCTCTCTCTTTGCGAAATGAACAATATGCCATGAGTTTTCAGTTTCACAAGTGTTCGGATCGGCAAACCTACAGGACAACGTCTGACTTAAGGCCTAATAAGGACTTAAGGCCTATAAATAAATAAATAAATAAATAAATAAATAAATGAGTCATGCGCGCTTCAATCGCCTCAACAAGCGGTATTCTCTCATTTTTCCGACATTGCTTGGAATATGACCCGTTCGAACGTTGACCCACTGGCAACCCTCAAACGCTACTGTCATGGCCGCCAGTCTCGCTAAAGCTCTTGCTATATTTATCATCACTCTCATTGCGTTCCAGATTTCTACTTCCCCTAATGCATCTCGTTCATCAAAGTCAGCTGCAAATAAAAGAAGAGTTAGAATAAGCGATGGAGCACCTAAGGCGATATAACAGTGTCAGCGCTGCAGAAACCTTCTGATAGTCAAATAAAACACATGTGCGTATGAGGCATGAAAACGTACAGCTGCTGCTAATACAGGAATCTCAATCAGGAAAACTAAACGCTTGTTCTTAACATGACTCACGCATGAAACGCTCTGCCCTATAAAGATAACATGGACAAAGTTGCAATTTCGGTGTCCGCGCACTGACCACTTCCACCCGAGGCGGCCATTGACGTGTTCGCCACTCCGTCACTAGAAGTTGCATTAACGAACGCTCTCTCCGTCCTCGCGAGAATGACTGATGGTTTTGCGCACGATGTCTGACATTGCGAGGAGATCATCAATCACACTTTCCGTGCCTGTCACGGTGAACGGATGAAGTTGGACCAGCAAGCGATTGAGTCCGTATAAACGGAGTGGTACGCCTAAAAACCAGTCCCTAATGAGCGGCAGAAGAGAAAGTAATAAGTTGGAGCTGGACAAGTTCCTTCCCCTGCATGTTAGAAAGCATGGAGCATGGGAGCATGGAGAACTAGAGGAAAAAGTGAAAGAAGGCATGGGACCAGATGATTCAAAGGCAGTGTCCTGAGAGCTGCCAGATCAGAGACACCTCCCGCTAAGTAACAGGGCGGCGCCAATGAAAAAAAAAAAGCCGTCAGTACGTCCCGCTTCTCTTGGAAGGAGCTTCAAGTAGCCTCAGTATACCTACCTATTGCCGTAGTCACAACATGAGCAGGAAGGAATCGAGAATAAATGGACTACGTAAATTTTGAATTCGCAAACGGGTAAAGCAAACTCATAATTTATTTGAAGACAGTATTATTGTAGACCTACGGAGGAACATCGGCCGATTCTATAACCTAATAGATTATCATGGGTTCTAGGTAAATGTGTTCTTTAACCAGGAGTTGGGAGGACCAGACTATATTCTAAATTCGATAGCCCCTATAAGCCTTGATTTATTGCACCCTTGTGTTCCGAACGTTTATGTGACACCAGGTTACTCTCTAAGTACTGATCTTTTTCGTTACATTATCCACATTCTGATGTCAATGTGAAGCTCTGTAAAGCCGAAAACACCTTAAGAGATACACAGACATGCTGACGCTGCAGAACTGCTGTAACCAGAATAACATCACCTTAAGCAGCAGTGAAGCGCGTGTGAACAGAAAATTTGCGGCAAGTCAGTTCAAAGAATCTTCTAGTGAAAATGCGCTCTCAAGGAATAAGCGTCCTGAAAAAATAATATAACAGCCATTTTCTTTGTCATGCTCCCAACCACACTGCATCCACGAACATAACTCTCTCCGCAGGCACCTTCAGCTTCCTGCGGGCCAACTTCACCGTATCGCGTGAGCGCGGCTTCTACCTGATAAACATGTACTTTCCCACGCTACTCAGCGTCGTCATTTCCTGGCTTGCCTTCTACCTACACTGCAGCATGGCTCCTGGAAGACTGTTCCTGGATCTAGGCATGCTGCTCAATCTGCTGTCAGGTAAGAAGTCCTGGGAAAGCCTCAAGACAAAGAATGTGGGGTAAGAATAAGTGGCGAGAAGACACCCTCCTATGGCAAATTTCAGTATACAGATCCAGGCGGAGACTGCGGCCTGAGACGGTGTGTGGCATAACAATTAACACGCAACTATCCCTGTGCGCAACGCACATGGTTCTTCAAATCTAAGTTCAACATAATTGAAACCGAAATCGCGATGTGCTTACTGTGGCGCCCACCGTCGACGAAGAAGCAAACCTAGAAGTTCCATTTTTGTTTGTTTGAGACGTGCCCTTTCTGCACAGAAACGTCCCTATGTGATGGGAAGACGCTGCAGTATAACTCTGACACGTGCACTGTTCTCATAATTCGAGCTTCTTTCGCTTCAGGGCCCACAACTGAAGCACTCCCGTAGCAGGGGCTTCTTTGCGAGCACCACGAGCTATAACACAAGTGTGGTGCAACGTTATCGGTTTGCAAATGCCTTCTCAGCTTATATGTCATGTCAGTCGGTTGTTTTAAAATAACAAATGCTCCATTCAGGGAAATATAACTTTTGTTCACCTAAAATGTCGCCATTAGAGCGCTATGTTAAGAGAAATGAGAGATCGGCATAACATTTATTTGCTGCTACGATGAGCTTTCAAAATCTGCTTATTTATTTAGGTCATTACGCACAGCGTCTTGCGTACAGTAAAAGAAAAGACATTGGAGAGGGGGGAGGGATTAAGCTAATGATAACGCGATCACCAGAGAGCGGTTGTGATAAGGAAAGCAAGTAGTCTAATACATAGTTACGAAGAAACAGCAGATAAATTATACAGACACAACCGCACAGCCGCGCACATCATTGAGCAAAACAAGGGTGTAATTACAATGAACATCGCGCGAACAGGCAGAAAACACATCAGGAGAAGTAAGGGTGGCAATTTGATGTGGCAGTTTGTTCCATTCACGAATTGCTTCGGGGTAAACTGCCATTCCGAACAAGTTCGTTTTGCATCTTATCTCTTTAACATTGTTGACATGGTCAAAGTTCCACATAAACAGACAAGAGAAGCGTGAGGAAACGTGACTAATGCAAGGCAAGTTTCAATTTTTAATGTAGCTCGGCTGAACACAAAGACGGAAGCAGCGGCAATCTTTTAAAGTGCTCGCCGCCTCTTTCTCAGTGTCAAAGGTCACAGCAGCTACGGGGAAAGGGCTCCTTTAAAATAACCAGAATTTAAACAAACGCATGGGAGGAATATAAAACGGGCGAATAGACGAACACGTATGAAAACACTTACACACCCAGTACTGACGCTGTAATGAGGTTCGTGCTGCGAGTGCGTGGTTAAAGTTGTCTCGCTAGGCCAATTCTTCGTTGTTTTTCTGTTATAGAGTGTGGAAAATACCGCCACGTGGCAGCCGGATAACCAAACAAGCTGTCTAAAAAAGTCGACACCACGCCTTCATATTTGTGCAGCAACATCTACGAACGTGAACATAAGCACACATACGAGTGGGGCCTACTGTATAAGAAATGAGAATTAAAGTGCAGAAGTAAATATCTGAAAGTGGGACAGGGCATCTGCGTACAGACAAATCTACTTTTCAAGGCAACCGAAACGATACTGCTTGAGCACACTGCGCCGGAGAGTCCGAACTCCCGTGCAGTAAATTCTATGAAGAACGTGCGTAACTCGTGGCCGCGGGAAGAATTTGTTCCTGTGTTCAGCTCATACCTAGGTCATGAAAATCATCGCCCTAGAGTTGAAGGAAGTAAAATATATAGGGAGCAACATTATTTCCCATTATTCCACACTATTTTACGCACACTGTCTCCCATATTTTTTCTCAGGGAATAGTTCCCTCTCCACAACACTTCAGCATCTCCCGTAATACATGAGAATACATTTTTTTTATATTCCTTTTCTTGTAGAGGAGGGTGAACCAGATAAAAAAGCTGGCGAAATTTAAATTGTACACGCAGCTTGAGTACAAATCAGTGTACAGACAGATAGTCACCGCAGATACGTACTGCGCAATATATTAAATTTCTGGTTGACGTGATACTGCGCTAAACACTAGGACGTTCGGTGCTCATGACACTGTCCTTGTTACTGCTGCTGATTATGACAACATGAGACATCCGATTCTAATTTTGGCCGATGATGGCCAGAGCTAACTAGCAGCGGCTAATATTGGCTAATTGTTGGAGAGTTGTACCTATAATTCTTGCTGGTATTAAGATCACCTTGGCGGACCCTTGGTGTTCGCTAGCCATATCATGAATACGTCCTGGACTAAAGTCATATGAAAGTTATCTTGGACAACTACTGTTATTGTTAAGCTTGAACTTGCCTCACTGACCTCTGGTTTTTCTGATAACTAACGCGCTGAATCTTAACCCCCACGTTGAAGTATGGAAATGTGACAGCTGTCCTCTCTCACTCAGTGAACAGGGGCGTGCGCTCGGAGCTACCCCCAGTGTCGTACATGAAGGCCCTGGACGTGTGGATGGGAGGCTGCATTTGCGCAGTGTTTGGATCATTGCTCATTTTCTCCTTGGTAAACTACTTGGGGCGCATCAAGCAGAGGCCAAAGCTGTACCGAATAATCGACGACGCGGCATTCGTCGTAAGTAGCGCTCTACATTCAACATCATTCAAAATGCCGAAATAAACGCCCTCGTAGAAAATATTGGGTTTCGACACGGATTGAAGAGGGCCACAAGCAATATAATCCTGTCATGTGTCTGTGTAAGCCCGCCGTAGGATTTACGACGAGTCCCTGCCAGCTACTGAGCTGCCTGTTATAACTCGGGACACGCTTCTGTAGTTATTGTGCCTCTTTCTAGCCTTTCTCGTCCGAGTTGTGTTAATGAGGAAACCGCGAAAGTACGCTCAGTTCGCCATTACAACGTCCTCTTTAATCTCCGTAGTCTCTAACCACAGGTTTCCATTAATGCACTTCTACTATGCGCCACTGTTACAGCTGCCATTATAGTTTACGAAGAAGCTACTAGTGGCTGACTATTTCCGCTACAAGTGATATCGCAGCTGTTGTAGTACAACCGTCGCTTTGACTGCTGCTGCACTGGTACCGCCATGGCCACTGACAGGCCCATAATAAAGCAGTGTGATTGCTCCCACAACATTGATGTGGCTACTCAAATTTTTGTTTGTACCATGTTCGTCTGTGCTCAGCTCTTTCCAAATCCGTCAGCGTGTTTCCTTGAAGCCATGACCAGTCGTTAAACACTCGTGCGCATCATCTCGTTTTCTTGGTCTTTTCGTCGAAACTGCCTGCGGATACTTCCTTTCACCTCACGCAACTATTTGCCCGTTATTTCCAATTCTATCTAGTTCTATTATAATGGGAAGTTCATTTACTCCTACTATAGGACAAACTTAGCCTTATCTTGCCAGGAAATCTATATTACAAAACATTGTTGGCGACATTTCGTGTTGTATTGTTTTGCTTTCTAAATCGCCAGATTATCTGAACACCAGATTTGTGTTTTGAAACTGTGCTATCAGGATAGCCATGTTAATCATCTCGGACGTATAACCGTTGTGTATAACATTTTCCTTCTTTCTAATCAATCACGTTGTCAACCTTGCTATTTAACCATTCTGATTACCCAACTGATTCTATTTTCTTTCTAATTTCTTCCTATTCGTGAATTATAGCGGCTCCGCTGTTAACTGCTGTCTCCTCCAAGCGATGAAACAACTTCTCTTACCTGAGCAACACTAATCACTGTCTCGAATTATGTTTCTGTTCGCAGCTTGTTACACGAAAGAAAGAGCTCGCCGAAGATCCCGAGAGCTACGACAGCAAGGAATACGACGAGCTGCACCGGAACGTCAAAATGGCGCAGAGCGTCGACCGTTTCTCGCGGGTCGCCTTTCCGTTTGTCTTCCTGGTATTCAACACCGCCTACTGGTCCCTGTACTCCAGTCAGGCCTACGTTAGCGTCTATGGTGAACTGGAACTCGCCTAGGTTGGGTCGTTGCTCTTGAAGCCCTGAAGACTTTTTGGGAAGTAGTGGCAACTGGTAATAAAAAGTGTCCAATTGGAGATCATTTTGAAAAAAAAAGTACCATTTTCCAATGAATTCCATTTCCTGAGGCTTATAACTTTGGGCAGCACACAAGTAGAATTCCAAGCACGACTTTTCTTTTCTTATTCTCTATACTCTAACGTTTCGCAGGCAACGAGCACAACTGAAACTTACGACGCAACTTATCTTTAGCACAAATTATCAAATCACTTATGGGTTGAAACAGAAGTATTGCAGAAAATTATCCAACAGCCACTGCGGCGAATCAGTCAACAAAGTGTAGTGTTTCGGTTTATATATCTTAAGCGCGGCACACGGATCATTTATACGAACAATTTCACTCTTATGTGCCTCTGGCCGGCTTGTTGCCTCTGCCGGCCACTCGATAACAGGGCCCCTACTACGAGCCTTCATTGTCTTAACCAAAATGCGTGCGAACGCAGAACTCTTCTAAACAAAGAAATCTTGAAAAGAGGCTTTGGCATTCATGCACGGGTACATGGCGTCATTCCACGTGGTCCTTGTTGATCGCTATCTTTCTTCCATTCCTCACCATCTCGATAGAAGGGTACTTGAAGTGTGTCGCCAGTCTAGGCTCTCCAGATGTCATTATTCTGCCTGCTTGACTCACTGAACCGATTTTCGGTGTTATCCGAGCGTTGTTCCGCAATTAAGAGTGTGCGCAAGAGACGTCCTTCAGGCTTTTTTTGTAACATGTACCGCTTAATCCTCTTATCTTACTTCCGCCTGCGCTGGCGGAAGTTGAGCCAAGACACTTCTTTAACCGCATTTGCTACGCCTGTCCACTGATACACCCTCTAAATGTACCATCTTGTCATTACGTTTGAGTGTTTTCGTGAGCCCCAGATGCCCAGAGAGTGAGAGACTTGATGAAAGGATAATTGGAAGACACTAAAGGTTACCCAGAGCTGCGCCCGCTTGTCGAGCACACGCTTGGTGTAATAGAAAGCTGAAGAAAGTAATGAAAACTGGAAGCAGAGTTCCCAAATATATGTCACACCCGTAATTACTCTTGTCACACAAACTTCAGCGTTATGCTCACAAGCCAAACTAGTTTTTAAAAGAAACTTTGCGCTCCGTTACGTGACAGAAAACTTCTTTTGTTGTCGCGGGACACGGCTCTGACAGCAGTGGGCATCGGCACCACTGTCATCGCGGTTACCGCTGCCAAACGATGACTTTCTTTTGTCCCAGTGTCCATAGGTGCGACTGCACGTTTCTACGTCGAGTCCAATGCACCGTGCACGTATTAACCACTAACGGAATAGCAGAAAGGTGCAAATATGCAGGGAGATCATTCCCAGCCACGCAGCGACATCCAGGCGACTGGAAGTATGTGTTGCCAACGGCGTCTTTTGGTATCGTTTAGCTACGTGAAAAGAGAAAAAGAACAGAACACTGAATCCCGCTGAAGTAACGCGGCTTCGAATTCGTGGCAGCTAGTGGAGAAACCACTGATGAGTTTCCCTATTTGTGACTGCCTCGTCACCCTACTGCGCGCCGATAGCACGCACTGCAATTGTTCCGTCACTGAGCATTATAATCATCAGCACTGCAGCTCGCGATATATGCGAACTGATGATTTTTTGTCCATATATTCTAGAGGAAGGAATCTATTTGGCAAGAGAAAGTCTACTAGGTGATCAAACTTAACAGTAACTGGTAAGTACACATTCACCGTTTTCATTCGTTCAGTGGAAGTGTCAATGAATTGAAGAAAAAAAAAAGAAAACCCGAGATGTCAATCGGCTGCGCGAAAGCAGTATGTCTTCTTAAACATAACTGAAAAGCATAGAACAAAATATAACATGGACAAGAGAATAAGCATGGGCAGACTACAGCGCGGACTCTCAACTGAACGGCTATTGAAAACACTAGTACAGAGAAACACTAGCACCCTCACACCCATGTGACCATTCTAACACAAAAGACAACAAAACAGCAACCATCGTCATTTCGTAAAAATACAAAAAATGTAGGGCACACCAAGCGCGCAACCTAAGAAAAGAATTTATCTGTGCATGTATTTCCAACAAGCATTAAGTTGCGAGGCAGCGCTGTGTTCTGTCTCTGCTGCTATTTATAGTGCCAGTGCCGTGTTACAGAAAAGCTGTCTTTGTGAACCCTGTGTAGCTTTCGACATTGCACTAGTAGCCCGCATGATTTCCACTGGCTGAACAGGCACGTCACACGATCTAGCTTCGACTAACCAGGTCTAAGCGTGCGTGTTCCAAATCTAGCGGCCGCCCTTTAGTGTTTTCTCTCTGCCGAATAAAGGAGGAAAGGTAGAATGACAGAAGCAAATAAAGCAAGACAGAAAAGAAATTTGTCGGTGACGCTGGAGTTGGAACCTGGGCCCCCACTCTCTGGTGCCAAGCGCCTTAACCCCTACGCCACACAGCCACGCTTCCAAATTTGGAAACAGATGAATTGTTTTAATGAAAGAGGCGACAGCTATGCTCTCCAACAGATTTCACGGTGCGGAACTGGCGTCATTTTTTGCTTCGTTGATTTTCAATTGCGTTCAAGAACTATCAACAACTGTACGAGCGGTTGGTTTTTCTATATTTTCAACAACAACAACAACAAAAAAAAAGCCGTCGCAGTGGTGGTTGAGCGGCTAAGGTGTTTCGTAGCGAAGCATCTTGGCACGGGTGCGATTTTCACGCATGGCAGTTAATGTTCCATGTAGTCGATTTTTAATAATAACGACCCGTGCACAGTTATTACGAATACTCCTACTGCGCAATGACTCAGTAATCGTTGTCGTTTTCGCACGCAAAAAACACGCAGCGAGAAAAAAATATATATAGTCCCTTTTGAAGGACCAGTCTTCCTGGACGCAAGGGTAGGTGGCCTCATCAGTCAAGACAACCATGGCTCGCTACTGCCGCCCAAGGCCTGTCCACGAACCACCACTGGTTTTGACCAACCACAATGGTTAATGTATATTTAACGAATGAGTGCAATTTCTCGAGTGAATGCGTGGCTTCATTCAAGACATGCGTCTTCTCACGAGCAGCGCGCCGCCCAGGTGATCTAGTCCTAATGGCACTCGGCGACCGATCCGAAGGTCGCGGGATCGAATCCCGGCCGCGGCGGCAGCATTTAGATGGAGGCGAAATGTTTAGGCCCGTGTGGTGTGCGATGTCAGTGCACGTTAAAGAATCCCAGGTGGTCGAAATTTCCGGAGACCTCCACTACGGCGTCTCTCATAATCAGAGCTGGTTTTGGGACGTTAAACCCCACAAATCAATCAATTCTCACGAGCTGCCCCTTTATTAGCAACCTCACTTCTACTGCGGATATATCATCTGCTGCGGAACTGAGTTTTATTTTTCTTAATTGGACTAGGTACCACAAGGTGACGTACTCGGACCCCAGTTTACATATTTATTAATGATCTCATCAACATAATTACTGAGATAAGTCTATTTCCAGACAACACGATACTTGTTTGATCGACCTTTTATCCTCTTATAATAATAATTACTGAGGTCGGACAGGCCACAATCCAGATATAAATATGAGGCACGCCATAGTGGAGAGCTTCGAAAATTTCGACCACGTGGGTTTCTTTAGTATGCACTGACACGCCACATAACATGGGACTCCAGCATATTGCTGCCTCGGGAAATGCGACAGCCGCCTCCTTCGGGTTAGCATCTGAGCACCGTAACCACCGTACCACCGCTATGGTCGTTTCTTCCTTTTCGTATTGAGCAATTGAACACTACCATTATCGATGTTAAACGTCATGGACACAATTCATCTGCTTAATTTTCTTGATCTGTTTGTTTCGCAGTGGAGATTCAAATGTTTGTGTTCTTCACGGCCCGTATTCACAAGAACTTCTTACGACAAAAAGTTCGTAAGAGAATATTTCATCCAATCCTGACGCTGGCCATATCATTTAACGAAGCCCGCTGACCAATGAAAAGAAAGCACTTACGAAAGAGAAGTTTTGCGAATTCGGCCCTGATCTGAATGTCCGTACTACTTATTTTTAAATTTTATCCTTCCTACGTTGGCTGACGTGAACTTGCAGTATCTTGTAAATAAACAAACAAACAAATAAATAAAAATAAATACATAAATACAAAGATAAATAAATAAATGTCTTCCTGACATTCTGAACACATTTATTACTGCAGAAGTCTAAAAACAAACATAAATCTAACAATCACCAGTTAGACATCACACACAATTTTCTGTTGAATAACGAAGGTGTAGACATCACGACAGCAAGCGTGCAATTCCCCTCATTGCTTTTCTCTCTCTACGATAACAGGCATCGTAAGCACTGACACAGAGCGGATGCTGCTAGCACTTCCTTTTATTCATGACCTAGTCAGACCATCCAAGGGCGCACGAACAAAAGCAGGTAGCGTCCATCAATTGTTCTATCCTGAACCCTTATTCTCCAGGCCACTGTCGGTGAACGTATGTTGCGAACCTCTCTGCAAACGTTAACGATGCGCCTGTATGCGTGTCATCTACAGGCGCCGTTGATCGACATTGCTTATTTTCTTTTTATCTCTCAGTACGCGAATCAGGCCTATGCTACATCACCAGAACGGTGAGTTGCCACTTCATCACAATTTCTTAAGAAAGTTAAACGCAAAATCCTGTGACAGCTTTGTCTGTGCGCTTATGTCCTTGTTATTTAAGCTAGTAAATATAGCCGCACAAGTAGTAAAATCTACTTTGCTTTCGTTAAGTTAATCGCCAGAGGCCTTTGATTTTTGCCGAACTTTCGCAGACACAGAGGCGAACACTAATTGAACAGTTACGCATATTATAAGCGTCACATTCCATGGCATAGGTTTGTGTGGCGTTGGTTCCGCACGCTGTAATGGAATGTTACAAGATCAACCAAGCGAGGCCAATTGAAGGGCTCTTGAAGAGGGTGGGATTTAAAGATACTCTGAATATCCGTCGCTCAGAGCAAATGCGCTCATAACGCTAGTGGAAAAAAGTAAGAAAGACATTGACGGAAAGCTGCACCGTTAGGGATGTAGGTGGGTGTTATCTATATACATACTTTATACACACAAAGCCTATACACACCTTGTACATATACCGACATTGTGTGTATATATCTACAACGTATATACAGATCAACACCGCAAGTTGTGCCAGCTTGCATGCTAACATGGGTGCATGTGCACAGCGGCACACCCGAGGCACGAAAGGGCGACACAGGCGATGACAGACAAATTAAAGTTCTGCTCATTTTACTGCAGTGAGGTAGACGTCTGGCTTATACAAGAGGCAAAAGTTTGATTCACCAGCACTCTTCATTTTTGTGGGTCGCACCACGCGGCCTTCGTGTGTGTTACGAGTGTCAATGCAATGTACTTTCAGTTGTCAGGGCGCATGTTGTGCATCCTTTACACCTCGTGTGTGCCGTGCTACGCGTATACGTAAGTAGATAAAGAGGCTTAAATGAAAAAAAAAACGAAAAAAAAACCCGAAGAGCTTGACAAAATGCGCTGAACGCCACATATGTTCAATGGTTGCAGTAGCACATCATTTATAACAAAGAGGCTGTTTTCTTTATAAATAGGTGACTGCTTACCGCCGTCTTCCTTCAAAGGGAATATCGGTTCAATATAGCAATCAGCATAACGACTGGAAATTTGATGGAGGGGGTAAAAAAAAAGAAAACGTTCGAAATTCAAGAAGACAGCTTTCAACATATCTTTTAATGCAGCTTAAATGTTCCTTGCCCTTGGCAGACAAGCTTAAAAGGTGTCTCGTTAAACTTAAGGCGGTATTTAAGGACTGCTACGTTACACGCTGCGAAATGACGGGTATCACGATCAAGCATCATGCATAGTCCGTGTACAGTTTTGTTTTTGTATTTAAGTAACAGAACTTTCTACAGTTCCCCGCATGTAATAAAGCTCGAAGCCTTTATCGAAACGAGTGCCAAGACAATGAATACATTTGTGCCATGTTTTCTACTTTCTCTCTTATCTTTGAGTGCATAGTCTGATCCAACCTTCTGAAGGCTAAGCATGGAAGTCTAAGCATATAGGACCTAGGTCTCGCAGTCATGGCGCCTACTAAAATGGGCTTGTGGTGCGTTCATATTAATTGCCCGTGTATCACTTTTATCGTTCTTTATCTATTCTCTGTACTATTCCCTCTCACACTAGTAGTATGTTTTAAGTTACGACTGACTGCGCTTTTCTTTTTCGGTTCCGCAGCTGCGCGCGCGCATGTGTGTGTGTGTGTGGTGTGTGTGTGTGTGTGTGTGTGTGTGTGTGTGTGTGTGTGTGTGTGTGTGTGTGTGTGTGTGTGTGTGTGTGTGTGTGTGTGTGTGTGTGTGCGTGTGTGTGCGTGTGTGTGTGTGTGTGTGTGTGTGTGCGCGCGCGCTAAGTAAATTGATTACAAGGTAACACACCTTCAGAGCACACAAGTGCATTGATGTCCAAAAAATAATTTTCCATAGCTTTTTTTTTTTCATTTACTCGGACATTTTTGTATTCTCGCAGGTTTTCACAGGACCATGTACACTGGTTGGAACCCCAAAACATCCGCGAAAGGCCACACGATGGCCGAGTGACGATGGGTGATTTCCCAGAACTGCCTTTTCTGGACGAAATACTTCGGGACTACGACCGTCGTGCCTGGCCAACTTTTGGAACGCGTGAGTGCCGAGCGCGGAGCGGTTCGGTACAGTTGTTCGCACATAGCGTGGTGTGACTATCGCACTAATATGCCTTAAAACTGTAGATATTTAACATCTCTAAATGACATTGTGTGTTAAGAAAGACGTCGAACAGAGGAGAAATAAGAACTTTTACTACACCCGATGTTCCTCAGTGCACAGAAGCATAGCAATACAAAATCACTTTGTGTGTTTCGTTTTTCTGCTGAACACAGCGTCACGGACGGCACTCATATGCGTATGGGGGCCAAGTTTATCTGTCTTTCGTATTAGGCAAAACTTAACGAGGCAACAAGGCAACAGCCAGCAAGATCAATAGAATAAAGTGCTCTGCTGACGCATCTTAGATAAAGCAATACATATAAAAAATGAAGCATAAGAATATAACCATTGCATTACTGCTTAAATGTCACGCTCTTCAATTCAACGCACCATTAATATTCATTCTGTCGTCGTGCTGACGGCTAGTCTTAACACTTCCCTTCCTTGTCTCTCCCATGAAGGAGTATAGGTGAACTAAGAACGATGCTGCAGGAACAATACAACAAAATTTGGTAGCGCCGGAGCCCATACAAAGGAGTCGCCAAAAGTTAACGCGTTTCTCCCTGTGTTTATGCTTATGCGCGCATTTCAACAGTAAACGGATAGTTGTACTTGAGCTCTACGCACAGACCTGAATTTGTACGCATAAAGAGCCCGTGTTTCAAAAATCGCATTTCATCATTTTCATCATTGGATGACATCATTGCGATAGTTCTCTAATGTTCAGCATTTACAAATTAGACTACGGATGGCAAAGTTCTCAGCCGCAAAGGAAACAGCCACAGTTCTTAAGATTTTGGAAATATCCTAATCGTTTCCCAGCTGTCATTATTTTCATGTTACGTGGCACGATATTTCTCTTTCTGATATATTTATCGCGCATTTTATCATTCCGAATCGAGAAGTATATTCCTTCTTTATTCTATTTTTTTTTTCTTTTTCTAGCCCTGCCAACTGAAGTAACACTCTTCCTCGATGTATATGACATGGGACCCCTCAATTCTGCAAGTATGGTAAGATATATCACTCACGAAAGTTGTCCAGTTGTCTATACCCTCTTTTCTTTATTTCAAAAAAGAGAGAGAGAGAGAATATTTTATTGATGACTCCAGAGATGTTAGCCTGGTTAATGGCCTGGCTCCAGGTGTTGAGCGGTGATTATGGTATTTACAATGATCACATGCTAACACAACACGTACCTGCAGTCACACTTACACACTCACATATACATATATACACTATACGCAATTTACAGCGTTTCGTTGAGGCATGTTGCCCGTTCACAAAAGAATGGTCAGATTTAACATGCTGCATTTTCAAATAAACGAGCACTAAAACAATAAATGTTCCATTTATCAACGGCAAAATAATTGCAAATTAAGTGAACCAAGTGCAAATAAAGGTGAAATAAAGGCGCTAAAAACGTGCCAAACAAGTGCATTAGTCTCAACTCTGCTAACTAAAAGGTCAATACTTAAGGAACTATACGTTTCAACCAATCGTTGAAAGCCAGCGCTGTGTGTGTCCTCTTCTCTTGTCCTTGTGTGTTGCGCGCTGTAGTCACTTCAGTATTGTGTGATGTCAGTGCACGTTATAAAGAATCCCACGTGGTCGCAATTTCCGGAGCCCTCCGCTACGGCATCTCTCATAATCATATCGTGGTTCTGGGACGTATAACCTCAGAAATCATCATTATGATTATGTATTTCTTTAACGTGGACTGTAGGCTGTTACTTACTTTTTAACGGGACAAGGTGTTGTCAGTCCGGTAGGTTAGACTCAAACGTTCGCGCCTGGCCGATCATATTTTTATCCGTCCTCCTCAAGCATCTGCTCGCAGGAAGACAGATGAGAGTACTGAGCAGTGGAGAGTACTGTTCAGTTGAGAGTACTGCGCATGTCCTGTCTTGCTTTTGTCTTTCTTGTATGCTCGCGTTTCCGCTTTATATGAAAGACCGAAAGCTGGAGCCGCTGCACACTCTTATACCCAGGTCAGGACGTTGGTGCTAATGACTTAATCGAAGTTTTCGCCTTCTGTCATGCAGGACTATGACCTTGACGTCTACCTGCAGCAGTCGTGGTACGACCCGAGGCTGAGCTTGCTCCGGTTCGGCATCAACGAAACGGTAATGCTGAGCGGCGAGGCCATCACGGCGCTCATCTGGAAGCCCGACCTGTACTTCGTCAACGCCAAGAGCGCAACCGTACACGACGTCACTGCGCCGAACGAGTTAGTCCAGATAACTCCTGGAGGCTACGTGCTCTACGGAGTCAGGTGAGTGTAGACTTGACGTGGTGGTTTCTGTGAAAATTCTTTATTCCTTTCTGGTCTTTCATTTGGGAGCTTGCAATGTAAGCTTACTTTTTAGCATGAAATTGGCTTACTTGACAGCAACAGCATCTAGGTAGTGGATTACGTGTAAGCTTTCGAAGGAAGTTCACAGCTAGTGTTGTCGCTAGAATTACACTCGTGGTTGAACACGCATGGTGTGCGTGCAACTTGCTTATAACACTTGACGCTGTCAAGACTACTTGCGGGTTCTCTGAACGTAGTTCATCAAAAAAAAAAAAAAGTTCATAGAACATTTTCATCGAACATTTGGCATGTTACTTCTTACCATCCAGCCTTCAAAAATCGTCGAGAAATAACCATATTACATTTTTGAAGTAGTTCCGAAAGTTACTCACGCGAAAATTGATTTCTTTTATTTCAGAGTCCGTCTGAAGCTTTCTTGTCATATGTATTTTCATCTTTTTCCTCTGGATAGACAAAAGTGCTTCATTGTTATTAGACCATGTAAGTATAGTATCCATCATAGAAATAGGAGACATAAACTTGTCCTCGCACGTAGAAAAAAAAATCACGCTGTGGCAAATTCTTAATGTTTTGTCACATCAATAAAAGACGTTCAATTATCTCTTCTCAGATGCACAAAGAAACGACCAAACTAGAATTTCTTGGGCAAGAGACAAGCCCATTTCTCTGGAGTTTGATATACAAATGGAAGAATTCGACCTAGTTGGCTTTTATACGGGAGAATTTGTTGAGCGACGCCAAATAGGTAAGCATGTACGCTGGAGTGGAGAGTGGAACTCATGTACAACAACCATGTTGTTTTGAATGTAGCACACTGGCTCGCAATACCTGTAATTAAACGAAGAGAAATCACAATAACGAAATATCATCAATTCATTTTTCTTCAGCGTATTCTAAAGTAAGGTCACATCGTAACAGATAAATATGCAAGTTAAATCATTCGCATTAGATTGATATACATAAACTTAGTATAGATATCCGTTTGACATACGCAACATTTTGGGGGCCTGAATGAAGAGGCTCAGGTCACTGATGCCACTGCTCTAAACTCAAGGATGATATTTTAGTTCCCAACCATGGTGGTCATATTTAGGTGGGAGGTGAAAACCCCCGCGCACATAGTTGCAATCAAGAGGAAAAAAAGCCTCACATGGTCAAAAAACCAATACGGAGTCTCCCGCTACAGCGCACCCCACACTCAAAACATGGCTTTCGCTCGAAAAGCCCAAGAATTTATTGCAACGGTAGCAGTGAACCTCTGTAGCCGGCGTCCCTATAGCTGTTACCGCAATAAAAGAACTGCTCTTTGCGCAGGCACCTTCAGCACCTTGAACGTCACGTTCCTACTACACCGCCGAATTCACTTCCACTTGATACAGAGCTACTTTCCCACTTGCCTGGCGGTGTTCATATCGTGGGTGCCCTTCTACATCACCATGCTGCTGCCACAAATCCGCGTGATGATTGGTTGCACAACATTGCTCACTGTGATCTCGATCATGTCCTCAGTTCGAACGGTCGCTCCTCGTGTCACGTACGTGAAAGCCATCGACGTCTGGGCAACACTGTGCATCATATTCATCTTTGCCGAGCTCACGGAGACCACCCTCGTCAACTACCTGATACGCATGAAACTCAGACCTCACATCATGCGTAGAGTGGACTTCGGTATCGCCAATCTCCTGCACGTGAGTACAGCTATCAGATCTTTCCGCGCTGATAATGGAATTAGCCGCGAGTTACTAGCGGTAAGAAACGATGCAATCAGCACAGCGCTGTCGTTTCTCACGCAGTGACAGCGTCTAGTGGTATCCTGATCCTCACCAAAAGTTTCGCAGTATATGAATGTCACGCGATAACCAGTGACCGAATTAATCACACTAGCACATGCTTATCCCGTGTGTTCCAATATCTTATTTGCACCGCACGCAGTACGTCCGCCATGGCTACCCGACGGACGACTTCCTGCTCAAACTGGACTCGCAGAGCAAGCTGGAACTCCACAGGAACCAGAAAAGAGCCGAAGCCATCGACAGAGCCAGCCGATACATGTTCCCTCTTTGCTTTGCATTCTTAAACCTCGTGTACTGGCTGTATTACACGGACCAGCGATACGAGCGTTTTTACATCAGCGCAAGCGATGATCTACCGTAAATAAGCGCTTTGTAATGGAGTAACACAGAATAACTGCACTTCGGGAGTGTTGGTGTAAGTTCGTGATGGGAAAAATGTTACTGGAACGGAGCCTTGGCAAGGACGCATAAGACGAAGTGCTACTGAGAGCTGAATAATTATAAGGACTTGCGATACCGTGCAGCTGTAATACTTATTTTCAGTTGAGTTCAGTTCAGTTTATTTTCCTAAAGGCCCCGTTTATAGGGGTGTTACATAAGGGGTGGGGTACATAATGCAATGGGTAATTCAAAATATAAACGAATGTAAGAAACGTTGGAACTCTGTACAAACGAGAACACGCGTTGATAAGGAATAAGTACCAAAAAGAAATTCATTAATTTGGCAGCAGCATAATGACGTGGCAGCTGAACGTAAGAACTACTATAAGTGTTGCAGAAAAAGAACACTACAAATGAATACAATGATGAATGGGAACACGCCAGCGCGTCGCATGCGCCCTGCAGCAACTGTTTAGAGCTCCGTGAATTGGCAGCAAAAAGAATACAGCAGGTCCCACGCATTGTGCGAATTGACTTCATACGAAGCATTCAGGTAGAGATTTGCCTATGACAATAAGCTTGAAATTCAGCCATGTGTTACGAGTAGGATCAACGTCTGTTTGCAAACTGAGCACAAGCAGCAGCATCACAAATGCTGATGTGATAGGTTTATTTACAATACGGAAAGCGCTGGAAGAGCAACCCTGGACAGGTGGTAGCGTGCTTGCATGGTACCCTCGGTGCCCAGGATTCAATTCCTACCCGCCTGACGTGCGTAAGTTTGACGCTTGTCTCTGCCTGTCGGCTTGTTATGGGTACACTTAAATATAAAGCTACAACTAACGGTGTGTTTTTCATTCGCTTAACCCACGCAAAATGTGTTGTCATGAAAATTTCAATGTCTCTTTTGGTTGGTCGTTGATTAACATAAGCTGCAATGTTAAGATTCAATCGGCTGCGGCGCGTACCCGCACAGCACGAACCGGACACTACGTGTATGGGTCACACGTGATAGTATAATCGTTAGTAATGACGTGCGGGACGAATATATGATTTCAGAGATGCCTGGATCAATCATCCATGCTCGTTATGCATTGATACCCTACCATTTGAATTTCGGTATATACCACGTAAAGACGACCAAGGAGAGCGCCGAGACTTTGGCGGCTAGATAGATAGATACGGTTGAAGTTGCTCAATTAGGCTAATAAATGATTCGCATTAAAAATCACGTCCGCTTATGACCCAATCTATTGGCAAGCAGAATAGCCAAGTATCACTGAAAGGTGAGTGAATGCTAGGTTCTCTTCCCCGCTTCCTCTTGCAGCCACTTGCCAGTGCTGCATACGTATAGCCGTCGCATAGCACAGGCTACGTGCAGAGCGTACTCTTTCACAAAGATACCAGCCGTGCATTCATTTCATGTAGTACATGCTAGAACGTACTCTCTAACTAAATTTTCAGTCGTTAGTAGCGGTTCGTCCTGTGTTCTTGCAATATCAATCTCCATTCCTGTGGTGCTTTTGACATTATATAGCGTACCTAATATATACGAATAGTTGGCACGAATAACTGAGAAACGTGTTGTTTTACATAGCTATATTACATGTATTTATCTGAATCTAAGCATGATGTTGCATACTTTATATAGAATAGCATCAAATTTTGTGTCCTGTGCACGATTCGTCAAAACGGACTTAAATCGATATTTTGTTTTATTTGCTACAACAACGGCGTGCACAAGTAGTGTGACCAGCATCGTGTAGATGGCAGTTATAGAGCCACAGTTGGCGTCTTGAGGTTTATAACACAATTTTCTTTACAAGCAGTGTCTCCTCAATAAAGTTTATTTCTCTCCCGCTCTCTCAGGCCGCCGTTTCATGCACCTTCTTTCCTATGACTTGCTGCTATAAGTGGCCAAGCTACCTGGCAGCGGTTATAATATTTTTTCTATTCCTTTTCTTTTTTCCTAAAGAAATCTACGAACCGTGCTGGTGCCTTTTCAACTTGCGAGACCACGGGGGCATGAGAAGTCCGGCGCATTAGCTCAGCCTCTGTGAACAAGGCGATAATTATAAAACAAAAAACCGCGAGCAGCCCCACCTCGACAAACATCAGCGCCGATATAACAGATATTCTTGAGTACCCTCACCCCCCGTCGCGACGTAGTGCATATCTTACACCGTGACCACAATGAAAGTGTACGGAGGCATCCCCCGATGACGTCGTTGTCTTGTTACATTTGCGTGTATAATATAGCGAAAATGTAACTATGTGCTTCGATAAGAAGGCATCATTATGATCATTAGCCCATCTATTTCCACTCCAGTGCAAGTGCTTCCACGTAGATATCCTATTAACCCGGTCTTGAGCTAGCTGTGGATGTTATCCCTACAAACTTATGGATCTCGTCTGCCCATCTAACTCTCTGCCGCCCCCTGCCACGCTTGCCTTCTTTAGGGATCCGCTCTGTTACCTATAACGAGCAACGGTTATCATGCCTTCGCATTACGTGCCATGCCCACGCCCATTTTTTTTTCTTCTTGATTTCTGCTAGGACCACGCGTTTGTTTCTTGGCCCACTCCGCCATTTTCTTGTTTCTGAACGTTAAATCTATCATTTTCTGTCTCACTGCTCGCTACGTGGTCCTCAGTTTAAGCTGAACCCCCTTAGCCTCCATGTTCCTGCCCGGTAGAAAAGTACTTGTAAGGTGCAGCTTTTATACACTCTCCTAATGATGGACAATGGTAAGCTGCCATTCATTGTCTGAGAATGCTCCCGAATGCACTCCATCCTATTCTTATCCTTCTATTATCGCAGCCTCGTGGTTCGAATCAGGGGTAAGAAGTAAGGAAACTAAAAGAAGTAAAAACGCCATCTAAGTCATACACAACATCTGCTTCACAGTGAAGTGCGTGTATCTATTGATGAGGCGACCACAACCTTGTGGACTTGTGTTTACTGCGATATATGTATTACGATGGGATCAGCGACGACCTTCGACACGACCACGATGAAATTCAAGTGTGGTGAGCACCCCATGATCGGCCGTTCTGGATTGCAGTAAGTTAATGCAAGAAAGAGCGAAGATCTTTCTGACGAACGGCAGAAAATAATTGCCGTTTGTGTGATTGTGCAACGCCTACATTGAAATCGCCAATAGTTGCAAGCAGTTTGTGTTGGCCTTGTTTAACGCACGCGAACCATGCAACCTTGAGATCACGGAGAGCCGCTTTCCTCTTCGACGTGCCCTTTACACTCACTGTTTATGTTTCCCTTCCGTGAGACCTCGTGAAACTGGTAGTACAGCGAAACAGATAAACCAGCCACCACCACTCGGATGCATCATCACCGCAGTGACTAGGAAATAAAAGCCGCGCATCAGTAGTTGCAAAGTTGGTTTTGTGAAATCAGTTCTGGCGAGGTGGTGGTGTTCGTACAACTAACGTCAACAGCGGTGGTAATTGGTCTACCTGTATCATTTTCTTTCTTTTATTTCTATGGAACACGAGAACGTGTACTCACTTATAATGTTAGTTCACGATGCGCAAAAGAAACGCGATCACAAACAGAGCATGATAAGTATGCCGCACTTTAGCTACTCAACCAAATTATGTTGGAGTGGGCAGCCACCCTTTAAATATGACAGTAACATGACTAACATTAAGACATATCGAACACCTGTGCACACCTTGAGCAGTAGCCATCACAAGTGACGGAGCTAAACGATTATAGGATTACACGCACGGTGCCGTGAACAACACTAAATAAATTGCTGTGTCTTCTGAAAACCGAATCACTAGTAGTGCTGCAGTTTGTCGACACCTTGAGTTTCCTCAAAGCAATGCAGAACAAAAATTTTGTACGAGTTGTTTTTGCATCGGAACAATACCACATCAGCTAAAAACGACAAGTAAAGCAACATGTTTTGAAGAAAATAACAAGAACCATCTTTTTCTGCGATTCCCTGTACTTTTCTCACTCGCAGCGGCTGCTCAAGAAGCTGCATTGACGTCATAACACCCCCTGCGAGCGCGGCTGCAGTAGCCAGGGTGTTCATATATACTCGTCGGTGTGCATACCCGTCAGCGTTTCTCGCAGGACGTGCGTCTCTGCCGTGGTGGCCTAGCGCTTCTGGTGCTCGGCTCCTATTCCTAAAAACAAGGACTCCATCCAGGCAGCGGCGGTTGCGTTACTGTGGACTTTGCGCGCCATCGTCGCCATCGCTGGCGCGCCCGCTATCTCGGCAGCCATCAGACGTGCAGCGTACTGCGTAGCAGCGCCTTGATCGCGTGCTCCGTTCCAGGCGCCTCGCGTGTAGTCGCAACGACGGCAAAGCCCTCGCCACGCAGCGCTCACGCGAATGCGCCTACGAGTGCTGGAAGGAACGTGATCGCTTGATGCCGCTGCGCTGGGCCAAGTTTCTCGATGGTGCGAAGCGCACACCGCTTAGCGCGGTTGCGCAGTGTGAAGCGCAGGCCAGAAGACATCAAAACAACATGACTAAGCTCGCAGCTCTGCTGGGCCGTTGTCTCTGCCGCTCGACCGTCACATGGTGCTTTACGCAACTACATGCCTACTTAATAAGCCCACGTTAATTACAGTTCAGAATGCCCCGGAAAATGCCACTTCGTATGTTATATCGTGCATTACTATCGCATTCACTGCTTTGCCCTTCTGGAAAAAGTAATTCTTTCTCCTTTCTACTCTTTCGCTCTTTTTCCCTGCCCCTACGGACGCTGAGACGTGCTCCCGCAAGGGCTGCTGAAAATATTGTCGTTTCCTTAAGAACAACAATAATTAGGTGGTGCGTTTGAAACATCGAGGAATCTCACCTCCTTCGCTTACGCGTGTTTTCCAGTGGCTTTCGATTTTACCGATCGTGTCGCCGCAGAATGAATGTCCATATCATTCTGCGCTAGCAGACATACCAGACCACGAATTCATATTGCGCAGCTATGCGACAGTAAGCTTCGAGAGAACGCGGCCGGCATCCCGGCAGGCTGTTCGACGAGGGTGTTTTGATGTCATGCCTACCGACCAGCGTCGGCCGGATATCTTGGCGCACGTTCACAAAAACATAGAAAATTAAACCATCCGCTGAAAAGTTCAACTGGGTCTTCTTTTTGGTCGGATTCGCTTACTGGGAATTCATTTTCAGCGTTTTCGTAACATTTTCACATTTTGCTTCGGCATCCCTTTAATGAACGCTAGAACTTCTGCCTGTTTCCTCACAGCCAACATATAATGTAAGGTCAGTGCAATATAAACAGTACCAGCGTGCTTAGTTGCGCTCGTTCATGTTGAAGGAAATCAGCCAAATCACGCAGCGGGACAAGAAAGAGACGGACGAAGCGCTGTCCGTTTGTCTGATTTCGTTCAATATGAACAAGCTAGCATAATCATTAAGAACCATTGCCTTCAGGTTACATCGCTCATATCAACAGCTGCCGCTAGACACCTGTCTGCGCTGCCACTGTAGCCCTTTTCAAGCAACCCCGCCCCGGTGGTCTAGTGCCTATGCCACTCGGATGCTGATTCGAAGGTCACGGGATCGAATCCTGGTTGCGGCGGCTGCATCTCGATGGAGGTGAAATGTTGAGGCTCATGCGCTGCGCCATGTCAGTGCACGTTAAAGAACCCCGGGTAGACCAAATTTCCGAAGCCCTCCACCACGGCATCTCTCATAACAAACCGTGGTTTCGGAACGCAAAAACTGAGAAATATTAAATTATTATCAAATAAAATTCGTAATGTCTAGCCTTTCGTAGGTCGGCGTTGTCGTTAGCGAAAAAAAAACATTTAAATAAAATTGGTCCCTGAAGGCACAGCATGTAATTCGAGAGTCAACAAAATATGCCAGTTAGTCCGCTTTTCCGCTGCACCGCCGGAAGCGCGCATGACGCGGCGGTGCCGATCGGTCTCGTTTTTATGAAGCGGAGTACGGAATAGCACACATGGTGCCTCAGAAGAGGATTCTCCGTCTCACAGCGGAGTCGATAACCACATGGGGCGTCCGCGCGTCGTGTGTTCTGTCGAATAACAGGCCGTGTGCGAGCAATGGTGTTGAGGAAATTAATACTCGAGAACAGTCTCGCCGCCGACTACCATTCAGGAAAAATGAATTCCAGACGAAATCACATCCCGTTGATCTCAAGGTCAGAAACGCCATAGCAACAAAACAAATTTAATGGTTAAGTTAACGGTGAAAGGACGACAATCTTAACAGAAGAAGGATGGTAAGGAGCTGGTAAAGACAAAAAAGGTATGGGAAGTTTAAAGTACCGGGGATGATAAGGGGGATGGTCAGGTACACAAATAGGTCATTTCATTCTGACGCGGCGCACAAGGACGGCCACAGGGAATGCACATTCACACACCATATAATAATATGGGCATCGTTGCCTCAGCGTAGTTGGGAGTGAACGAGCAGGATGTGCTGGTCTGGCCCTTGACACCGTATAAAACAATCGCAACAACCGAATGAGGCCAATGTTACGCGCTGAAGGTAAGCCAGAGCGTTAGAAAGCGCATGTATTGCGTTCTGGAACACAGCTAGGCCACCATGTCCCACTCCAAGCGTCAGCAAATTAGGACTCTGCTTTTTGCAAATGTTGTCTACTTTCTCCACTTATCCGGATGTCGAGCTCACAGGTAACTCATGTTTTCTCTCATGTTAGAACAGTCAGCTTCGGCGGTGCGTTTCACTGTTTCTGCCTCTTTATCAATTGTCACTCAGTGACCTATGCTATTCGTAGCTAACAAAACAAATACTGCTGCCGTGTCATTCCAGCATGCTCGTTTTCATCTGATGTCCTTCACAATCAGCGTCTCAGCCGCTTCACTGTACAAATGGCAGAAAATTAAGCCATATGTGGCTGCAGTCATAGTACGAAGTAAAACAAACGAAATAAGCTTTTCTTCATTATGAACAAATTGCTGTCTAATGCAGAATGAGTGCTAAATGAAATATAGCAACACAATTATAAACTGGCTTCTCACGGTGCGTCCATGATTTGTGAGTATAGTTGATGACTCTTAACAAGAAGCCATTTCCAAATGGCTTCGAAGGAGCCACATTGAAGCCTGTACGTTTATTTCCCTTCAACACCACCTTGGGAGCTATTCTGAAATTATCCACCTAGTGGTCATGTCTGCCTCTACCTGAAGTCATCAGAGAATCACACTAATGCATGGCCTCAGATATTCAAGTGGCTGAATCTCAAGGGGCTAGCCGTGTTGAAGCGCATGTCCCGCTCCTCGCATATGTGTGACGTCAAATGTCCAGCGACGTCAAATGGCGTGTTTGGATAAACTGGATAACCCTTTCGTCACCGCATTTTCTACAGCTCTAGCCAATCAACAACGGCTGAAGTAAGCAGTCCACTGATTAGACGGATACAGAATAGCTCCCACGCGATTCATCTGTGCCAGTAGCCTTCCCAAACGTAACGACAGGTTGGAACGGCTAAATCACATCAAAAATTGGTGTGCCTGTTTGCAGTGGCTTGTTTGG